>OX418225.1:3964907-4116462 GCA_948455865.1 Conomelus anceps
AACAATCTTTATCAACTAAATATTTTTTCAATTGCTTTTTGATATTTTTATATTTTGGAGACTCTTTAAAAACTACGGTAAGTTGTCGTAGAGTTTCCTACCAATATAACTAGGTTTTTATTTCTATAAGCTACTATTGTGACTCACCAAGTGATAATCTCCTTCTTGTATTATAATCATAAAAGTCGATATTTCTGTTAATATCTCCCCTTTTCACTCATACACAAGCAGGATACAGGTTCAAATCTCTTGAAAAACGGCCTACATGAGAATGTTGGCAGTTTACACCAAAAATTAAAAAAACATTTTTTGTAATACAATAGGTAGGTAAGCTACAAAACTCCTGGGCGCTCTTTGTAACGGTGACCGATTTGATTGGCCAGCATAAAAGACATTGTTCTCTGCTGTAAAATTACTTCCCGGTGGTTCGGAACCCACCTAAAACTGTAGGTCCAACTCATCAATCACCATCATCTAATTCATTACCCACGCACAGGTATCAGACCTATGTGGGCTTCATCCTCCAAAAAAAAAGAATAGCTCGTAGATAGGGGAGAATAATTGAGCTAATGAATAAAACAACAATATTTGAGAAATGGCAGGCTCATGAACAGTAAAATCAAAGTACAATTCCATATAGATGAGGATTACAAGATTATTGGAATGGGACGATAAAAAAGTGATCACAGAAAATGTGGATAATAAAATTGGCCGATGTTTGATGAATAAAGAACGGATAAAGTGTGAAAGAGACGAAGCGAGGTGACAAAAAGGACAATACCAGCTGATTCCCTCAGGATTTCCCAACAGCCAATCATTGGACTGCCCATAGATATCTCCTGGTAAGATATCCACCAAGGAGATATCTCCCTGTGCAGAATAATACGCGGTGGATAGCCTTGTCTTGTTCAGGCCATCAATGTAAAGACTCCCAATTCGGGAAATGAAATGAGCTCCGATCCCTCGGGATTTTCTTCCCTATGCGGGAGCGTTCTTCCCTAACCGTAACAAATTACCCGAACACCTTGTAGGATTTTATTTGGACACAATAAAACAGCCAATAAAAAAGCTTCTCACTCACAGAATTGGCAGCTGGGTGACTTTTTTTGTGACGTGAGCTTCGATGGTATTTATTCGTGATATTTCTTGTGACATGAGGTGCTAGTAACGGTTTTGTTTTTTTAAAAACATAATTGCTTGAAAATAAATTTATCTGCAAAGTTGATATTGATCGTTGACAATCAAATAATCAATAAAAATATTCAATCACAACAAATATGTCAAATTACATGTAACTAGCCACAAAGTTACTGGGTTGAATAAAATCAAATAAAAATTCATGAATCAGATACAATTTTTTTGCGGAGGATGAAGCCCACATAGGTCTGAGACCTATGGGTAATGAATTGAATCAGGGGTTCTCAATCTTTTTCAAGGACTGTACCTCCTAATGGAAAATTAAAATTTAGCGTACCCCCTTGTTAACGCGAGGAGATGGTGGGGGGGGGGGGGGCGGTTAAATTAAAAAACCTTTTTACATCAAAAACACAATACATTTTGAAACATATTTGAAACCCATTACAAAAAAAAAAAAAAAAATAGGAAGTATGAGCTTGCTTCTTAACATAGTTCCTCAATGCTAGGCTCAAGGTAAAACCTTAAATCGTCCCCAACATTAACCTTGTCTCTGAACTGCGAAATAATTATACAAACCTATTATTGCACTTGTTGGTTCCTAGTAACTCGACCACAAAGAATTCAATTTATTAGATTTCATTATTAAATAATAACCTTGCGTGATTGAAACGGGAAAAAATCGTTTAATTTTTCATTAACCTGCCCCGCCTACCCCCTGAAAATTTTTGAGTACCCCCAAGGGGTACGCGTACCACAGTTTGAGAACCCCTGAATTGGATGATGGTGATTGGTGAGTTGGACCTACAGTTTTAGGTGGGTTCCGAATCACCGGGAAGTGATTTTACAGCAGAGAAGAGTCTTTTTTGCTGGCCAATCCAAACGGTTACCCTTGCAAAGAGTGCCCAGGAGAACGCAGCTTATCTCTATCTGATTAAACAGATACCTTCTACGGCTCACTTCAAGCCACAATGAGGCTGATAATGTCTTTATAAATAAATATATCAATAAATGTTAATTCAAATTATATATTAATGTACAGCTTGCAACATGTATCTTGATGTCTAATATATTTTATTGATATAAGTATTGATTAATAAATAATAATCTAACTGGAAATTATATTTTATAATTATTGTTAAAAAACGTTTGGAACTTCAAACACATCCATATAAACGAATTCAAAAATAAATCAATAACAGAATAAAAATATGCCACAGCTCCAGTTAATTTCCAACGTTTCAAACGTGATGTCAATTTGAAACTTCTTTTCAGATCAGGTAACAAATTGCTCCGACACTTCTTCGCACTGCAAGTTGTCTTTCAAGACAGATTCAATTTAATTTTAATTAAATCCAACACCGTTCAAGATGAATTTAATTAAAAATGGCGGCTCAGTAACTGATAGGAAACCGAGGTGTGAAGTAACGAAAAATAAAAAAGGAGACCTGATACCTGCGAATGAATTTGTTTTTTCATTTACATCCTTTTTCTGTTTCTTCGTCTTCTTTTTCTTGTTTTTGTTCTCCTTCTTCTTCTGCTTCATCTTCTTGTTTTTCCTTCAGTCTTTTCCTTCTTTTTCTAGTCTTTTATATTTGTCCTCTTCCTTTTTTCCTCTTGTCTCCTTAATCTGCTTTTTACTCTTCTCCTTAATCACCTTTTATCCTTATTTATTCTTCTTCTATTTTCAACCTACTACCTCCATCACTACCACCTCATTCTACTCCTCTTCCTCCTTCTCCTTCTCCTCCTCATCTACCTCCTCCTTTTCCACATCCTCATCGTGGTTAAGTGGTAGAGTGGACATTACTGTCCAAACTTCGCCACGTCAACAAATAAAAAGGTCATTCTATTCTATTCTATCCTTCCTTCTTTTTCTTTCCTTTCCAGTTCGCTTATTCTTCTTCGTGTTTTCCTCCTCCTCATCCTCCTCCTCATCCTCCTCCTCTATTTCTATTTCTCCTCCTCCGTCTCCTTCTTCTACCACCATTATTCTTCCTTTTTCTCTTCTCCGCTTCTTACTCCTTCTCCTTCATCTCCTCCTTCTACGCCTTTACCTCCTTCTCACCCACCTTCTCCTTCTCACCCACCTTCTCCTTCGCCTCATCATCCTCTTTTTCTTCTTCCTCATCCTCCTCCCTCTCTTACTTCTCCTCCTCTTCCTTCTCCTCTGCTACTTCCCCTTCTCCTCCTCCTCTTCCTCCTTCCACTCCTTCTTCTTTTTCTCTTCTCCGCCTCTTATTCCTTCTCCTTCATCTCCTCCTTCTACGCCTTTACCTCCTTCTCACCCACCTTCTCCTTCGCCTCATCATCCTCTTTTTCTTCTTCCTCATCCTCCTCCCTCTCTTACTTCTCCTCCTCTTCCTTCTCCTATGCTACTTCCCCTTCTCCTCCACCTCATCCTCCTCCTCTTCCTCCTTCCACTCCTTCTTCTTTTTCTCTTCTCCGCCTCTTACTCCTTCTCCTTCATCTCCTCCTTCTACGCCTTTACCTCCTTCTCACCCACCTTCTCCTTCGCCTCATCATCCTCTTTTTCTTCTTCCTCATCCTCCTCCCTCTCTTACTTCTCCTCCTCTTCCTTCTCCTATGCTACTTCCCCTTCTCCTCCTCCTCCTCCTCCTCCTCTTCCTCCTTCCACTCCTTCTTCTTTTTCTCTTCTCCGCCTCTTACTCCTTCTCCTTCATCTCCTCCTTCTACGCCTTTACCTCCTTCTCACCCACCTTCTCCTTCGCCTCATCATCCTCTTTTTCTTCTTCCTCATCCTCCTCCCTCTCTTACTTCTCCTCCTCTTCCTTCTCCTATGCTACTTCCCCTTCTCCTCCTCCTCCTCCTCCTCCTCTTCCTCCTTCCACTCCTTCTTCTTTTTCTCTTCTCCGCCTCTTACTCCTTCTCCTTCATCTCCTCCTTCTACGCCTTTACCTCCTTCTCACCCACCTTCTCCTTCGCCTCATCATCCTCATTTTCTTCTTCCTCATCCTCCTCCCTCTCTTACTTCTCCTCTGCTACTTCCCCTTCTTCTCCTCCTCCTCCTCCTCTTCCTCCTTCCACTCCTTCTTCTTTTTCTCTTCTCCGCCTCTTACTCCTTCTCCTTCATCTCCTCCTTCTACGCCTTTACCTCCTTCTCACCCACCTTCTCCTTCTCACCCACCTTCTCCTTCGCCTCATCATCCTCATTTTCTTCTTCCTCATCCTCCTCCCTCTCTTACTTCTCCTCCTCTTCCTTCTCCTATGCTACTTCCCCTTCTCCTCCACCTCCTCCTCCTCTTACTCCTTCCCCTCCTTCTTCTTCTCTTCTTCGGCTTCTCTTACTTCACCTCTTCTTCGGCTCTCCTTCACCCTGTAACTGCTTAGCATCCCCCTATTCCCTCTATTTTCCTCACTTCCTCCTTCTCTGTCCTTCTTCCTGTTTGCTTTTCTTTCTAGTCTTCTAATTATTTTTTCCACCTTCTGTTCCTTCCTCCTCATCTTTTCCCTTCTCTCTTCCTACGTTATTAGCTGTATATAATACTCAACCTATGTATAGCCTGCTACAATCTACAGTCCAATAAGACTGACAGAGTTTTAATTACCTTGGCAAGGTGCATACCCTATACAAGCTGATAAAGTTATTAAAAAAAGAAAAAAAGAGTAAAGCATCAAGTATTCAATTAGATTAAACCGATCAGGAGCCTTAACTTGCTTGAAAACTCAGGGCGGAGTAAAACACGCGATGCAAACCCATCGACTGACAGCTTTACTCTTTTTTAATTTTTCCTGCATCGTGCTACATTCAATTAATGCCATCATTTTTAACTTGCGGGAATTCTTACAATTTTTTACTATTATAACCCATGAAGGTTGTAATTGTTATGAGGGTTGATAGATATAATATATTTTTTAATAGATTGTTTTGTGGGGAAGATAGGGAACTGCAACCATGAGTCATTTTTCAAGGAATTTCAGTAATTAATTTTTTACTATCATATACTTATTGGACAAAAATATTTGATATAATCCGACCACAGACAAAAGAACCTTCAAAATATGAACTCTACTGCGCAGAGAGAGAGCGCACGTTATTCAGTTTATCTCACTTGCTCATGAGAGTAGTGGAGGGGGTCAGTCAACGCTTGGCTGTCCAACAGTGAACATCGGTACTAATAATGTATGAATTAAAAAGAATGCTCCGGTATGATGTGATCGGTCGAGCAAGTGAGTGAGAGGGCAATAAAGCTGTCGCTCTCACTCGCACAAGAGTGGGTGCTGTGGGGGAGTGGTAACTACAGTGATACAATGCGCGAAGGTTCTTTTGTCTGTGGTCGGATTATAGCAGCATGATTGAATAATAAGATATGAAGTTGTCACAACCACATTTATTAAAAACCGTGAGATACTAGTTTCGATTGTTACACCATTATCAATCTCGAACAAACTAAAACTAAAGTACAGAGTAGCTTAATTAAACTAGACACAGAATGATACTATTGGCTGGGGAAGAAGTGACTCTGATAGGCTGACCTTCATTGGAGGCCTATGATTGGATGAAGGCCCTATCAATTCACACCCACTGGTGGGAGGAGCACCAAGCAAAAATAAAAGTAAAAATCCTGAACCAAAATATCGAGAACACACAGAAAGCAACAAACAAGAACAATACTCAAGTAGGCTAGAAGAGAATGAAATTGAAATTAACAAATTGAAGCTCACTAAAATAAGAGGAGTTTTTTCACAATAAAAAAAATTAACAGTGCAGAAAATACTGTATGTATAAAGTCTTAAATCTAATATAAAGTACAGTAGGAACAATTAGTCTGGGCGCGTGGCTCTGGTTTCACTACTAGCCGTCCTGTTAGAAGTTGACTAGTTGACCTTGAAGACATCTGCAGCGTCGCACGGGCCATGTTTTTAGAAATGAGCGATAAACACTCCCCTCGCCCTGTCTGACTACCAAACGGCCGTGCGCCCAGACTTATTGTTCCTACTGTATTTCAATACTGAATTTAGTGGCTCCCACTAAATAAATATGTGTCGGGATGCCACTTTTTCGCCTACTTCTTTATGAAATGCGGTCAAGGTCAACCGAGAAAAACACAAAAGTACCGCTATTAAAATATAGGCCAGAATTATGATGAAACCAAGTTAATAAATAATAATAATAATAATTTCTCTGGTTGTGAGTACAGCACTACCAGAGGAGTTTATTCACAATAAATTAAAAAAATAACATTTCAGAAAATAAATTTAAGTCTTAAATCTAAAGTATTGCAGTTCTGAATTTTGTGGATCCCACTATATAAATATGTGTCGGGATTCCACTATTTTGTCTATTTCTTTATAAGCTATTAGAACATGCAAATAAATATTATGATAGTTTTACAAAGTTACATGTTACTATTTTATTGAATATTAAATTGAGAACTGATTACATAACAATAATAATATTTTTAGACTATATGCTATTATTTGAATATATAAGGTTTATAGTAATCTAGATAAATTAATCCAGATTATTCAGACTTTTTTGTAGGGTACAGAAAAACAATTTATGACACTTGTTGTACTCAGTTGATTGACATAAATTTGGTCATTTAAACTAGTATTGGAATAGTTTTTTACCAACCTATAGTTGTCTACTAAGCTTCTAAAAGTACAACCTATAGTTAACTACTAAGCTATAGTACAACCTATAGTTAACTACTAAGCTATAGTACAACCTATAGTTAACTACTAAGCTATAGTACAACCTATAGTTAACTACTAGTTAACTACTAAGCTATAGTACAACCTATAGTTAACTACTAAGCTATAGTACAACCTATAGTTATCTACTAAGCTTCTATAGTACAAAGCTTCTAAAATGTTCAGTGTCTGCCTTTGCCAATCAAATGCAGAAATTCAACATCTTCTTCAGCCTTGAACTTGTGTCCATTAGTAATGAGATGCTCTGCAAAATTTGAGTCTCCTTTTTGAGTTTTCCTATCTCTAATATGCTCATTTTTTCTACGTTTGAAACTTCTACCAGTCCCCGGAAAGACAGGGTAAAATGCTTGTAGGAAAAACTCGAATAAGCACTGCAGAGGGTTTCTCCGTTGCTAATTACTGTATGATAATAATTAGAATTGCTATGGAACATAATTTCGTTCTTAATAATAATTAATTAGTGATGGTTAGTTCCGATCAGAACGAGTAAGGTACCAGATGTTAGAACGTTCGTTCATTCAATAAAGAAGTTCAAATCTGATTCCTTACGACTCCAAAAAACGGGACCAACCGAAGCTAGCATTATCTCTCTGTCATTCTGTCTCTCTCTCCTTTCCCCCTCCCTCCCACTCATGACTCCCCCTCGCTCATAATACTTATCTCTCACTCACTCTCTTACTCTATCTGTTACGCCCTCTCTCATCTGTATATCCCATATATTGTTCATCTATATCCCATCTGTATTGATCAGAAAATATTTAAAAAAAAACGCAATTTCAATTATGTTTAATCACTTTCAACTTTTTCAATTTGTATTCAAATTTTATTCTATTATTACCAATTATATAGTCTTGCAGTTCGAAGTTATCAAGGTTACGTTTGAATGGACGAATTTTTGTCCAGACTTCGCCCTTATTACGTAAATGCTTCACAAAAATGTTATTGTTAATATCCAAACTTTTTCTCATTTTCTTATTTATTGTGTTGTTAATAATATTCTTTTTAATCAGTCACAGTTATATTTTGTAAATTTACGTAAATAAAGTAATTTCATCTTTATCTTATCTTATCTTATCTCACGCTCTCACACTGTCTCTCAATCAATCTATCTCTCTCTCACCTTCTCAGAGAAAGAAAGAAAGAAAAAGAGGAGCGAAAAAGGTGTCCATAAAGGAGAAGGAGGGAATTAGGAGGGGAAAAGACGGGATACAGGAGGGAGAAAGAAGGGGAAATCCCCCGTCGGGTGATTAATTTCTCCAAATGGTCATAAGAGAGAGCGTGCAGGTGAACCAATATGGCATCTTTTCTCTCTCTCGCACTGATCCGCTACTCCCTCTGCATTTTTCACATCTGACTGTAGCTTCTTTATTTCTCCACTTCTGTCTATTCTCACCTTCCTCTTCCGTCGGCTCCTTCTTCAACTCCATCACCACTATTCCTTTTTATCATCGTCCTCTTCTTAAACTCTCAATTTCCTTCTTATATTTTCTTTTCCATTGTTATCTACACACGTCTTTTCTTTCTCATTTTCTTTATTCTTCTCATGCTTCTCCTTCTTCTCCTTCTTTTTCTTCTTCTTCTCCTTCTTTTCATTCTTCTCCTTCTTTTCATTCTTCTCCATCTTGTCTTCCTTTTTTTCAACTTCTTCACCCTATTCTTTCTTTTTTTTATTCTTCTTAATAATCTCCTTCTACGTTTTCGTTTTTCCTTCTTATTTTTTTCTTCTCCTTCTTCTCCTTCTTCTTATTCTTCAATTTCTTCTTCTTCTTTTTCTTTTTCTTCTTCTCCTTCTCCATCTTCTTTTTTCTTCTTCTTCTTCTTCCTCTACTATTTATTCTTATTCTTATTATAATTCTTACATTTGTTCTTTTTCTTTCTCTTCTACATTTTCTACCCACCGCTTGCTCGTACTTTAATTATAAATTTTCTTCTCTTAGGCGTTCATCTTCTCCCTCCTTTCTCTTTCTTCTCCATACTCTCCATCCCATTCTTTTCTTACTGACCATTTACTCCTCCTTCTCCAACTTCTTCTTCTCCTACTACTACTACTACTACTTCTTTCTTTCTTTCCTATTTTACTCTAAAACGTCTTATTTCTATTTTCTTCTTTTTCTCCTCTTTCTCCTACTTCTCCTCCTCTTTCTCCTCCTTTTCCTTCTTCTTCACCTTCTGATCCATCTTCTCCTTCTCCTCCTTCTCCTCCTCCTTCTCCTCCTTTTCCTCCTTCTCCTCCTTCTCCTCCTCCTTCTCCTCCTTTTCCTCCTTCTCCTCCTTCTCCTCCTTCTCCTCCTTCTTCTCATCCTTCTCCTCCTTCTCATCCTTCTCCTCCTTCTCATCCTTCTCCTCTTTCTCCTCCTCCTCCTCCTCCTCCTACTACTACTACTACTACTACTACTACTCCTCCTCCTTCTTCTCCTCCTCCTCTTGCTACTACTACTCCTCCTCCTTCTTCTTCTTCTTCTCCACCATCTTCACTTTTCATTTCTCTTTTATTACTCTATCTATTTTACTTTTCATCCTTTATTTATTTTTTCTCAATTTCTATTCTTTATTAATTTCTTTTTCTATTTATTCTTATCCTTCAGTTTCTCTCTAATTCTTCAGTCCCACTAATGTAACACCCACGTTAACTCCTCCTCACCCTCACCGTATTTCTCTTTGTCACTCTTTCTTTCTCACTCTCTGTCTTACACACTCTCTCTCACACTATCTCTCTCCCTCACACTATCTCTCACCCCCTCTCTCTCTCTCTCTCTCTCTCTCTCTCTCTCACTCTCTCTCTTTCTATTCCAGGTGATCGAGTCGGCGACCCTCCTGAAAGCTGCTAGAGAAGACGAGAAAAAAAACACAGTCAAAGCAAGAGCGTAAAAGGAGTGAGAGAGAGTGAGGAGAGTGACCGGGTGCAGAAGGTGAGTAACCCATGTCGAGCATAAACTATTCAATTTTCTTTACATCTCGGCCGACACCTAACAACACACACTCACACACGCGCACACACCTACATCAGCGTGTGGTGTTAATTTATATCTTATTTAGAATTTCACCTTGTTAGTATGCGATAAATGGACTGGCTGATTATCTTGCTATGTTGTACGAAGTGTGTGTGTGTGTGTGTGTGTGTGTGTGTGTGTGTGTGTGTGTGTGTGTGTGTGTGTGTGTGTGTGCCTCTTACCAGAGACGTTCTACTCCTAAATATTAACTTAATAAAAAAAAACTCAACAGTGACAAGTTACCAGTTTATAGAAATTGCCTCGGGATTAGTTTCTCGCTTTCGTACCTCCGATATTTTAATATTTCTTCCTTGTCCTTCCACCTCCATCCTTTTCCCTCTCTTCACATTCCCATTTGTTTCTTCTCTCTCCTTTGATTCTTATCCACTCCCTCTTCCACCCATACATTTCAACCTGATATCTTCTTTCCACGTTAAGTCTCATTCTCAACCTTCACACATACGTTGTGGATTATGTCCGTCGGGCACTTATATCACTATAAAATTTTCGTTGTAAATAAATTTCTCTCTTCATCACGTACTTTACCACTCCCCTTCCCCTTCCCCTCAACCCCATTCCCCTTCCCCCTTACCGCTCCCCTTCCCCCTTTCCACTTCTTTCCCCCTTACATTCTTTATCATCAACAACCCCCCCCCCACATGTCCACCATCCATATTTATTAACCTCTCATGAATTTTGTCCCTATCCGAATGCATTTCTGCTTCAAATTTATTGCGGTGACAATTTCTCTAAAATTATTATTAATATCTCTCTTATGATTTGTGTGGTTTGAGTGTAAGAACTTAAATGAATGTTGGTATATAAATATCTGGGTGTCTATTTTGGTTTTGAGCATGCACAGGTAGAATTCAACCTGTTTGGGGTCCTGAGGTAGTATAATAAAGTTACCGAAACTACTTGAGTTCCTACTGCTTTAGGATCTCCTATTTGTGAGACTATATAAGTTGGTTTCTATTCATTGTGAGTACGTAGTGGATAAAAGAATATTTGAATGTTTAATATTATGAATATTCCGAGATTTGAAGGGGCGTGGTAAAAACATAGAAACTAATCTGTCAAAACAAAACAATTCAAAAATAGATCCAAAATTAGTCTTAAAGCAGGTTTATAAGAGGCAATTGTGCTGTTTGTGTCAAAGTTAAAATACATCAATTTTAATTCGCTTCTTTTTAGAATAATTTGTTAAATAATTTCAAGAAACTTGTTGGAAGAATTCAAGTGATTCATCAAAACACAAAGGTGAAGCAAGAACTTAATTTATTGTACAATTAAGAAACAACAGTGAGCTGTAGCAGGTATCTGTTCAATCAGATTATATAAGCAACGCTCTGCTGGGCCCTCTCTGTAAGGGTGATCGATTGGATTGGCCAGCAAAAAGACTCTGTTGTAAAATCTCTGCTGTAACTCTGTTGTAAAATTACTTGCGGGTGGTTGGGAGCCCACCTGAAACCTGTAGGGCCACCATGCTTCCAATAGAATGGCTGAAACGGCGAGGTGGAACTACCCGTAACGGTCTCCCCACCAATAAGTGATAGGTAAGTGATAGCCGATATCTGGTATAGTACCTGGTATATCTGCTATAGCAGGTATCTGTTCAATCACAGATAAGCTACGAAGCTCCTGGGCGCTGTTTGTAAGGGTGACCGATTGGATTGGCTAGCATGAAAGACTTTGTTGTTTGCTGTAAAATCACTTCTAGGTAGTTCGGAACCCACCTAAAACTGTAGGTTCAACTCATCAATCACAATCATCCAATTCATTACCCACGCCCAGATCTTCATACCTATGTGGGCTTCATCCTCCGAAAAAAATAAAAGCCATTTATTATTTATTTTCATTCTGTAGTAAACTCGAACATACATCCATGTTGTTGATATTATTCGTTCAGTGTATCATAAGATGTTTGGCTCTAATCTAGACTGTAATGTTTTCCATTATGAAGTAGTTATTAGATTCTATTTTCAGCCTATGCTTTGTCTAACCTTTTTCGGAGAATGAAGCCCACATAGGTGTGAGACCTGGTAATGAATTGGATTATTGTGATTAATGAGTTGGACCTACACTTTTAGGTGGGTTCCGAACCACCGGGAAGTGATTTTACTGCAGAGAATAGAGTCTCTTTTGCTGGCTACAGAGAGTGCCCAGGAAAGCTCTCCTTATCAAATCTGATTGAACAGATACCTACTACGACTCAGGACTATCACTTCCTTAGTTTGTTGAAAATTATTATTATTCAATTGACCTTCAAATTCAGTGGCAAGGTTATTTCATAACTCGCAAACATAATATGCTTGCCATTGAAATTTATATAAAAAATAATTATTATTTAGAATGTTATTAGATGTACATATTACAAGATGTCTTGTCAACATTTGTATTCTTTAAAAACAGTTATAATCTATAACTTCTATACAGTTTATAATCTTTTATATTTTTCGGAGGATGAAGGCCACAAAGGTCTGAGACCTGCGCGGGGGTAATGAATAGAATGATAGTTATTGATGAGTTGGACCTACAGTTTTCGGTGGGTTCCGAACCACCAGGAAGTGATTTTACAGCGGAGAACAGTGTATTTTTTGCTGGCCAATCTAATCGGTCACCGTTATGAACAGGACCTACGAGAACGCAGCTTATCTCTCTGATTGAACAGATACCTGCTACGGCTCGCGGCTATCACTTCCCTTAAATTAAATGTTTTACTTTTTCTCTCTTCTTAATTTTTCAAATTTGTAGTTAGTAAGTTAGTATTGTTTTGGAGGGTTAACAGAGTCTTTTTGCTGGCCAATCCATGTGTAGTTTTTTGTCGTAGATGGATGCCCAATCTTACTCTTGACCTCACAGTGAGTTACGACCGAAAAGTCCTGACTATTTTTCTAGAAAAAGTTCTGTTCCACAGAATTTAACGTCTTTACAGACCTATACATTATGTTGTCGGGTTTCCTTGTAGCAGGAAGTGACACGGGAAAAGGATGCGGTAACCATCAGGTTAGAGATGTGGTCCGGTGTCCTGCATCCTGTGCCCGGTGTCCTGTGCGCCAAACCGCTCAACTGGGACTTCTGGGAATGTCCTGAAGGCGTCCTGAGCTTTGAGAAGTCACTCAATTCGACCAAGTCCTCAGGGGAGCTTCGTCTCCATGTTCCAACACAGCTTGCGGCAAATCTCCTGGCTTCGGGCCATGTCTGACCACTTAGAAACACAATCTCAGTTTGTGATAGACTCTGATAAAACTTTCTCTATCATCTGTTCGCAGAACGTGTGCCGACATTTTGAATTGCTTTCGCGAATGGATTCGATCAGAAAATACAAGATATTCCCATGAGGGGAAAAGATGGTATGATCTTATGTGGACAGTTATAGTTTCATAATATGGTTTGTTCGCTGGAAAACATTTTAGGAGACAAATTCTATGTTCGTTGAGTTGGATTAGTTGTTGAGAACCGTGCTAGTTTTTCTACTATTATTGACAACTCAACTCAACTTATTTTCGTACTGAAGATTGCTGATAATGTATTCAGCTTTTCCTGTAATACAATGGTTCTATGTTTCTAGTATTATTGACAATTCAACTCATCTTATTTTTGTACTGATGATTGCTAATAATGTATTCAGCTTTTCCTGTAATACATTATTCGAAAGAACTGAACACAAAACTATGCAGGTAGGTAGAGCTGCAAAGTTGCTAGAAAGGTTGTTTTACTGATAAAAAAACACTAATAATTAGTGCAAACACCAATAGTGCAAAAAATGTTGTTTTTTTTGTAAACTTCTCTTTTCAAACAGATGAAGTGTACGGTATAAACACTGACGGTATTTCACCCATCCACAATTTCGTAATTTTGTGACCACTACCAATACATTTATAAGCGCATGGGGAGACCCTTAGGGATAGTTCCACCTCGCCGTTTGAGCCATGTTTCGGGGAAGGTTGAACACCTATTTTAGATGGGTTCCGAACCACTGAGTAAGTGATAATAAAGCTTATAACATCCAGTCATTGCTTTTGTACTGAAGATTGCTGACAATGATAATAACAATAATGAGCGTATCGCTTTTATTTGTGGGGAGACTCTTACGTAGTTCATGTTTGAGACTTTACGGGGAACGTGGTGGATTCCCTAATTTAGATGGCTTCTGAGCCACCGGGTAAGTGATAATAAGGCTTATAACATCAAATCAATGCTGATAATGAGTGTGGATACGAATTAGTAAGAAATTGTAAAATTTTCAAGATCTCTTTTTTGAATTGAACTTATATTATACAGTGAATAATAGAAATAAACCAATCTAAGGACCCGACAAATTTACATGAAATAATAATTATTATTTCCCTGGATTTCTTGTTCCAAGACGAACTGCGTTGTTAATATTAACTTTTTAAGTGAATTCAACGACCTGCAGTCAAAATTTTACCAGATTGAATGATATGGTCAGGCTACAGAGTAAGGTTTGGTCTACAGAGTAAGTAAATTCTACTTATTCTTAATAAAAATTTGACTGTAAGTCGTTGAATTCATTTAAAAAAATAATTATTATTAACAGTTGTGCTGATAGGCATAGGCACCGTTTAACTTCTCTGATTTCTATAAACATCATATGCTTTTTGATTCACAAAAAAATGCACTTAGGCAGTTCTTGAAAAAGCGTTTTGTTTCTTCTTCTTCTTTTTCGTCTTCTTATACATATCTCATAATAATAAATAATAAATGTTCTTGCTCTTTTTTCAATCTGAAAATTTGTATTCATTCATGAAAAGATTCCAATACAATCAAAAATAAAAACTTCAGCACTTGCGCTGTAAAAATAAATTGATAATTTAATTGTGCTAAACAGCAACCATAATAACATTTTTCAGTTTTTTATTTGAAATGAAAAAAACTGGGCAATGTTTTGATTTTTACATGCCTAAACCAACCTAGATCCCATAGTTGCGATCTGTTTTACATCATAATTATTTTAATATTTGACCCCAAAACTCTAAAATCAATAGCGAATTCATATGGACTATGAGTAAGCTATAAACAAAGTTTCAAAAGTCTAGAATCTTCCCTTAAAGCGCTAAAGCACGGACGGACGGACAACGACATCACGTTTTTTATAAGACCCTGTTGGATGCTTAATAATTAAGTAATATCGTGTGACTTGGATGGCTCAGGTCTGGTATCAGAGTTATGAGGTCGAACCTGAATAAGTTCAGAGCTTCTGACAAGTGACTTAACTACTGTTTTTTAGACAACCGGGACCGACAAGCTCAATGTGTCCTCCGAAACACTGGTGTATCCTCAAGAAAAATCAGAAGATTTTCAAGTGTCAATTATACGGTGTAATTAGCCAGTTGTTTATATTGCTGTTTTATTATTGAATAATATTTGTGTTTGTCAAACCTCATTCTTATGTTTTCCTGTGTGTGTGAAATAAATGAAATGGAATAAAGTGTTATAGAATCTAAAATCAAATATAATACAATAAATTTTAATCCTATCTATACAACTGCGATGTATATTACAATACATTTTTGTATTACAAAACGATAAAAAATATGTGGGAACAGTTTTGCGATCAACTGCCGGACGAACGTAAAACGAATAAAATCCGGAAAACAAGAACACTGCGGCAACGATTGCGGGTAATAAAGCACGGCAAAAAAACCGTGAAATGATGTGGCAATCTTTTCTGGTTTTATTGCGTTTTTCCGATTGGATTCGGCGCCTGTTATTGCTTCCATATGGTAATAAGGTCCGGCACCCTCTCTCGTTGTTGGCCACAAAATATTGCAAATGGAAAACGTATCTGACCCCCCTCCCCAACACCTACATTCGGGGGGGAGGGGGGCATTTTTGGTTCGCGCCCTCCCAATGACGCCGATGACTATGACCACCAACAACTGTCACTATTGTTGGGTGTGTCACGAAATAAAAATCGCCCAAAAAAGTCGCCCCGTGTGAATCGTCTAATCTAATCTAATGTTATAGTTGACTAAGCAAGTCCAACTGAGAGTATCCTGTAAACAAGCTCTTCAATTGTATGAGACTCCTGTGTATAACCTTTCAAATTGTATGTGTTTGTTGAAAAAACCTCAACAATCGTATGAGACTCTTGTGTATAACCACTCAAATTAAATGTGTTTGATGTGAAAAACCTCTTCAATTGTATGATACTCTATCTTTGGTTTTGTATAGAAACCGAACATTTGAAGTTCTTCTTTACTAATCGAATGGTGGGTTGTAATAGGTAGCAGGGCGCATATAAAAATACAGAACGGATTATCGAGTAGATTGGTTGTTCGGATGAATGGAGGCAAGCACTTGGTGGTAAGAATAGTAGTTTATGCAGTGATTATATTATAACTGCCTTTAAGCCACAAGTGAGATGTAAGTAATAATAATGCAAATAAATAATAGTACTTCGTTATGTATTTGATGTATTTGCATTGATTTTTTGTAAGTTCTTTTTTGGCAATAAACATTATTATTATTATTAAACACTATTTTGGAAAATGTACTTTTATTTTACAGCTGAGCTGAATAGAATTAATTTACAAACTAAGAGATTCGAAAATGATATTGTAAGAGAGAAAATTCATGTAATTAATAATCCATTAATTCTTGAAAAATAAATCTCATGTACGACAATCTAAAAAAAAGAAAAAAAAATAAGTTAGAAGATGGAAGAGACGAGTGACCTACGCATCTCACTAGTGGCTTAAAGGCAGTTATAATACAATCATTGCATACAATATTTTATCTTCGATTACCAAATCATTACGTTTAATTCAACGGAACAAAGAATCGGATAACTTATCCATTTAGCGTAATCTAGAATGCATGTTTGTTTTTATCGGAATTAAATTGAAATTAAAAAATGTTTGAATCAGCTGATGTGTGACATAACATTCATTTCGACACTGTTTTGGAGAAATGCTGAGTTCTTATTGGTTTGACTCCTGTACTGAAAATTGAAGAGGTTTCTAAATAGTTTCATTTTGTTTTTCCAATAAATGTTGAAATGTTGTAATTTATTACAAACTGTAACTGTAAACACTTCTTTGATAATCCAAGTGATGAAGGAAGCTGTATTGATATCGCTTTTTAACCTATGTGTCTATCATGTGACCTCCATAACCGGAGTCTTCAAGACGTAACATTAAAAAAATATACTCTAATCATAATTTAGTACTTATTTATTGGTAATAAGTTGTAAAAAGATGTCTTGTTTTCCATTTTTTTTTCGAGGATAAAGCCCACATAGGTCCGAGACCTGCAAGTGGATAATAAGTTGATGACGATTGATGTTTTGAACCTACAGTTTTTTTGTAGATTACGTCTTGGAGACTCCAGTTAAGGAGTATAAGACAAGTCAGATCAACGATTATACTCTTATACACTAGTTACCATAATTACTATATCAATTTGTTGGGGTGAGGCTTTTTTTGATGTGAAAGGATTTCTTGTACACTAGAAAAAGCTTTATCAACTGAATATTTTTTCAATCGTTTTTAAAATATTTCTATATTTTCAAGACTCTTCAAAAACTGCGGAAGCTTGTTAAGTTCCTCACCACCGGGAAGTGACTTTACAGTGGAGAACAGACTCTTTTTGCTGGCTAATCCAATCGGTCACCCTTACAAAGAAGGCCCAGGATTTCGTAGGTTATCTTATCTGACTGAACCGATATCTGCCACGACTCGCGCCTATCACCTCCCCGAACTTGCTCGGTTTACCTGGGATACAATTTGGCCTTCTAAGTTCCATATTGTGACTGATATTCAACATTGAACCATACATTTTCTCATGATTGATCTCTTTTGTGTGTGAAGACTCACATAGTCATGGGAAGCATTGAACACCTAACTGTAACTACATAGTTTTTGCCTTTTAGATACAGTTGCATGATAGATATAGCTAGCATAGATAGGTAAACAACCATATATTGCATAAATATATATATAAAAATGGTATCGAATTCGTTCAATTCGTTTGGGAAAGATATTCATAGAATGTAGAAATTATGTATGTAGATATATATAGAAATGATATCAGTTTATTTCTTTGTTCAATCCATATGGGAAAGATGTCCATAGAATGTAGAGATTATGTATATAGGTATAAAGATTTGTTACCAGTTTCGTTCTTCGTTCAATTTTTTTGGGCATACTGTCCATAGACATGTAGAGATTTAATATATATAGATATATAGAAATGATATCCGATTTGTGCAAACAATATAACGTTCAATCAGCGTGTACAATGTGACATCCATGAAGATGTGGACAAGATATTACTTGCAAAACACACCGGAGCCAATAACTGTTGGTTTTATGACTCTCGCTCATACTCACTCACTCTCCCTCCCTCACTCATTCTCTCTCTCTCTCTCTCTCTCTCTCTCTCTCTCTCTCTCTCTCTCTCTCTCTCCCTACACAGTTCCATCAAATTCCATTGTAGAACTGTCAAGTGAAGTGAAATAATGTGAAACAGGTTAAGATGTTAAGCTATTGCTTGAGATGTTATTGGACCCAGTTGAGTTATTACTAATTTTCTGGTGTGTCATTGCGATGTAACACTTTAGTTTGTTGGTTATTTACGTTCTGTAAATTCTATTCCTTTCAACAACCATCTAGCTGATTTGGCTCTTTACGGGATATTCTATCGATACCGTTATAATGATTTTACTCAAGAGATGATGGATTTTTCTAATGTAGTTGATGGGACAAATCGATGGGATATAAGATGTCGCAAACTTCTCAGAAAGATAGTTGATATTTTTATTAGTGTTTGAATTTCACGAATTTCTGCGACTGTGAGAAAAACTATGTATAAAAACAGCGTTTTAATTTACAACTATATAAAAATTTTCACAAAAAATGCAGTTTTTAGGATCTAAATCCAATTTTTATTGAGGATTAAGCCCACATAGGTCTTAGACCTGTGCGTGGGCAATGAGTTGGATGATGGTGATTGATGAGTTGGACCTACAGTTTAAGGTGGGTTCCGAACCACCGGGAAGGGATTTTACAGCAGAGAACAGTGTCTTTTTTGCTGGCCAATCTAATCGGTCACCGTTACAAACAGGTTCTACGAGAACGCAGCTCATCTCTATCTGATTGAACAAATACCTGCTACGGCTCGCGGCTATCACTTCCAATTTAATAGAAGATCATACATTATTGATTCAATACATTTTTCTAGATTTCTTGTTCCCTGACGAACTGCGTTGTTAATATTAACTTTTCAAGTGAGTTCAACGACTTGCAGTCAAATTTTTATAAAAATAAGTAGTATTTCACTTACTTTGTAGGCCAAACGTTTTCGAGTTGTTGAAACCCATCTTCAAGGCATCCTAGATATCGATGTTGGTTTGTTGATTAGAAGAGCTGTGTTTTCTGTATAATGTGGTCAAAAAGTTTGTGTGATTTAAAATTCAACTGTTCGTTGAGGATGTTTTGTTTATTGTGTGTGGTGTGTTTGTAAATTTCAAATTGTTCCAAGGTGTTGAGTTCGTGTCCTTTAGAATTTATATAATATAGAATGTGTAAGTTGGTAGTGATTTCAGTAAAAGTGTGTCCAGTTTGAGTGATGTGGTCTGCAAAAGTCGATTCTGTTTTTGTATGTAAAGCTTGTAAATGTTCCTTGTAGCGTTGTTTGAATGTACGGCCTGTTTGTCCTGAGTAAAATTTGTTACAGTCAGAGCAGTTCAGTTTGTAGATCCCTGGGAGATCGTATTTGTTCATGTTCATTATGGTTCTTGGTGCAAGTGCATTTTTTATTTTGTTTTTTGTTCTGAATGCGATGGTGTGGCCAGCTTTTTTGAAGATTTTGGCAAGTCAATAGTCAATAGTCAATAGTCAATATACTTTATTACATATTCTTCAAGAACAGTAAGTCTGTTTGATTGTGGATTAATGTATGTCATTGTGATGTATTTTTTGTTGGTGTTGTTAGTGTTTTGCTTTTTTGCATTTTTCTACATTTCTGTTTATGGGCACTATTACAGTTTCAAAATTTTTTTAGATGCAGGAAGCTCATAGAACAGCCGATAACACGCTACATGCCGCGGAATTTTACTCTTTTTCAATTTTTCCTGAACCGTACTGCATTCAATAATCAATGCCATCATTTTTAACTTGCGATAATTCTTACAATTTTTTACTCTTATAACCCATGAGGGTTGTTATTGTTGTGAGGGTTGTACTGACATTTTTGTAATAGATTGTTTTGTGGGGAAGTTACGGAACTACAACCTTGAGTCATTTTTTAAGGAATTACAGTAACTAATTGTTTTTACTATAATAGACTATATTTATTGTTTTTATTAGACTAAAATATTGTATAACAACATGATATATCACTACGGTAATAGTATAAAAAGAGATGGTACGCCGATATGTCTTAAGCCAAAGCAACAGATTAGCTCTGTACTATTACAGCTGCTAATTACCCAGCGTCATGCGAGCTTTCTTATTGTGTGTATTGTACTTTTCCTGTAATATATTCATCTAATGAACTAAACACAAAATTATGCAGGTTTGTAGATGCTAAAAATGTAGTTTACTTATAAAAACACTAAAAATTAACATAATTAGTGAAGAAAAAACAGTCTATTTTCAAACAGATGAAATTGTTGGTATAAACACTGTATTTATTTCACTCACCTTTCCTAATTTTGAGACCACTACCATAAGTTATCTTCCAGAAAAGAAAAATCCCAAACAGGATTCCTGGGCAAGATCAGGTAAAATGGTAGCATACAATAAAAAAAAGAAAACAATAAACTATCTTTCTTTGCAGTGTTACCAACATTATTTTTTTTCTGGTGGTGTTCGCAGCACCTTTTCTATGCTGGGAACGGCTACAAAGAAAGGAGCTCACGCTGTACTTCCGTATCACTTCAACTTAACTATATCTATATACATTTACCTATGAGCTTATCACTATAACTATGTTGTATCATCATAGCATAAAACACAATACAATAGCACAGACAACAATGCATACACAGCAATTTATCAGTGTGTATTCAACATACCATAACAATTCCACTCTTCAATATTGATGATAGGACGTGACAAATCAAGGAGCATTTTCCATCAATCTACTGTCATTTACTTCAATCATTTACTTTTATCAGTCACCGTTTCTTATGGTTCGAGTGACAATTGCAAATTCGACAATTTCCGTCAGATATCCGTTTGTTTTTTTTTTCTAAAAATTATATAGAGTCTACTATATTGGGCTGAGAAAATTCTTGACAATATTGTTGAGGATAATGTCCAGGAAGTGTGACGAGCAACGGGTTTCTTGTCTGGACGATTTTAAAGGATGTTTTGTGCTACGAGAATGGAATTTTTTGGATCAGGATTTTTGCAAAGATTGAATGTGAATGACATGTGACTGTGAATGTAAAAGTACTTTTTTTAGGAGCCCACATAGGTCTGAGACCTGTGCGTGGGTAATGATTTGGATGATGGTGATTGATGAGTTGGACCTACAGTTTTAGGTGGGTTACGAACCACCGGGAAGTGATTTCACAGCAGAGAACAGTGTCTTTTTCGCTGGCCGATCTAATCGGTCACCGTTACAAACAGGACCTACGAGAACGCAGCTTATCTCTCTGATTGAACAGATACCTGCTACGGCTCGCGGCTATCACTTTACTTGAAAAGTTACAAAGTATTACAAAGTTGACAATTACTAAGTAGTTATGAACATGTTTTGTAGACTACGTTATCAGGAAGAATACTTTTTTTAACTTCCTTTCAAACAGGAGTAGATACACAATTCGACCTGTTTTCTATGATTGTTCGTCGATTATACGAACACTATTGAACTGATTTTGATGAATTTTTCTTGAATAAAAGAGCATCATTCAGTGGTGGTGTCATCGAAGTTTCGCCAGGATCAGCCCCATACTTAGCCTAATATTAAACAAAAAGAAGCATTCATCGATATATTCATTTCAATTTTGTTTTAATAGGATTGTTTCACACATAACCATCAATCGAATAAGCAGTGTCGTTTACCCCCGATAATTGTATCATATGGAGCGCTTTACACCTACCCGATTTTCGAAATCATATCACGCAATGTAATTGTGCCAGGTAAACGACATCGGTTACCCAAAGCCGGTTATTTTATACCTAGTCGTAGGTATAACAGCCGTAGCAGGTATCTGTTCAATCAGAGAGATAAACTGCGTTCTCGTAGGTCCTGTTTGTAACGGTGAACGATTAGATCGGCCAGCAAAAAAGACACTGTTCTCTGCTGTAAAATCACTTCCCGGTGGTTCGGAACCCACCTAAAACTGTAGGTCCAACTCATCAATCACCATCATCCAACTCATTACCCACGCACAGGTCTCAGACCTATGTGGGCTTCATCCTAAAAAAAACTGCTATTCACAAAATTTTAATGTAGAATTGAAATTTCACCTTGAAGCATAATAATTCACAAGTCTTTTGCAGATAAAGAGTATTAATTTTTTTTTAAATTCAAACAAATCACTACCACTGTCCGAAAAAGAATAGTATAATTTGGAATTTTTGACATTTTTAAGCCAAAAATCTTCATTAGTTACACTAATATTCACATAAACGAGTATTGATTCTGTTATAATAATAATAATTTATCTGGTTGTGAGTGCAACACTACCAGAGGAGTTTATTCACAATAAATTTAAAAAAATTAACATTTCAGAAAATAAATTAAAGTCTTAAATCTAAAGTATTGGAGTTCTGAATTTTGTGGTTCCCACTATATAAATATGTGTCGGGATTACACTATTTTGTTTATTTCTTTATAAGCTATTAGAACATGCAAAGAAATATTACGATAGTTTTACAAAGTTACATGTTACTAATTTATTGAATATTAAATTGAGTTATGTGTGAAACAAGCCTGTAATGTCCCAATAATGAATTTTGATATTTCGGTTGTTACACCATTATCAATCTCAAACAAATTCAGTATCAAAATTGTGTAACAAACGAAACTAGTATCTCATGGTTTTCAATAAATGTCGCTATGACAACTTATAATTCATTAAAATTAACAGTCTTAACTTTGAGTTGTAAAGTTGTGTATATGAAAATGTAAGTTTAAATGTAACGTCTCTATTGAGACGACTCTTTCTGCGATCTATAAAATTCATAGAAATGTAACCTAAACCAGCTTTTAATTCATTTGGGAGATATCTAGCGGCATACAACTATTGAAGTGGGTGATTTTAATAGGCTTAGCACGAGTAGTCGGCTATTCTATCCTATTAGGCTAGTTGAGAGGATGACAAGGCTAGACAAGCACATGCCTGGGATCTACCTGTTTTGGGAAATGGGACTCCACGTTTTCCCTCTCACTTTCTCTCACTCTTAGTTCCCTTTTCACCCTATTCACCCTCTATCTCTTTCTTTTACAGAAGCGTGATGTCTCAATCCAAGTCAACGGGGAGTTATGAACTTGTCAGATACGTTTAGTGAACGTCACGCTATCTTCTCACACAAAACTTTCGTGGGATTTTAATTTCGAGTCCGGAATAAACGAGAAGGTGTGAAGAAGAGAAAGATAAAGATATTACATGAGGTAAAAAGAAAGAGATAGAACGATGAGTGGGGAGCGGAGAAGGAAAGACTGGTTTTCTATCGCAGTCCGCTTAGCCCGGCTTAAAATGGAAACTTAATTGAATTGTCAGTTTCATAATTCGATGTGAGGAGTGGTGTTGTAGTTTCATGTAAGGTTTTGGAGGATCTTTTCAGATTAGCTTCACGGCTAGTTTTAGTAGGCTGTTGGCTGCTTAGTAACAGTAACAGCTGGAATTTGGTAACAGTAACGGTTAAAGAATTTGTAGAAGTATCAGCTTACATGTTGTGTAACAAAAAAGTTTCAGTAGGCTGTTGGCTGCTTAGTAACAGTAACAGCTGGGATTTGGTATAACAGTAACGGTTAAAAAATTTGTAGAAGTAACAGCTTACATGTTGTATAACAAAAACGTTTCAGTAGGCTGTTGGCTGCTTAGTAACAGTAACAGCTGGGATTTGGTATAACAGTAACGGTTACAAAATTTGTAGAAGTAACAGCTTACATGTTGTATAACAAAAAAGTTTCAGTAGGCTGTTGGCTGCTTAGTAACAGTAAGAACTGGGATTTGGTAACAGTAACGGTTAAAAAATTTGTAGAAGTAACAGCTTACATGTTGTATAACAAAAATGTTTCAGTAGGCTGTTGGCTACTTAGTAACAGTAAGAACTGGGATTTGGTTACAGTAACGGTTAAAAAATTTGTAGAAGTAACAGCTTACATGTTGTATAAAAAGTAAATAATAATATTAGCGATGCACAAGATAAACAAAAAATTCAAGAAGTTTTAAATACCAAAAGAAATTTTTTATCATTACACAACACCTAGACTTTTAGACGAAGTCAGAAAACAACGATCTGACAGAGTGAAGGAGTATTGGAGGAAAAGGATTGAGGCTCGAAACAAGTTGAAAAGAAATTGAAGTATAGATTTGGACTTAAACGATACTATGTGGTCGCAAGCGAGCAGAATTTTTTTTAAATAATCTAGGAGTCACATCATTCCACAGTATGTCTTTGATCTTGTCAAGGTAATTATCATCGAGCATTGGCTGCTCCACTGTGCAAGTACCAGGTGGAATCTCCACAATAAAGGAATCGTGTCAAAATGTAGAGATTGTGTTAATATCTCTTTCACTTCCGTTTCGTTTTCCCGCCAAGCAGGCCTACCAACACACGACTGCAATCAAATTGCGATCAACGTGAAATGCCGGCTTCTTCCTTTCCAAACCTAATGAGTTGAGCGGCACTTTGAGACAACGTAGTCTGTAGAAAACACCGAAAGCACAAAACATCGCTTTCGAAACAAACGAACACGGAATCATCAAAGCGCACCGAGACGACGAGCATCCACATTACAATTAAGAAGGCTGTGAAAACAAGATGGCGGACGCTTTCGCGCCTAAACTGCCGACGCTTCCGTTACGAGGGCACGTGGAATGTTACGTACCGAAATCATTACGAAAAGTATCTTCGTAACATACGAAAAATATCTTTGTGCTTGCGAGGAGTGATCTTCTTCATGTTCGTAGATTACGTGGCTAAATTTCTTCTATCGGCGGCGGTAGAAAATATCACCGACACTAAATTTAATCTTGATTTATCAGCACGTTCTAGCTGCAGACATGTCTGGTTTAGGCTACGGTAACTTCCCGCGCTGAAAACGAACTGAGATTTATTTAATTACAGGCTTCTCTACTTCTATTAAGTGAGATGGACTCTCTTCTCCTCTTCTTTTTCTTGTTTCCTTCTCCTTCTTATTATCTTCGTTCATTTTCTATTTCTACCACACCATCATTATCATATTCGTATTTTCTTCTTCCTCCCTTCGTCTTCCTCTTTAATGCCACTTTGTTCATTTACTTATGTTTCGTCTTCTCTTACCTCTTTTTCCCTTTTTTCTCTTCTTGTATACTCCTTTCCTACTAATACTTCTTTTTTTTCTTCCTCTGTATTTATATAATTCTTCTTCTTCTCCAACGGTCTTTTTCATCGTCATCGTCATCTTCACCTTCTCGTTCTCCTTTTCCTTCTCCGTCTCCGTATCCTTCTCCTTCTCCTTCTCCTTCTTCTTCTCCTTCTCCTTCTCCGTCTCCTTCTCCTTCCCCTTCTCATTCTCCTTTTCCTTATCCTTATCCTTTTCCTTTTCCTTTTCCTTTTCCTTTTCCTTTTCCTTTTCCTTTTCCTTTTCCTTTTCTTCCTCCTTCACCTTTTCCTTTTCCTTTTCTTCCTCCTTCACCTTCTTCTTCTTTTCCTCCTCCACCAATTTCTCCTTTCCTCTTATCTCTTTTTTTTCCTTCTATTTATACTTCTACTACTCTCACCCCATTACCTTCTCCTCCTCCTTCTTCCTCTTTTTCTCCTTGTTTTCCTCTTCTTCTGTCTGTTTCTTATCCTGTCTTCTGCTTGTTTCATTTCTCCTACTTTCTCCATCACTCCTTCTCTTCTTCATTTTTGTCCAAACTTCGCCTTTTCATGAAAATGCATCACTTAGAATTTCATTTCATTAGCTCTACCCATTAGATCACTGTTCATATTTTCAACAAAATGTAAATAGTGTTACGGATTCTATGTCTAAAATTACGCTGGCAACACTTAAATTTATCACTCGCACTTTATTTACACAAATAATCACAACACTTACTGATCAGTAATGTCTTACAGAAAAATAAGCAATTGAAAACAGATAAATCGATATTGTTCAACAAATAAAGAGATTTCAATAAACAGTAGGTACAAAAATAAATCTCTAAATGTCAAAAGACCGATCTAATATTAAATAATAGCTGTACAATAAACTGTCCAATAATATTCAAAAAGAAACGTCGAAAAAGAACAATTAACTTACGTAGCACTAGTCCGTAATACAATAAAAACTATTTAGTAGCTCACTGGTATGAATTAAACAGGAAAAAGAATTATCACTATAGGCACAGAAAAAAATTATCACTATTATATAGACACAATATATAGAACTGTCACAACTTGTTTATTACGACGAATTTCAAACAAGACTGAACTAATTTACAAAAGTCCACCTCTATTTATATACTTTTTCATAATTGAGATATCCCTAGATTTCTCTACCAACTTCTACCGATTTCTACAATAAACAATCAAGGAAACTCGAACTTTCCACAATATTCGATAAGACTCCATTAATCTCTAATCAAACAACTAGAACATTCTACAAATTACCAAGTGAACACCATAAAAGAGTCAAAAGCAGAGTAATTAATTGCTTAGAATTAAACATTTACATAGCATCTCGGTGTTATCGAGAACCACTGTCCTTCTTTCTCACTATTTTCATTTTCATATTCGCTACAATAGTATCAACCAGGTCTGCTTTCTAAGTCATGTTAAAATATTGTATGTAAGCACACATTTGAAAAAAAATTGTAAATTTACCATGAATAAAGTAATCTAATCTAATCTAATCCATCTTTTTCTTTTTTTTCTCCTCCACCTCTTTCTGCTTCATCCCTTTTTTCTCATTCTCTCATTCCTTCTCCTCCTTCTCCTCCTCCTTCTTCTCCTATTTTCTCCTCCTCTTCTTCTTCTCCTCCTCCTCCTACTTCTCCTTTCCTTCTTCTCCTCCTCCTTCTCCCATTTTCTTCTCTTCTTCTTCTCCTTCTCTTTCTTTTTTCTCTTCTTTCTCTTCTCCTCCTCCTTCATCTCCTTCATTTACCTTTTCTCCTTCTTCCTCCTCTCATTTTCTTCTTCCTATCCCTCTCCTCTCCTCCATCTTTATCTCCTCCATCTACTACCACTGTTGCGATTAAAGTATCAGTCCACTAATTGTCTGGAACACTGCTGGAGTGCTTTTGTTGATGAGACCGCGCGCCCTGGAGCTGGAGAAGATTTTCTTTTTTCTTTCTTTTCTTTTCATCTTCCGTTCCTTCAGTCGGTGCCATCATATATTATTTTTGTCCGTTGTACGCGTATCGTCACGGCTTGTTGAGAGCAAATTTAATGTCTTCATTTCGTCATTTCCTTTCTTCTTTTTTTTGAGACTAGTCTGATCTGTTGAGATTTTGTTCTGGATGTTTAGTGGTGCTGAGACTAGGACTAGGACTAGGACGTGATTGTATATCGAAGGCAGTGGACAGAAGTCCTCATGTCCTCATCAATCAGCTTTTGTTGAATTGTATTCTATTTCAAAGTTAATTCAATAATGGCCAGTGTTGATGACGTCAGGGATTCAATCGTACATGACAGTTGACAATCTAGAAGTAGAAGAACCAATTTCATTTGTCGTTATTATCTTGTCCTTCTTATTTTGACCTTTCTCTTGCTCCCCTTTTCCCCTTTATCATCTTCTTCTTCAATTCTTATTATTACACCCGATCACAAAAAAGACACATTAAATCTTCAGTTAATTTACTCAGTAAAAATAACATTGGGAAACTTAAGGGTGCCTCTCCTGCTCCTCCTTCCCCCTCCTACAGCTCCTCCACCATCCTACTCCAACACCTCCTCTTCCTCCACATCCTCCTCCTCCTCCTCCTCCTCCTCCTCTTACTTCTCCTCATCCTCCTCCTCCTGCTTCTCCTCCTCCTCCTTTTGCACCTCCTCCTCCTCCTCCGCCTCCTCATCCTCCACCTCCTCCTCGTCCTCCGCCTCCTCCTCGTCCTCCGCCTCGTCCTCCTCGTCCTCCTCGTCCTCCTCCTCCTTCTCCTCCTTCTCATCCTCCTCATCCTCCTCCTCCTCCTCCTCCTCCTCATCCTCCTCCTCCTGCTTCTCCTCCTCCTCCTTTTGCTCCTCCTCTGTCTCCTCCTGCTCCTCCTCCTCCTCCTGTTCCTCCTCCTCCTCCTCCTCCTCCTCCGCCTCCTCGTGATCCACCTCCTCCTCGTCCTCCGCCTCCTCCTCGTCCTCCGCCTCGTCCTCCTCGTCCTCCGCCTCGTCCGCCTCGTCCTCCTCGTTCTCCTCGTCCTCCTCGTCCTCCTCGTCCTCCTCGTCCTCCTCCTCCTTCTCCTCCTCCTCATCCTCCTCCTCCTCCTCCTCCTCCTCATCCTCCTCCTCCTGCTTCTCCTCCTCCTCTGTCTCCTCCTGCTCCTCCTCCTCCTGTTCCTCCTGCTCCTCCTCCTCCTCCTCCTTCTCCTTCTCCTCCTCCTCTTCATCCTCCTCCTCCTTCACCACCCCTCATCTTTCAAAAACTTTTCCATTCTTCTTCCTCCTCTTCTTCGTCATTCTCCTTCCTCTTACCCCTTCCTTTTCTTAGTTTCAGAATGATGTAGGCATCATACAAATTTATAACAGTAAATCTTGTAGCACGTTTCATCTAATTTTACATTGAATATTCAATTATACATTGATCCCGGTGGTTCGGAACCCACCTAAAACTGTAGGTTCAACTCATCAATCAACATCAACCAATTCATTACCCACGCACAGGTCTCAGAACTATGTGGGCTTCATCCTCCCAAAAAAAAAAAATTGAATTCACGACACCTACATGAAGGCCTAGAGATTTCTGAATGGATGATGGGGATAACTGTAATTTTCCGCCCTCTTTATTTCTGAAACAAAGTCCAGACTTAAATTCATGTGAATTTTTTCATCTTTATGAGAAGATGCTTATGCTGGCTGTCAGAATCATTTGAACTCTTGAAACACTCTGTATAAAAAAAAATATGATGTACAAATTTTGTTTCCCCTTAGCTAGTACCCTTTAAAAAAATTATGTAATGAACTTTATCGGGAAAGAATCTTGTGAAAAAAGGTCTTAAAATCACAATTACAAAAAATACGAAACTCCTGGGCGCTCTTTGTAAGGGTGACCGATTGGATTGGCCAGCAAAACAGACTCTGTTCTCTGCTGTAAAATCACTTCCCGGTGGTTCGGAACCCACCTAAAACTGTAGGTCCAACTCATCAATCACCATCATCCAACTCATTACCCTCACACAGGTCTCAGACCTATGTGGGCTTCATCCTAAAAAAATATTGTAGTCCCAATAGTTGGCTAACTAGTTCAATTAAACAATAGAATGGATTCAAATCAATCAGCCAACCTTATCACCGATTTCCTCTGTAGACCTAATTATCATTTTCCATTCTTCCGGTGAGGAAAGCAGACGACCAAAGATGAACGATGCAGCTTTCATGACTGAAGATGTATTGTTATCGTTAATTGAGTTGTAGCCATCGTGGGGTCAAAGGTCAAATCGGTCCGCAATAAATTACGTTCACTATCTAATTCATATTGATTCGGACATATTGAAGGCGGCAATTTCAAAGAGACGTTGATGACCTCTGACAGAGGGGGGGGGGGTAGGGGTGCGGCTCTTTGGGTCAAGAGCGCTTATCTGTGATAAACGTAGGCCTACACATCGGGTTATAGGCATCATAATAAGTTTATTGCCTTGCTTAGTTTTAATTTGTTCAATTACTCTTGGAATTGGAATTGGGCTACAAAAAAATAGTTATCAGTGGGCTACATGCAGATTCAATCAATGCGTCTTCTAACAAACCGATGCGTAGCGGTATCCAAGAAATATTTATTATTATTATTATTTATTTATTTAGGCGATGAAAGTCCCATGAAGGAAGACGCTAACCTAACTTAACTCGCTATTCTTTTTCCCTTTTTTTCTTGCCAGTGTTGCCTTATTATTTGGCTGAATGCTTGTTTCCTTTCATCAGACCATTTGGGTCGGTATTGTTTTGGTTTGTCTGGCTCTGCTTCAACCTCCTATTTGTTTACATTGTTTCTGAAAATGTTTCTATTTAGGATTTCGTCTTGTTTTATGTCTGCTTTTTGGAGATCTTTCTGTGTTTGTATTACCCAATTAGATCTTATTATTATTATTGTTATTATTATCATTATTATTATTATTATTGTTTTTTTTTATTATTTTGCTTTTCCTTCACATTTGATGTGAGTTTTCTAATCAAAATCGGCCTATGGCAAGATTTTGATTAATTCATATGGGAATGTTCAGGAATGCCCTAATCATTGATACAGTGCTAAGTACTACTGCCTTCTGCATTGTGCATTTTGTGCTTTTTGACACTCCCAACTGACTCAAATTTGATTTCACCTTTGTTGTAATTATTATTATTATTATTATTGATAGTATTATTATCAATTGTGCTGATAGGCAACCAAGGTGTATACTACTTTGTCTACTTACCCTGCCCATTAAACTGCTTCGGTTTCTATAATAGTTATTTATGTATTAAGAGCGTGAAGCGCGACTTTATCGCTCGAGCCAAAACATTTACTGCGCGACGCGTCAATTTGCGTAATTTTATTTGCGTAAAATTTAGTAATTTTGCGAGAGCGATAAAGAAGCTTCACGCGCGAATTGCATACAATATTTTTCCTAAAACTGCAGTTCTGGATTCCAACACAATAAAAGCTTGTAGTTTGTAACATCACAGACCATGCGCGGATTTGGTTAGCGTTCGCCTTTTTTGAGGTTATGTGAATTTCACGGATTCAGTAATCCACCAATGAGAAGACATCAAAATCAAAACAGAAGCGTAAAGAAAACAGCTGGCGAGCGTAAAGTACTTTACCGCTTGCGGAGCAGTAAAGAGGTAATTTACAATTAGTTTTCAGTACGTAAAGAACTACTTTACGAGCAGTTGTAGAAAAACATCATTTATGCTTCCCGATTCCAAGAAATGCACATCGGAAGTTCTTGAAAAAAAGTTTTTTTTCCTCTTCTTCAGAGTCAACAGATCTCATAATATTTTTTTTCAATTCCACGATTTAAATTAATTTAAGAAAAGATTTCAACACAATCGAAAATGAAAACATCAAGACTTGCACTGTAAAAAAAATAAGTTTGATAATTGATAATTGGGCTGAACATCAGCCTTCGTAATTTTCAATGTTTTGGGCTGAACATCAGCCTTCGTAATTTCCAATGTTTTGATTTGAACAAGAGCTGTCAATGTTTTGATTTTCACCAGTCCAAACTAAACTACAGCCTATAATGGACATCTGTTTAATGCCATAAATATTTTTTTATTCGACCCCCAAACTCCAAAATCAATAGCGATGTCACTTGGACTATGAGGAAGCTGTATACCAAGTTTCAAAAATCTAGAATCTTTCTTTCAAGCGTTATGGCACAGACGGAAGGACGGAAATCAACGGCATGATTCCAATAAGTCCCTGTTGAGTCCTAAATTATTAAAATAACTTAAGACAAATAATCATAGACAGAGAATATAAAAGAAAGTGAGCATTTTAGAATAATTCGTAATTCAACATTAAGCTTGTTCCAATTATTGTAGTCTTCGTAAAAAAATTTAATCTATTTTGTTTTGTAGGGTTGGAAACGACAAATTTACATGAAATTACCGAAGAAACTCATCCAACCAAAGTTGCCAGCCCGAATAGATGTCAACAGATTAAAGGATGCAACTATCAAGAGTAAAGTTGTTCATGATCAACTTGAGAAACTTAACAATGTTACAGTCGACAAACATAACCAGGAAGTTGAAGAAGAGTGGCAAAGCTTTAAATCAGCAATTCTGGAACCATGTAATAAGCATCTAAAGAGGATGAAACAGAAAATGAAACTGCTATGTGTTCCCTGAAGTGTTCCCTATTCTCTTGTATGGGTTGGAAGCATGGACTCTGAATAAGGAATGTGAGGCCAGATCAGTGGCGGATTTACAGGCGGATTTACTTTCGGGCCGAAGCCCCCCCCCAAAACCTCCAGAGTGTAAATTTTTTCCAATCAAACCTCCAGTTTGAAGCTCGTAAAATATTCATTAAGCAAGAATTACCTAATGCCACTACTAATTCTTCAATTGTAACATTAGATCCCATATTTCTATATAACAGGAAAACTAATCGTCAGATAAAAACTTTAGAAAAACATCTCTTTTTACAGTGTGGAATTCACACAAAGTTTATCTATTAAAACTAGATGAAACATAAGTTCATTGAAAAATTTGTATCTTATTGAAGCTCCCACATTGATTTTCATTCTTAAAAATTGAATAATATGGCCGTAATACCGGAATAATACTAGGTCTATGTTCCTTGACAAACTGTTGAACACACCAGATTCAGCCATAATTAAATCAAAATTTACAATATACTTTAAATCTAAGTTAATTTTATCATACGGTTCAAAGCACTAGTAAAACTATTTTTTATTTCCCAATCATATGAATATAGTTATCGTTCGGGTATGATTGATTACGAAAAATTCAAAAGCTTTCACAATACTTGGTTCACCTCTACCCCCCCCCCATCAATATTATCAGTAGCAAACCAGCCACCCCCAAAAACATTATTTCTGGATCCACCATTGGGCCAGATTGCAAGCGCTTGAAACGTTGACCTACCAACGTATACTCCGTATATCATGGACAGATAGAGTCACGAATGAAATATCTCAAATTCCCCCCCCCCCCCCCATATTATTACGCCACTGATTCCAACTTGTATTCTCCTTCACTTTGGTGTTTTTTTTTTTTTTTTTTTGTAGATTACGTCTTGGAGACTCCAGTTAAGAAGTATAAGACAAGTCAGATCAACAATATTATACACTAGATACCATAATTACTTCAATTAGTTGAGGTGAGGCTTAATTTTGATGTGAAAGGAACTCTTGTACACTATAAAAAGCTTTATCAACTAAATATTTCTTCAATTGTTTTTTAAATATTTCTATATATTCAAGACTCTTCAAAAACTGCGGTAGCTTGTTGTAGAATTTCCTACCAATATAACTAGGTTTTTGTTCGAATAAGCTACTATTGTGACTCACCAAGTGATAATCTCCTCGGCTTCTTGTATTATAATCATGAACATCAAGATTTTGGTTAATATCATTCGTTTTTACATATAAAGTAGCTTCATACACATATAAGCAGGGTACAGTTAGGAGACCAAGTCTCTTGAACAACGGCCTACATGAATCTAATCTATTTACTCTTTCTATACACCTAACCGCTTTCTTTTGGATCTTAAACACCCTATCAAGATTCTAAGAGTAGCTCTCATCAACAACCCATGTAAAAAGCATTGACAACATGAAACCTAGATCGAATAAACAATGTGTAGAATGTATTGATTGTTACAAAATTAAGATTTATGGCACAAAATGAATATTCCCAAATGACATACCTACAGCCTTGTTATTTCATTCCTATTCGCGGATAACACTATGAATTCCTGATTTTCCAATTCCGAGATATTCGAGCACTAATTCCGTTTCCTGATTTTGAGGTTAGGTTAGGATTGTAATAAGTGGTGCTGTGGCAGCAGCGTTTGCAGGATATAGCAGCTTGTGTCTTGGGTGCAGTACGTCATGCTTTCTGTAAGTGTCATAGCTTTAAAAAAGGCGCTCATATTTTTGAGGTAGAGGAGGAGCAGTGAGTGGACGGTGGAAGGGAGAGTAGAGACAGCAGCGCGATTAAAAAATAAACTTGGAGAGAGAAAGAGGGGTGATAAGGAGAGAGAGAGAGAGTGAGAGAGCTGAAGCTTGCAGTGACAGTGTATGTGATAAAGTGCGCCAGTAATCTATAGTTCCCTCGGGAATAGTCAAACGACGAGACTGGCACAGAGTTATGTTGGTTTTTGGGGTGAAGGGGGTCATGTAGGGGGGGGGTAGATGAAGGGTAGGGGTGGTTAGATGAGGGAAAGAGGGGAAATCGTCAGGTCAAGAGGGGAATTCGAATATACAGTCTGCTGCATCAGAAGTTAAGTAATACTGAATCTGCTATCTAACCTGTAGTGGTGGATGATTGCTTTGTAGATAACGGTATTCCACAAGTGTCGTGATTTTTTTTAGTTCAGTCCTTGAACAGGAAGGGAATTTAGAATATTTTGTTTGGTGTTTATTGAGAATTTGCTTGTTGTACAATAAAAAGTGCGAGTATGCGTACAGTAGAAACAATTAGTCTGGGCGCGTGGCTCTGGTTTCACTACTAGCCGTCCTGTTAAAAGTTGACTAGTTGACCTTGAAGACATCTGCAGCGTCGCACGGGCCACATGTTTTTAGAAATGAGCGATAAACACTCCCCTCGCCGTGGCTGACTACCAAACGGCCGTGCGCCCAGACTAATTGTTTCTACTGTACATGTTGTCGGATATCAGAATCGGACATGAGTTTACAAATACAGTAGAACTCCTCATATCCGGCAACCACGGGACCGTGCCCTTAGCCGGATAATTTTAATGTCAAGGACTAATATCTAATAGCTAGGTTTCAGTATGTTGTATAACTTCCAATATTATTTATTTAATACCAATTATGACTGTAGCCTTGTGTTACCTTTAGTTTGTAATTTATACTTGACGATATTCAACTGTATAACAATGTGCTATGTTGAATAAATAAAACTTATTATTATAACGATTTCGATGGATAAACCAATAACCTATTATATGAACGATATATAACAATATTTATACCTAATAATAATGTGTAATTAATCATGTAGTCAAAAGTAGTGTTTAAATCTCTTTTGGGATTATTTTTTTTTAAATACACATGTTTGTAAAACAAATAAGAAATTTATTTATAGGAAAAAGTATTTAAGAAATTAACATAAAAATATGAATGAATTAAAATAACATAAATTAATGTTAAATAAAGATGGAGGTAAAAATTATCCACAATAAGGCTTTGTATATTATTAGGCTTAAAAATAGTGCGTATTCTGCTGAACTTTCTTGTCCATTGTTACTTTGTAGACATAGTCTCTCCACTTTTTGAATAACATAACGTTGTGGCCGCTTCCAAGAAGTGGCCGGATAAACCGAGGACCGGTAAAACCGAGGCCGGATTTGAGGAGTTCTACTGTAAGCATTAAAATCAACATTTTTCAGTAGAAACAGGGTTCAATGCTACAATTTTATGATTTTCCATTTGTCAGTTAACAATTCCAAAACGCAATGAATTCAACAAAAGAGAATTCGATGCTACGATTTCATGACTTTCCATTTCCGGTTTTTGACGACTCACTCAATTTATTTAATCTGCTGGAACTTTGACGATCTACGGAAACTACGCTAAAAATCTGCTTACGCTAAACAACACGATGATTATATCACTTCAAAGTTACACTTACTCTGTTACAAAAAAAAAAAAAAATGCTTCCCAAATTTAAGCGAAATGGATTATGCTTTGAGATGCATGAGGTATTAAAACATTCTCTTTTCCATGATAATGTAGCTAGTAGGCCAGAATGTACAAGATATACTGTATATAGAAATATTATCAGTCATAATTGAATTGAATACAATATTACAAAGCTACCTAGTGAATGTAGGTGAGGTTACGATTCCAGTATAACTATTTATTTGCAATGACTTAAATTTATCATGGCCGATCCCGGCAAACAAAGAGATTACAAACAGAAGCTTCCTTCCAAAGATGTTGCACAGAAATATAATTTTCTATAGTTAATATTGAATATTTTATTAATTAATTGATATTTCATTCATTTATTAAATAAACTTCATCACTTCTAAACATTTATAATAAGGTATTACATATCTATCTAAATTTGTAAGAAACCAATAAATTCAATCATTCTAATCTCTCTGCTTAACAATTGTGCCAAATTCTTGCACGTAAATTAATGTACAAGAGTTCTTATTATTTTTTACCATTACTCTCCTGCTTTGCCGACAGGATTGCTGACTTTACTCTGCTAATGTTTTATTAAGTTTTTTCTTATGAGTTCTGATGTTTTTTCAGTTGTTTTTATAATGATTTTTTTTGAATAAATATTGAGAAGTTATTTAATTATAAATTTGTTAATTTAGGATCAAACTGATTTGATTTTGTAGTTTTGTTTATTGATTGATTTAATTTTTTTCTAATGTTTTTCTATGAAGGAACTCTCCCCCAAACACAGACGAATAGTCTTCTTGGGGGAATTCCACACATGTTTATTGTAATCTGTTAATGTTTTTTTTTTTTAGTGGAATAAATTAAATTTTTTATTTTGACTTGAAACTATCGTAATTTTTAGCGTTAAAGTATTTCTAGCGTAGAGCGTATTTCTAGCGCAACTTCACTAATATTCGATGCGACAATTGCATCAGTAGTTCTTGTTGAAGATACATGTCGATTCTGACTTGTCTTATACTCCTTAACTGGAGTCTCCAAAAAACGTAATCTACAAAAAAAAGAACGTTCAACCCCATAATTCATCAGTAGTTCTTGTCAAGATAGACTTGTCGATTCTGACTTGTCTTATACTCCTTAACTGGAGTCTCCAAAAAGTAATTTACAAAAAAAAAAATGTTCAACGCCACAATTCCATGAGTAGGTCTTTCCAGTTGAACCAAACCTAACCTGAAATTTTCCTCAACGTCCTAGTGATAGTAGCAGATTCTCAAAAACAACGAAGACAAGAAAAATCTGGGGAAAAATGGGAAACCGTTCAATATTCCGGATGAGTCCGGTATGCGATCACCGCTGTTTACCGCGATGTCACGAAGACGCTCCGGCAATTGATCATCGTCAGGATGAATATTGATGACAAGTTTTGAGTGAGTGAGTGAGTAAGGAGAAAAACTTCCTCAGTGAGGCACCAAGAATCGTGCTGTGAGTGAGTGAGTTCTGCATGGCAAAACAAGTAAACATTTGACACATACGAGAGGCGACAGGATGTGATTTGTAGCATTGATAGATGGCAGAATATAGATTGGTTGTTATCTGTGACTTATTTTTAATTCAGATCTCGATGTTCCTCATTGTAGCTGCTTGCTATGGCAATAGGGTGTTGAGATACGATCATCAATGATCATCATCGTGATGATGTAGAGCAGGAATCAGGTTCTCTTTCTCCCTCTTTTGGTCCGCTTCATCACCCATCTTGCGTAAGCTGGGACGCATCTGTTAATCCATGTGGCTGTGTATATCCCAATGGACCATCCGCTGCAAATTGTAACCCTCTTTATTTTCGGGGGAGCTCGAAAATAGTTCGTGGATTGAATGTCGAATGATGGGTGACGATTCATGTCACAGTTGTTTGATTCTACTAGATAGATAGATAGATATAGATATAAACGTGCTTTATTCAATAATCAATAATTTTTGTCAAATTAAATTTAATCAATATTCAATAATTTTTTGTGCATTACATGGACAAAAAACAAAAGAAATGAAAACACACACTACTGTTTGATTCTACTAGCTCCCTCTGGTAGTTTGTTGTTAAACCTTGCATTGGCTTTCAAGAGATTAAAACATACAAAAATAATTATTTCTAATGAATAATAAGACAAAATTGTCACAACCACATTTTTTATAAATATTGGGATATGTCTCAATATTTTTAATAAATGTGGTTGTGACAATTTCGTCTTATTATTCATTATGGATACTTTCCGCAATATCACCCTCGCCACTACAAAGAAAGTTAATTATTTCTATTTGTATCACTGTATTTAATTCGCAATCAGAGATAAGCTACAAAACTCCTAGGCGCTCTTTGTAAGTGTGACCGATTAGATTGGCCAGCAATAGAGACACTGTTCTCTGCTGTAGAATCGCTTCCCGGTTGTTCGGAACCCACCTGAAACTGTAAATCCAACTCATCAATCTACATCATCCAATTCATTACCCAAGCACAGGTTTCAGACCTATGTGGGCTTCATCTTCCGAAAAAAATTTTTGTGTTCATTTATAAAAAGTTTAATTCTCAAGCGCTACGTTGCCAAAACAAATTGGAATTTAGTATACAAATGTGTAGAAATTTGGAACTGAATATAATGAAATTTATTCCTTCAAAGCAGATTATATATATTTCAACTATATTACAGGAATTAGAGTTGACCACATTGTCCATTAACTAAACACGTGCTAAGAAAATTTTTGAAAGTTTTCTCCGAAATACTCCTAAATTTGACGATTTCCTATTGTTTTTTAGCGTTTTCAAGTATTTTACCACTTGCCTTGGCAGGCAAGTCCGCTTTTTTTAATTTTCTTTTGAAAATTACTTTTCCAATTACTAATTTCTACTCAATTTTTCGCTAAGGTCCACTCCTTGACTGGACGATTCAGGCGAGCGAAGCGATGCTGCCGGCTATTACTGTATTGTTTAAAGATGAAAATTAATGGAAAAATAAAAGACTCCTGACAGTCTTCAAAGAGGAGTATCCAGAAGAGGTAATGAATGCGGCGGGCCGCTTAGCGCAGTTGATTGGGGCGTCGCAACTTCAGCTTGCTGTCGTTTCAGCGTTCGATGGGTCGAATCATTCACCTTTTTACCCACGCACAAGTCTCGGACTCAAGTGGGCATCATCAGCAGTAAAAAAAAAAAATGAGAAGAGAACACGAAGATACACGCAGAATTCTAGATGGAAAAAAGCAGATGTGAAAGAAGAGAGATAGATACACATACAAAAATCTCTTTCTTAGAAAATCACTTTCAGTAGTTCGGCATTGGTGTACTTGTAGCAGAAGTGAATCCAAATTCACAGTCAATCTGTATTCAGAAAGAAAGCAGGAAAGTTAAGCGCCAATTTATTCTTCTGCTGAATGCACTCGGCGAAAACGAAAATACTTGGAGAGGTTCATGATAAAAATGGCGAAAAGGAAGGGAGAGAATGAGGAAGGGGAAGAAGAGAGAACTACCGCAGAGCACTGAAATCATCACGAATGCAAGAAGGTTGAAAATCCTTTGATACTTGGCGTAATTCCCATGTAAATGATCGCAACGTTGCGCCTTATGGTTGTGTGGTATGGGGAGGGAAGTAGGGGATCCTTTGCTACTCATTTTCATTATGGCGTTGTAGAGTTTTGTGGTTGGGAAGGGAGGAAGTGATTTGGGGTGAATTTAGGGGGTTGAGGGGTGCAGAAGAGGCTCTCAACCCTTATATAGTAACTCCAGTCAACTACTGTGGCACGTATTTCTGCTGTAAGGGAAGATGACTATGTCCCTGGCAGACCTTTTCTAGAGAAATACACTTTTGTACCCCCTCAACCCCTAAAACTACTCTGAAAGCATCAAACGAATTTCCACCCCCTCCCCAAAAACACCACCACCCTTTCCAAACTTTTAAACAGTCTGCGATCTTATTTGCCTACTTGTTAAATTAGTAGAGTCGCTCCACTCCCGATGATATTAATATAAAATTTATATGCAGTGCACGCCTTCGTTGGTTCTACTCGTGAGCGAAGATCTTTTCATTAAAAATATACTCGGGCAAGTTCAATTAAGTGGAAGTGTGCAAGGGTCTTTAATTAAAATTTATTGCTTCCGAAAAAAGGCTCAAATCTTGTGAACGTTCAACCGGGTAACAAGGTGGATTCACTAATAGGGTTGCAATAATTTATAGGGTGGTTTTTGTCGGTGAACTGGTGGCTCTGTTTTTTTGTTAAAGATTACGTCTTGGAGACTCCCGTTAAGAAGTATAAGACAAGTCAGATCAACAATTATACAATCTTATACACCAGTTACCATAATCACAATACCAATTAGTTGAAGTGAGGCTTAATATTGTTCTGAAAGGAACTCTTGTACGCTATAAAAAGCTTTATAAACTAAATATTTTTTCAATTGATTTTCGAATGTTTCTATACTTTTAAGACTCTTTGAAAACTGCGGAATCTTGTTGTAGAATTTCCTACCAATAGAACTAGTTTTTTGTTCGAATAAACTGCTCTTGTGTCTCATCAAGTAGTCTAATAATCAATCTAATATTAAAACTGACACTGTATTTCACTTTTACTCCGTAAAACAATATATAAAAGTGAAATACAGTGTCAGTTTTAATATTAGATTGTACATTAAGTATTTCGTCATGGAAAACATCACAGAGTCTAATAATCTCCTCGGCTTCGTGCATTATGTGAACTCATCATTCAATATCAATTTCAATTTGATTGCAGTTTTAAATTGAGTGCTGGGTGACAGGCAGTAAATTATATAATTTCTTCGAGATAAACAGCCAACTCTTTTGAGATCTAGTGCAGTGTAGAAAATACATTCTAAGATTTCTATGTCTTGTGCTATAAACATGCACATCTATCTATATAAATAAAATTAGAGTTTTGTCTGTACATTTATCAGAATTATATATTTTTTGGTTATTTTTACGTTTTATACATTAAAGAAGCCGAAACAAGTCTTATCTCAATTTCTGTATGTCTGTCACCGCCCCGAAGGCATTTTACACGGCCTTCTCCTGAAAAACAAGAGCATCGATCGGGATTAAAGTTATTTATCAGTATTGAATACCTTTTTGACAATGTTTTTAGCTATAAAAAACTAAATTAACTTTTTTTAACAGAATAATAATCGTTTAAAAACCAAGTACTGTGCGATTTTGGATACATTTTACGCGGCCTTCTCCTGAAAAACAAGAGCATCGATCGGGATTAAAGTTATTTATTAGTATTGAAAACCTTTTTGACAATGTCTTTAGCTATAAAACACTAAATTAACTTTTTTTTAACAGAATAATAAACGTTTAAAAACCAAGTACTGTGCGATTTTGGATACATTTTACGCGGCCTTCTCCTGAAAAACAAGAGCATCGATCGGGATTAAAGTTATTTATCAGTATTGAAAACCTTTTTGACAATGTCTTTAGCTATAAAACACTAAATTAACTTTTTTTTAACAGAATAATAAACGTTTAAAAACCAAGTATTGTGCGATTTTGGATACATTTCTTCTAAGTTTTATTACCAAATAAGAACAAATCACGTAATTTATCAATCAGCTGTTCTCAAATATTCTCTCTGATAACTGTCACTGAATTGTTTACGTTCTAAGTTGTTTACTAAGCTGCTAACAACTTCATGATCGTTGCTATCAAAAAAGCCAAAGCATATGTAGTCTTATTTCTAAACATAATCCGTACGAAGGACGGGTACAATAGCTAGTCACTTTTAATTGTGAATTGAGCTTTATTAAGATGTATATATTAAGCTACTCTGTAGTTTAGTTTTGGTTTGTTTGAGGTTGATAATACTGTATCAACCAAAACTAGTATCTCACTGTTTTCTATAAATATGGTTGTGACAACTTCAAGTCTTATTATTCATTATAATCATATGCTTTCACATAGCAGCTTGTTATATAAGTGAAGGGATAATGAACAATCATTATGATAGGACGTTTGTACAACCGGAGGTATTTTTATATTGTACAGTTGGCGCCCCTTCATTTTATTCTCCAAAAACGAGTAAAGATAACACAGACCGTCTGCTAGCAAAATGCTGACAAGGCTAATCTGCTTTCTCCCTCCGCAACAGATACACCCCATAAGCACCCTCTGACCACAAGCTCAAGGATCAAGGGGTCCATCGGGACCCCCTGACCCCCCTCCCGAAGGAAACGGATTTACATAACACTTACCACGGTGGGGGGGAAGGTTCCCGCCTTCCTTATTCATGAGAGAACGTCTTCTGATATCCTTGGGGTGCAATTTGTTTACATTTGGAAAAGACCGACCATTGTTGGGGGGGGGGGGGAGGGGTTATTTGGACCCCAGTTGGGTTCAATTGGGAAGTGTGAACAATACCGAATATGCTTACTCAGGTAGCAAGGTCGATACAATGTGTTTCCTTAAAGCAATATCGAGGAAAGTGTATTACAGAAGCTCGTTCAGCAATAATAGTATTCAGAGGGTTTATCTTTTTCACGAATATTGTATGGATTTTGCTACAGAGTTCAAGAATCTAGAATCAAGAATCAAGAATAAAAATTCAAGAATCAAGAAACAAGAATCAAGAATCAAGAATCACGAATCAAGAATCACGAATCAAGAATCAAAAATCAAGAATCACGAATCAAGAATCAAGAATCAAGAATCAAGAATCAAGAAACAAGAATCAAGAATCAAGAATCAAGAAACAAGAATCAAGAATCAAGAAACTTATTTGCCATAAAAGCATACAAAGCAATGAGCATCGTCAAAGAATCTTACTCTAAACGTTTATTAAGTAGATTTTCTAATTTATTACCAGGTTTACAATAATAGTTCATTCCTGGTCGTAATTCTTCATTTTCTTTGGAGGATGAAGCGCACATAGGTCTGAAACCTGTGCGTGGGCAATGAGTTGGATGATGGTGATTGATGAGCCGGAGCTACAGTTTTAGGTGGGTTCCGAACCAATGGGAAGTGATTTTACAGCAGAGAATAGTGTCTTTGTATAGATTATTCCTCGAATAGAACTTCAATCAAACTCAAAAGTCGTCCACATAATTGTAGTTTATTGTATATTATATTATTATTTTTATTTATTTTATTTTTTTTTGAGAATAAAGCCCACATGTCTGAGACCTGTGCGTGGGTAATGAGTTGCATGATGGTGATTGATGAGTTGGAGCTACAGTTCTAGGTTACTTCCGAACCACAGGGTAGTGATTTTACAGCTAAGAACATAGTCTTTTTTGCTGGCCAATCCTATCGCCACCCTTGCAAAGAGGGCCCAGGAGTACGTAGCTTATTTATGTTCCGGCTTTTTATGGAGATTGAAGCCCACATAGGTTTGAGACCTGTGCATAGGTAATGAGTTGAATGATGGTGATTTATGAGTTGGACCTACAGTTTTATTATTATTATTATTATTTTAATTATTATTATCTAAAAACTGCAGGTTCCTATTGATCAGGTTCAATAACACATTCCCTACAGATATTACTTGATTTAATTCTCTTGTAAGATCTAATTTCAAGGAGACCTAATAGTAGAAAATGCTTTTACAAGATTTCCCAAGTTTCCCGAAGACTTGGCTGTGAGTCAGCTGCTAGTCCCCCCAACGAACACACACACACACACACACACACACACATTAGAAGGTTCAATATTGCCCCTTTTAGGGTTTCAGGGGTGGGGGATTGTTCAGGGGCGTTCCCCTTTATTCCCCCAGTGCCATAAATCGAGGAGAGCCGATAATGTTGTCGACAAACCCCTTTAGGCGAGTTTCTATTGACCATCTTCTCTCTTATTTTTATCTCTTCACTTCTTATCGGTCGCTCCTTATTGATTGTAAGGCACAGCGAACCTCAAACATAAAGCAGTAGCAGTGAAAGAAAATATTTTCCAATCCTTTGTTGTTTCACTCTTTCTTTTCACAATTATTTTTTCACAATGAGGCAAAACTAGGATATTAATGAAGCATTGAAAGAGATTCTAAGCCAAGCATTAATAAACTAATTAGTATAAATCAAAGCTATAGATTTAATATTTAGTCACTCAAACATTTCATGTAATTGAAATTGTATGTATGTAACCATAGCCGAATTCAACTGTAGGTGACTCTTCATTATGTTTTGGTCCAAAGAGCGTACTAGATAGATAGATAGATAGATATAGATAGATATAGATAGATATAGATAGATATAGATAGATATAGATAGATATAGATAGATATAGATAGATATAGATAGATATAGATAGATATAGATAGATATAGATAGATATAGATAGATATAGATAGATATAGATAGATATAGATAGATATAGATAGATATAGATAGATATAGATAGATATAGATAGATATAGATAGATATAGATAGATATAGATAGATATAGATAGATATAGATAGATATAGATAGATATAGATAGATATAGATATAGATAGTTAGATATAGATAAATATAGATAAATATAGATAGCTATAGATAGATATAGATAGATATAGATAGATATAAATAGATATAGATAGCTATAGATAGATATAGATAGATATAGATAGATATAGATAGCTATAGATAGATATAGATAGATATAGATAGATATAGATAGATATAGATAGATATAGATATAGATAGTTAGATATAGATAGATATAGATAGATATAGATAGCTATAGATAGATATAGATAGTTAGATATAGATAGATATAGATAGATATAGATAGATATAGATAAATATAGATAGCTATAGATAGATATAGATAGATATAGATAGATATAGATAGCTATAGATAGCTATAGATAGAAATAGATAGATATAGATAGATATAAATAGATATGGATATTGAAGCATCCACTGGCCTCCCATCATGGGGGCATCTGGATTTGACCAATGTTAAATTTAAATTTATTATTTCCATTCAGTCTACAATTTCCTGAAATTTTACAAACAAATTAGTTTAAAATTGAAAGACCAGAAAGACAAAGGGCATTGGAGGTTACAGAAAGCAACGATCTGATAGGATGAAGGAATATTGGAGAAAGAAGTTAAAATCTAAGGTGATGCGAAAAGGCAGAAGAGACTGAAATATTGACTGAAGTGATCCTATGTGGCCTCAAAATAATAAAAAAACAGTAAATTTTTTTAAAATTTTATTTGCATAACAATGTACGCTCAGCTTATTGCTAATGAAAATTGTGTTGAGAAAGAATCAATCAAAGTTATTCTGTCTGTTTTTTTTCTCCAAGAAATTTGATATTCTAATTAATTATGAGATACGACTTGACGACAATGTTTGTAATTTAATTGAATTATCAATTATTTTTCAATAAAAGTGATAACAATGTCACAACTGTCAGAGAGGGATTTCATTAGTGTCATTCAATGTCAATCAAATTCAGATATCAACGTTACAAAGATGCCGCTCCTGTCATAAAATGTTTATTTGTTTGAAGATTTCTCCATCGACCGAATTGTTCAGCCTATAAATAAAAAAAATTGTGAGAATCAATAACAAACTTTGGTCGAAATGTGATAGTTATTATTGAAAATAACAATTTATATCATATTAATGTTTCCACATGCTGTTAAACTTGAGAACCAACATTATTTTGATGACTGAATTACAGAAGTTACTATTTTTTTGTAGATTACATCTTGAAGATTCCAGTTAAGGAGTATTAGACATTATTTTTATGACTGATTTACAGAAGCTACTATTTTTTTTATAGATTACATCTTGGAGATTCCAGTTAACGATTATAGTATAAGACAAGCCAGATCAACAATCATACAATCTTATACACTAGTTACCATAATTACTATATCAATTAGTTGTGGTGAGGCTTAATTTTTATGTGAACGGAGCTCTTGTTCACTATAAAAAGCTTTATCAACTAAATATTTTTTCAATTACCTTTGCCATAACAAGAACTTAGTAATAGAATGACTTATTTAGCTTATTTCTTATCCTAGAGGTGCTAGCACAGAGGAGTATCCAATACTCGATGATAGTCACCAACGCATAATCAAACATGGTACATGACAGCGTGGAGCATCGTGATTACCATCACTGCATAAAATACCACTTTGCAAGGTAAAAGCACTACATATCAAAAAATTTCAATAAAAATAATCAATGTAGTAAATAAAAACATTACTTCTTTCAGAATTTTTCGATTAACAAAAAATCAACATTGACCTTCACGTTGTGATGATATATTATGCTTAATTTTAGGCAAGAATTTCAATCCTCATTTCAAGAAATTTATCAATAATTTGACCTCAACTTGAATTTTGAAAGATTTCAAAGTTTTGAAATCATATTAGCTAGGAAGTGATAGCCGTAAGCCGTAGCAGGTGTCTGTTCAATCAGATTAGATTAGATTATTTGCTTTATTCAAGTAGATTACAAAATTCATAGTCTTAGATTCTAGATTATGATAGTTGAAAATATATAAGTACTGTAATTATTGTACTATGAATTTTATAAATCTAAAGTAAAGAGTTATTCAACGATATGAATATAAGATGCAATTTGATGACCATAATATGTGATGTATCTACATAAAACGGCGAAGTTTGAACATATAAATGTCCATTCTTGGAAGAGGATATTCAAGAATATCCTTCTCATCAACACTTGACCGTAGGATATAATGAAGCAGATCTCAGATAGAGATAAGCTGCGTTCTCCTGGGCACTCTTTGTAAGGGTGACTGATCACATTGGCTAGCAGAAAAAAAACACTGTAATCTGCTGTAAAATCACTACCCCTGTGGTTTGGAATTTACCTAAAACTGTAGGTTTAACTCATCAATCACCATCATCAACTCATTACCCACGCATAGGTCTCAGATCAATGTGGGCTTTATTCTCCAAAAAATAAAAAATAAATGGTGTGTATCCTATCAGCACAACTACAATAAACAAAAATATTGTTTTGTTTAAATTTGTCGGGTCCTTGAAGTAGTTTATAAATTTCTTTAGCATTATTTGCTAATTTCGTCAACTTTAGCTTACTTTGGATGACTTTAGTTCCTTGTAGTGCTACCAATTCACAAGAACTAATGCTACAAGGAGTCCAAACTTTCAAAATATTGCATACATTGGCAATTCAGTAAATATTTCCATGTTTCTTTTAATATTTTTTCTCTTTTTTTCGGAGGATGAAGCCCACATAGGTCTGAGACCAGTGCGTGGGTAATGCATTGGATGATGATGATTGATGAGTTGGATCTAAAGTTTTACGTGGGTTCCGAACCACCGGGAAATGATTTTAAACCGACTTGTTTGAAAAGTTTTGACAGCAATTCATGCGTTTTGGTTGGATAGAAATGCATAATTATCATAGTCTTCATATACCTATATCGTTCCCAGCTGTCAGTACATTTCTCATAGCTGACTATATCAGTTGCCTAGGAGATAAATATATCGCGCGCCATAATTGGTCAACTATCTTGATGCAAAGCGGTAGCCAATGGCGTTAATCCATTCGATTCAGGGGGGAATAACCTGAAATTTAACCTGAGGCTATTCGGCTATCAAATGAAGGCTGTTATCGTCAAATAGAATAGCCTAATACTACTAATACTAATGGCTATATATAATACAATTCGATCTGCTTGACGCATATAATTATCTCTATTGGCCCAGTATATATATATATATATATGCTTGTCATACCAATAGCTATTACTATAGATATACAGAGTGAGATGCTTGACTGTCCCGCGAGGTTATAGGCCCAGTAATGCACATAGGTGGAAGAGAGGTGGCAATAGTGAAATAACTAAGCTGGAGTGAGAAGGATGTCTCCAATTTATTATGACTAGTTATTTCGATGGACTGTTCAATTGAACGGTAATTGCACATTGAACTTTATGTTGGCCTGAACCGTATGATATTTAGAATAATTGAACAATTGTGTTGAATTGTATTGAATGTAGGTATTATGAATATTATAGGCAGTGAATAAAAGAGATTTAATAAAGCTTGGATTGAATTTACGGGAAGTGATAGCCGAGTACATCAATCACCATCATCATCCAACTCATTACCCACGCACAAGTCTTAGACCTATGTGGGCTTCATCCTCCGAAAAAAAAATTCCTCACCATATTCCAATTCTGTCCTTTGGTTTCAATTATCTGACAATACGATGACTCTCACTGAAAATCTTTAAGCTTCTTATTAGAGAATTTTAAGATTTTTATTAACTCTACAGTGATAAAATAATTTTTATAGTTGAAAATGTTATACCAATCACAGTGATAAAGCAAACACTTAAAGGTTGTAATACTGGGGTGCATTATAAAAAATAGCACTAAAATGATAACACTATTATTATAAAACTAATTATTATTATTATTATATATTTATTATATAACATCTATTATTGTATATAGTACCATAGCCGATTCGACTGTAGGTGACTCTTCAGACCTCAACGATATGTTTTAGTCCAAAAAGCGTACTACACAAACGAGGAGTGAGGTAGTTTGTGATTGCTTTCCTCACTGAGCTAATAGAATTGTATCAGTATGCCAAGCCCACTGAAACAAATTCTGAAGCTCTATGTTTGACAGTCCACTCCCACCTTTAAACAGGGTCTGGCTGCACAGGTGAGTGTGTATACTATCTAGCACACCTCTATTATTATATAACACTAAAATTAGTTGTTAAGATGCTTTATGAGATGTACCAATCAATGTGATAAAACAGACACTTTAAAGGTAGCAATATTCAGGTGTTTTAACACTAAATTAGTGTATAACACTAATTGATGAATTATTTTATGATTTATACATTAAAACTAACAGAATATGTGTCCATTCCCATAAAAATATAAAGAAGTTGGAGTTCACATTAACTATGTATTATTAGACTATTGACTGTGTGAATAATTATAAATACCTGGGTATTCTTGTAGACAAGCATTTGCGATGGTCAGATCATATAAGTTATTTGTGTAAAAAATTGAGTGTTGTCAACTTGAAAATGTACATGCTTAGGAGAATTATAAGTCAAAATCTACTTAAAGCTGTCTATTTTGCTTTGCTTCAATCTTTAGTTCAATATGGTAATTGCATTTGGGGAGGAACTTATGGTACTACTTTGAAACCATTATTTATTTTACAAAAATTATTTATAAAAAGCCTTAGGAAGTATCCTAGAGACTACCCAATTACCACATTCTTTTTAAATGCTGATATGTTGACTGCAAGACAACTGTTCAAAAGTCCTGAAAAACCATTTGTTTAAAATTAAAAATTCTCCAAATTAAAATCTCCATAGAGGTTCTGTTGTTACCAGGCAACTGATCCAAAACCTCATTCCTATAGAAAGAGTGGATACACTTCATCTCGAAGTAGCATATCATTATTATGTAAGAAACAGATTGTACAATACAATACCTAGGGATTGGATAGTTAAAATGCCTAAAATAAAGGAGTTACATATGTGGATAAAGGACAAATTTTTTGATTCAATTAATGATCGGGTATTATTTTGTTATTTTTGAAGCTAGTCCTAAATTCAATGATAATAATAGAGAATAAATGGTTATTTTTTTAAAATATTTTGTGTAATATATGCGTAAATCTTATCTATAGGATTCTTTCAATTCAATTCTGTCTAAAAGAGACAGTCATTTTTTTCACTCAAATACTAATTTGTAAGTAAAGAAGTTCTGTTGATAAGACTCCACGTGGGCGAGCAAGATTTTACTTTTGTCGGCGTGTAGCACAAATTTATAATAATACTGTATTTATTTTTATAAGTGAAATTGTATATAATATTATTGTATATTATTTGTATTCGATTTTCTGCAATAATCGATTTGATTAGATAATAGAATATAGGCAAAGTTTGTTAAAGATAGTGGTTTATATCGATAATAAAAGAATGAAATCAAGGAACATAAATGAACTAAAATCAGACCATTTCCACAATTAAACAAGTTGCTACTAGAGAGAAATATCCAAAAAGCTGATGTTTTTCACAATACATTGAAGGAATACCCAAAATAGGCAGTATTCACAATAGTGTGATATGTAATACAGAATAACACAATAACGGAATCAAAGAAAGCAGAAGTAACAAATAACTAGAGTTGAATCATTGTTACACTCATTATAGGAAATGGGAGGCCAGATGGCAGGCCCATGTAGAGGGTGAAACCGAGAGACCTGCTCACACTTGCCCCGAAATTCGGGCCACCCCATTTTCACCCCATATTTGGCAACCTGCAGCCCCAATCCACCCCTACATTGCAGAAGAAACAACTGCTAGCCGTATTTCTACAGAGATTTCCTGTTTTCCTCACTCTGAAAAAAGACAAATGCGATATAATTCGATCATTTACGAGAGCGCGCACCCTGCAATTCTAGTTTTCTTGCACGGTTAAAGTGTCCGTTTCGGCACCACAGGCTTTATTTGTAAGCACCATCTTTCAGCAGGGGATCAGGCCTTGTTTTATTGTCAGGGGTGAATGGTTTTAGGTTATGTTTATTGGTTTTGTAAACCATCCTGTTTCTGATGTCGTCATTATTTCGACGGAAGTCAATAATACAGATATAGAATAGTCTAACAATATACATTTACCCCTGGTTGCAGAAACTAACTACTTTAATGATGGTTCATTGCCCGTACTACTTTTATACCAAGCTGCTATGTGAAAGCATATGATTATACCTATATATACATGCTAGCATTATGATCTATATTATATATCTTCAATGGTAAAACACATACCAGCGTATGAAATGGATAAAAATAATTCCTTCATTCACACACATGCGCTATGCTGCTATAACTCAACTTTTTTCGGAGGATGAAGCCCACACAGGTCTGAAACCTGTACGAATTGGATGATGGTGATTGATGAGTTGGTCATACAGTTTTAGGTGGGTTCCGAACCACCGGGAAATGATTTTACAGCAAATAACAGAGTTTTTTTGCTGGCCGATCGAATCAGTCATCGTTACAAATAAAAGATCTTTGTAACGATGACTGATTCGATCGGCCTTTCGAAGGCCGATAAGCTTTCGAAGCTTATCTCTGATTGAACAAATACCTGCTACGGCACTCGGCTATCACTTCCCAACTGGCTTTAACCCAAACAAAGCTAAATATTAATGGAATATTAATTAAAATTTATATTTATTAAATATTGATTATTAAATATTAATACAAATATTTATGATGTTGAAGATCCATCTTGTTTCCACTAATATGTATTATAAACTTAAAAAACACTTTTGAATGGAAATTGACTCACGTTATGGCGTGACGGCCGTTTCGCTCTGTTGTCTAGAGCATCATCAGACGACCCACAGTACACTGATTCAAGATGCCTTGAATCAGTGTACTGTGGGTCGTCTGATGATGCTCTAGACAACAGAGCGAAACGGCCGTCACGCCATAACGTGAGTCAATTTCCATTCAAAAGTGTTTTTTAAGTTTATAATACAAATATTTAATCACCCAAAAAGCTATTTTAGTTTCCAATTTATATAATATGAAGATTTATCCACATTATTCAATTCATATCGAATCATTCAACTAATTTATATAGTGTATTTCAAGCTCAGCTGATCTCAGAATTTGAAATGTTTAGTTTTTGATAAATACTACAAGATGGTGATTGGTCACACGGTGAGCGTGGTCTTCATTCAATCGTGATGTTCACGACCGCTCAAGACTGAGTTTGGATGGGCGATCGTGCTTTAAAGACGAGTTGTTATAAGCATTATTATCACTTAACCGGTGGTTCGGAACCCATATAAAATAGTACGTCCACCATGTTCTTCATAATTGAAACAATTGAAAAAATATTTAGTTGCTAGAGCTTTTTATAGTGTACAAGAGTTCCTTTCACACCAAAATGAAGCCTCACCTCAACTAATTGATATATTACTTATGGTAGCTACTGTATAAAATTGTATGTTTTTGTTAATCTGACTTGTCTTATACTCCTTAACTGGAGCCATCAAGACGTAATTTTCAAAAATAAAGGCATGGCTCAAACAGCGAGGTGGAACTACCCGTAATTATAATTTTTCTACTACAAGATGACTCTAACCTTTAATGCTGGGGAATTGTGAAGATGCATCGGGAAAATGTCAATGCCAATACAGGTTCTTATGACAAAACGCATCAATATATTTCATATATATATATCTACCGAAATGCCTATGCCATTGATCATTCATTCGCAACAAATAACAAACTCCTCGAAACTATACTTACAGAGTGATGACAATCTGATTGGAAAATTGGTTTATCTGATCGAGAAAGAATAGAAAAAATAAATTAAGATCCAACATACTGTTACGAATTGAGACGTTAAGGGACGGAAGGCACTAGTGTGTGATGAGCCCTAATAATCGTATCTAGGGGTAGGTGAGACATCCCTTGCCCTTCGCATCCCTATTCCTTCACACGGGACTAATGACCGTAATGATGTGCTGCTAAGGGCACAGGAAAGGGATGGAGTGAGGAGGGGAAGGGTATGGGAAGGAAAGGAAGATGGTGCGAAAAGGAAGCTCGATAATTGCTAATAAGACGGGACCTGGTTACCTTCACCGGAATTGAATCTTTCATAAGAATTGGAGAGAAAGGACCAAGAGGAAGAAGGAAAAATGAGTAGAAAAAGAAGAAGTAGGAGAAGGAAAATAACGAGAAGGAAGAGAAGGAGACAGAGTTGAAGATAAAGAGGACGATTAAGGGGGAGAAAAAGATGATGAAGTAAGAAAATAAAAGTACTTGGGAGGACTAGAACAAGTAAAGAAGAAGAAAAAGATGAAGGAGAAAAGAGACAAGGAAGAGGAAGAAGAAGGAGAGGAAACGGAGGAACAAGAATGGAGAAGTGGAAGAAGGATGAATAAGAAGAAAAAGAAGGTGGTGGAGGAGGAGGAGGAGGAGGAATAGGAGGAGGAATAGGAGGAGGAATAGGAGGAGGAATAGGAGGAGGAGAAAAAGAAGACGTGAGAAGAGAAGGAGGAGGAGAAGGGGAAAAAGAAGACGTGGGAAGGGAAAGAGAAGGATGAGGAGGAGGAGAAAGAAGTAGAGGAGAAGGAGAAAGAAGCAGAGGAGAAGAAAGAAGTATAGGAGAAAGAGGAGGAGGAGGAGGAGGAGGAGGAGGAGAGGAGAAAAAAGTAGAGGAGAAGAAAGAAGTAGAGGAGAAAGAGGAGGAGAAGGAGGAGGAGGAGGAGGAGGAGGAGGAGGAGAGGAGAAAGAAGAGGAGGATTAGATGGAAGAGAAAAGACACGAGGAAGAAGCCGATGATGGATGAAGAAGGAGTAGAAGAAAAGGAGGTAGAGCAAGGAGAATGGAGAAGAAGAGAAGGAAGAAGAATGGAGAAGTGGATGAAGGATTTATTAGAAGAATAAGAAGAAGGAGGAGAGAAGGAGAAGAAGAAGACGTGGGAAGAGGAGGAGGAGGAGGAGGAGGTGGGAGAAAGAGGAGGAAGAGAAAGAGGAGGAAGAGAAAGAGGAGGAAGAGGAGAAAGAGGAGGAGGATTAGAAGGAAGAAAAGGACGAGGAGTAGTTGGTTGAGGAAGAGGAGGTGGAATATGAGAAGGAGGAAGAGCTAAAGGTGTTGTAGCAGAAGGAGGAGGAGAAAAGTGTGAGGAGGATGAGGAGGAGAAGGGTGTGAGGAGGAGGAGAAGAGTGTGAGGAGGAGGAGAAGAGTGTGAGGAGGAGAAGGAAGAAGGGTAGAAAGGAGGATGAGGAGTTGAAGGATAAGGTTGAGCAGGAGGAATAGGGGTAGGACTGGTGTGAGAAAGAGGAGTAGTACTTGGAGGAGGAGGTGGAGGAGGAGGGATGGAGGAGGTGAATGAGGAAAAGAAAGAGGAGGAGAAAGAGAAGGAGACGAAAAAAGACAAAAAGAAGGTATAGAAAGAGAAAACAAGTAAGAAGATGATTAAGTTAGAAGGAGAGACCTAAGCTCATCAATCTTATCAAGAATACTTAGGAAACCAGTAGGATGCATCGTTATAGGCCTAGTTGTGCCCTCGTAATAATTTCGCAGGTGAATGATAGATGTGTAAATAATTATCAGACTATTATTATGATCTGGAAAAATAATTGAGGTCATGGTTTGGGTGAGAACGCTTACCTGCTGTTGTTATTACACTCTGCTTTGGGAGAACTTGGTTGTCCTACATTCTTGATAGGAAGTAGGAAATGGAACATGGAAAACTGTTTTTAATCATAATCATAAATCTATGATGAGATTTTAGTTTTTATGATAAGACTTGAGACTTGAAAAAACCACTTGGTGAGTCAGAATAGTAGCTTATTCAAATGAAAACCTAGTTATATTGGTGGGAAACTCTACAACAAGCTACAGCGGTTTTCAAAGAATCTTGATAATATAGAAATATTTAAAAAACATTTGAAAAAATATATAGTTGATAAAACATTTTATAGTGTACAAGAGATCCTTTCACATCAAAGTTAAGCCTCACCTCAACTAATTAATAGAGTAATCATGGTAACTGGTGTATTAGAAAGTCTGACTTGTTTTATACTCCGTAACTGGAGTCTCCAAGACGTGATCTACAAAAAAATACAAATAATGTTGATCCAGTTATGATGCTCCTACTGGAAATATAATTTTAGTTCTGTTTGGTTTTAGCGAATTTCTTCAAATTCAGCTATTACAGCAGGTCGTGATGTGCGACTTTCACCCGGGACCATGATGGAAATTTGTTTTGGAGCCCCCAGAGTACAAAAATCATAGTGGCACAAAATGTTATATATGTAGATATATATATATCTATATATATATATATATATCTATCTATGTGTCTGATAGCACGATAACTTTTGAAGGAGATGTCCGATTTCCACCAAATTTGGTATACACTTTCCTCTTGTGAATAGCTTGGACAAGTTCGTTAGCCAGGAAAATCCAAAAAGGTTAACCCCCTTTTCGGGGGTATTTTCCCGCCAAAATTAGGGGTTTTCAAGAAAAAAAGGGTTGTATTTGAAAATTTTAGTTCTATTGTTAGACTTTAAGATAGAGCTCATGGAGTCAAAAATTTTAAGGTATTGCACTGCCTTCTAGCTCAACAAATTTTCAAGATATCAAGAAAAAACCATTGTTGTCAAAAGCTGTATCTTGCCCTATGGAGTTAGTTATTTGGTGCTAAAAAAGTATTTCAGGAAAAAACTTTAATCTTTTTTTTTCTTGACTGTTCCTTATGGTTTTTGAGGCGCTGAATCCGAATTTCAACTCATCCACCTCGAAAAACCAGTGCGTTTTGAGAGAAGCAGCCATTTTCAAAATGGCGTCGAAAATTTTTTAATTTGTCAATTTCTGTGCAATATGAAAAAAGTGATTAGTTATCAGTATTTTTTGGTGATAAAAGCGAATATGGAGCTAGTTTTTTTTAATTTCAAATTATTTCAATTTCGTGGGGGGAGGGTTTGAGCGAATTTCTTGAAATGCAGATATTACAGTGGGTCGTGATGTGCTACTTCACCCTGGACCACGATATAAACTTGTTTTGGGGTCCCTAGAGTACAGAACGCTTCGTGTTTTTTTCCAGAAATTAAAAAAATATATAGCCTATAGATATTCATAAATATTTGAAAAAATACAGAAATTCGCTAAGTTTTGCAGGTCCTGCGAAAGGAGTATTTCTATTATACATCATCTCTGATACAAAGCTTTGGTGACATTTTTATACATTTAGATTTTTGGATTTTTTTCCGTAGTTTTCTTGTAGTTTATGATTAGAAAAACCCATTATTTCCATGAAATTGAATCAGCTAAAAAATTTGATTACACAGTACCGTCAAATAGAAATAAACTAACTTAGAAGTTCTGTGAATAGTAGATCTCAGGCCCAAGAATGAGGGTGCTTGTACAGAGGAACATACTCCACGTACTCAATGATAATCACCATCGCAAAACTAAACACAACTATCACACCTAACCCTTGATTTAATTCGAGTAGTCTAATTCATGTCTGCTTTCCACAAAAGATCAGTCAAGGATCAGCAGCTGATGGTAGAAAGAATCATCAACCTAAATGCACAAATTAATTGACAACACATTATTTATGCACAAATTACACAAATTTACAACACACTATTTAATTAGTACCTAACCTTTACCTAACCTAAAAGGCTGCTTGACAAGGTTCAATACAACAAATTAAATTCTTTTTCACAATACAAAATTATGAAAAATTATTTTCACAATTACAATTTAACAAACTAAATCAAATTAACACTGTTTTAAAATTACAATAATTGGCTCAACTCTCAATTATTACAACATAAAATAATAATTTCAATTCAACCTGAATTAGTTATCTCTTCATTAAATGAAATTGATTAGGCTAAACTTAACATTATCTAACGTATACTGATTAGGCCAAACCTTTAAATTTCGTTTGAATAATTTCAAATTTTCAAATTTATTGCAGCACTCAGGTAAATCAAATTTGTAGAAACATGTATGATAAATTATTATTTGCGATATTATTGTGTGAAAATGGAACAATATATCTCTCATTTCTCAAGCCATAACGACTTTCTTTAAGAACTAAATACTTTCTACTAAAATAATTTAAGGGAAGTGATAGCCGCGAGCCGTAGCAGGTATCTGTTCAATCAGATAGAGATAAGCTGCGTTATCGTAAGTCCTGTTTGTGACGGTGACCGATTAGCTTGGCCAGCAAAAAAGACACTGTTCTCTGCTGTAAAATCACTTCCCGGTGGTTCGGAACCCACCTAAAACTGTAGGTCCAACTCATCAATCACCATCATCCAACTCATTACCCACGCACAGGTCTCACAGCTATGTGGGCTTCATCCACAAAAAAAAATTATCCATTATTATTGTGAGCAATAATAAACAATGCATTCCTCAAGCATCTCCAATATACATGAGTAAAGTAATATATTTAAAAGTGAAAAACAGTGTCAGTTTTAATATTAGATTGCAATAAAAAACCTTGACTACTTAAGTTATTACACCTATTCAAAAAGTTTTCATGTGATTCATGTGAATCAGTAATCACATACATTTTTTTCTGAACACAAGATATTCTTCTCTCAAATAAACATCATCTGGCATAACTCCACCCTTGTAAACCATATCTCATGATAGACTCACCTAAAGCTATATACATCATCCTCTTTACTAGGTATCTCATCTTTTACTTAATGCAGCTCTTTACTTTACTAGGAATCACATCTTTCACATAATGAATTTTAATGCATTGCAGTAGTATTAGTATTAGTAGTATTAGTAGTAGTAGTAGTAGTAGTAGTAATAGAGAAGAATGGGCTTACCGCGTAGGAAAATTGAGACATCAGTAGAACGGGCAGAAGAACAAAAAGAAAAAGGAAAGAAGGGAAAAAGAAAAGGAAGAGACTAGCGTATAGAGATTGAGCACTTACCGCGGCGGTCGGTAATAAGGCCTGTACAGTTGAGGTCTCAATCAGTTTGCTGTGACAGCGTAGCAAATCTCTAATAAGCCTTTTTTCTTTTCTTTTTTCTCCTTTTTCTTTCTTCTTCCAACAGTCAGCCGGCCGCTATCCACTACACAGCTTCCGATCTACAATAATAGTGATAATGGCATCATCTTCTTTATTAAATTCCAAACCGTGCTTTTGTGTTGCTGTCCGTATCAATTTAACCAGCTTTCTTTTGTTCCTTTTTTATTCTTCTTCCTTTCTATTCTTATCTCCCTTTTTTGCGCCTCCCAGCCGTCCAACATTCGCCGAATTTCACCTGGGAACCGACGTTGGGAAACGACGCAAATGAAACGCAGGCAAGGTGACGTGATGTAAAGTGACTTTTTTCGATACACATGACTAAATATGACCATAATCTGGATTTGGTTTGGTCAAAGGTGCAGCCACAAATTTCTCAAGGAGGTGTCTGTCACCTCTACTAATTAAATATATGGAAAAACTTGTTACTTGATAAAGTATAATGTTTCACAAAAAGAAAAAAACAAGTCATCTTTTCAAATGTCGAAACTTCAGCTTGCTGTCGTTTAAGCGGTTGTGGGTTCGAATCCCGCTCCATTGTCAGGCATTCATGTGAAATCATTCACCTCATTACCCACGCACAAGTCTCAGACTCATGTGGGCATCATCAGCAATAAAAAAAAGTTTTTTAGTATATCTAAATTTTTAGTGTTTTTTTCGGAGGATGAAGCCCACATAGGTCTGAGACCTGTGCCTGATGGGTAATGAGTTGGATGATGGTGATTGATAAGTTGGACCTACAGTTTTAGGTGGGTTCCGAACTACCGGTAAGTGATTTTACAGCAGAGAAGAGTGTCTTTTTTGCTGGCCAATATAATCGGTCACCCTTACAAAGATGGCCCAGGATATTTCTAATCTCTATCTGATTGAACCTGCTACTGCTCACGGCTATCACTTCTCTGATCCATTGCATCTTTGCATTTATTGTTAATTTGTCTCTATAAATTAATAAAATAATATTGAAATATGGATAACATTACGCCCTGCTTTCTGCAACCTTAACCAATCATTATTCCTATGATTTAACTACTTATACTGTAACCCCCGGTACAGATACTGAGCCAAGATAAGGTATCGTAATCCATTACTTTTCTCCAGTATCAGTTACAGCAATGCTAGCACTGATACGTAGGAGACTATCAATCAGTGCTAGCATTGCTGTAACTGATACTGGAGAAAGGTCATGGATAACGGTAACTTGGCTCAGTATCTGAAAAATTAGGGAGAGAATTGAAAAAGAACGGTTTTGATGTAGCTTTTCAAATATAGAACACCGCCGCCGCACTAGAGCGACCAAACTAAATAACTTATAAATACCTTAATCTATTACAGCATTTTCATTCAATTATTGTAGTTTATTTCTTTATATTTAGTATTATCTTTCATTTTATAGCATATTCTTTTATTTTTAATTTTAACTTTCAATCTATAGTAGACCTTTATCTTTATTCTTTTTTTTCTCTCCCCTTAACCTTTTCCTTTTTAACATTTTTCAACCCTTTTACACCCCTTCCAATTACCTTGAAGTTCATTTTGAAACTTGTAAAAAGTTTGCTTTCAGTTCTTTTCATTGTTTAATTTATTGTAAGCATTCATTTTATTATTGTGTTTTATTTTATTATAGGCACCTGCTGTAAAACCTTTTTCAGGTTTAGCGGGACCATTTTGTAATGTCTTTTTATGTAATAAAATTGATTGATTGATTGATTGACCAAACCAGTTTATTCAGGTGTAGTAAAGAAAAAATTTATATCTGGGATAAAAGTGGGGTTTATAAATTGAATTGCGGTGATTGTTATGCTTGTTATGTGAGTCAGACCGGTAAAAGTTTTAAATTTAGAATAGGCTAAATGAACATATTAGGGATTGAAAAGCCCAAAAAGGAGACTCAAATTCTGCAGAGCATCTCATTAATATTGGACACAAATTCAAGGCTGAAGAAAATGTTGAATTTCTGCATTTGATTGGCAAAGGCAGACAATTGAACACTATTTAGAAGCAATCTTCAAGAATTTATTGCAAGTCGTTAAATTTACAATAATAAGTTAAGATTAAAGATTAGACTTATATATGGACTTTACGCTTAAACTTCGAAGTATTTGGAATAAGACGTCTCACAATGATGATGATATAATAAAATATTACTCTCCCATACAAAATTGGGGTACTGTGTCCTCCCCGGGAAGAAATTATAACAATAACCTCATTTAAGTTTTGGGCAATAGGCTGCTGTATTCTCATTGACTGTATTTTAGTTAAATGAATGAATAAATGAATTTAAAACAAATTTTGAACATTTTTGGACATAAATCCATCCATTTTAGCCCAAACTACTAGTCGATTGATATAGTAATTAAAAAATATAGTAATCTAGTATATATGACTAGTGTTAATCTGACTTGCCTTATACTCCTTAACTGGACTCCCCAAGACCTGATCTACAAAAAAAAGTCGAAATGAAAAGTCGAATGACTCGTGCTTGAGTAACCGCCAATGGTAGGGGTTTGTTTGAGGGGGGGATATGGACCCGGGGACCACCCTTGGATACGCCTTTGGGTTCGGTAGAATATATAAAAAATATCATTATTTATATGTAGAGACTTGCTATGCATAAAAGACTTTGTTCAGTCGCGTTTCGAACTATGTAGCTCTTCCTCGGCGCATTGCTGTAGACTGGCTGACAAATATTAGTTGAAATATTTTTAAATGTTGATAAATAAAAGAAAGAATTCGGACCTTTTTCAAGTCGCGACGGACGCGCTTCGAACTATGTAGTTCTTCCTCTGCGCATTGCTGAGACAGAATGACAAAAATATCAGTTGAAATACTTTTTAATGTGGATAACTCAAAGAAAAAAACGGGAGCAATAAATTTATTTATTAAATCATTCAAAAAATACTAAACTAATAATATTTGATTCTACAATTAAGTTTCATTGACCCTTAACAATGGCTTTGACACGCTGCGGAATCTTTTCCTGAATTTGTTGAAGAGTTTCAGCAATTTTAATCTGCCAGACAGACAGACTCGATTCAAGAGACTTCCAGTCGACTGTGGCACACTCTGAAAGATTCAATTTGATTTTGCTTTTCTGTTCGTCTTCTTGAATTGTTTTGATTCCTTTCGCAATCAGCTGAGTGGCCAATTTTCGTTTTTCTTCCTCAATTTCTTTTGGGTCGCCAATTTTTCCCTTCGGGATTCCGGATGAGGGGGGTGGCGGAGTCGGCTTCACAGGTTGGGGAGATCTCTGCGACTCGGATAATCCGAAAAATCGATGGCAACCAGATGGTAAAGCACCTTAAACATATACAAATATAAATATTTTAAAAATGTCAAAATTCCAAATTATATCATTTTTTTGACTGTGATAGTGCTTTGTTTGAAAAGAAAAAATAAATATTCTCTATCTGCAAAAGACTTGTGATTGTAGATAATGATTGTGCTTCAAGGTGAAATTTCAAATGAAACAGCGACCTAACCTAGATTTTGATCCTACTTTAACATTTTTTGAAAAGCAGTTTTAAGCAATAGCCTGTTGTATTCACATTGACTGTATTTTAGTTAAATGAATGAATAAATAAATGAATGAATAAATAAATTATTGAAAAATGAAAAAGAAAATGAGATAAAAAATAGATTTAATAACTAGTGTAGAATGATAGTAAAATATTGATTGATTGTTCCCTGGTTGCACAAACGTCTCACCATTCGTTTCACTTTTATACCAAGCTGCTATGTGAAAACATAATTATACCTATAAAATACCTAATTTATACATTTATAGATTTTACCTAATTTATACTACCATTCGTATGAGAGGGTGTTAACTTAGCAACTATTAGTTCTGCACATATTAGGTATGCTATCTTAGTATGGGATAATTCATCAAAACAAAACCTTGATAGGGTGTTTAAGATCCAAAAGAAAGCGGTTAGGAGTATGGAAAGAGTGAATAGATTAGATTAATGTAGGCCGTTGTTCAAGAGACTTGGTCTCCTAACTGTACCCTGCTATGTGTATGAAGCTACTTTATATGTAAAAACGAATGATATTAAACAAAATCTTGACGTACACGATTATAATACAAGAAGCCGAGGAGATTATCACTTGGTGAGTCACAATAGTAGCTTATTCAAACAGAAACCTCATTATATTGGTAGGAAACTCTACAACAAGCTACCGCAGTTTTTGAAGAGTCTTGAATATATAGAAATATTTAAAAAACAACAGAAAAAAATATTTAGTTGATAAAGCTTTTTATAGTGTACAAGAGTTCCTTTCACATCAAAATTAAGCCTCGCCTCAACTAATTGATATAGTAATTATGGTATCTAGTGTATAATTGTTGATCTGACTTGTCTTATACTCCTTAACTGGAGTCTCCAAGACGTAATCTACAAGAAAAAAAAATATATCTTGAATGGTGGAGAACATGTATAAAGGTGGACGCACGCACCATCATGCACACACATGCGCCATCTTCTCAAGTCGAGGGACTTTTTAAATGCGTCATTCTAAAATTAATGCATTTCAAGAGATTCTCGAGCCAAGATACAGTGAAGGGCAGTATTTATGAGCATTCCTAATGAAATACATGGAAAAATTTGTTACTTGATAGAGAATAATGTTTTACTAAAAGAAAAGAAAAAAAATTTTCAAATTTTGTTTTTGTGAATCTAAATTTTAGTGTTTTTTTCTGTGGATGAAGCCCACATAGGTCTGAAACCTGCGCGTGGGTGATGAGTTGGATGATTGATAAGTTGGACCTACAGTTTTAGGTGGGTTCCGAACCACCGGGAAGTGTCTTCAAAGCAGGGAACAGAGTCTGTTTTGCTGGTCATGCCAAAGTGGTTTCAATCCCTTTTCTGGTCCAAGCTCTCGAGTCTTATCTAACTAACCAGGTATCGGGAACGGCTCGTAAATAATTATTTCCCAATCTAAACACTTCTCTAAAAAACACTATGAAAACTTCTCTAAAATCAACCGTTAAATATTAATTACATAAAAATTATTATTTAATAAAAATAAAAATATTTATTAACTTTTTGTTGTAAATTCAAGGACTTGCAGTCAGTTTTAGATAGTGAATATATAAAAAAATGTACTCAAACGTAGGCGAACGTTTTCGAGTTGTTGAAGCCCTCCAAGGCCTTGAATTTACAACAAGAAGTTAATATTAACAACGCAGATCGTTATGGAACAAGAAATACGAAAAAAATATTCACCTAGCCCTTTCTGTTCAATACTGGGAGTCAACATTGGCCCTTGCTTTAGTACCTGCAAAAAGCAAAACAAATATTATCATAATATAAACTTGAAAAAAACACTTTTAAATGGAAATTAACTCACGTTATGGCGTGACGGCCGTTTCGCTCTGTTGTCTAGAGCATCGTCAGACGACCCACAGTACACTGACTTAAGGTATGAGTTTGAGGGTTATGTATGTTGGAATGGTGATGGGGTGGGGGGATGAGTAGGCGGGAGGTTTGAAATTGGGATTATTCTTCTCACATACTCTATTTGACAAAATAATCCCAATTTCAAACCTCCCGCCTACTCATCCCCCCACCCCATCACCATTCCAACATACATAACCCTCAAACTCATACCTTAAGTCAGTGTACTGTGGGTCGTCTGACGATGCTCTAGACAACAGAGCGAAACGGCCGTCACGCCATAACGTGAGTTAATTTCCATTTAAAAGTGTTTTTTTCAAGTTTATATCACATATTAGTGGAAACAAGATGGATCTTCAACATCATAAATATTTTCAAAGTAAAATTTCTAATACTTATTTTCTCAATGAATATGCCTGAATATTTATCACAAAATACGCGTATTTGAGTTAACTTCTCTTTCTTAATTTTTTTGCACATGTCACAAAATTTCACAATTTTTTAAAATATTAATTCAAAATCTTCCAAGTTCAACAGGATCACTAGATTGTTTGTATCTTCTGTTTGTGTTTTATTATATGCAGATTGTATTTACCATCCATACAAGGTAATACTTAGGCCTAAAATATATTCATCATAAGTTTAAGGCTATAACTAGGAAGTAAGATTTTACCAGATTGCAGTTCCTTACCTTCCCCACGAAACAGTCAAATGAAAATTGTTGTATCTTTTTTGACGTTTCATATTTATGGGATTATATTATGCAGATAGTATTTCCCATCACAAGCTGATAATTTTAAATCTAAAGCAAAGTTCAAAGCAATAAATAGGAAGTAAGACTGTAATATGGTAATTTTCCGTATCGTCCCCACAAAAAAATTGATAATCGACTATCAGTTCTTTTAGTCAATTGTTTCGTGGGGAAGATATGGAACTGTAGTTATTTTACGTTCCAATGAACATCCATGGTGAGATAAATTGATACTTTCCACTGTTATACTACTGAAAGTATTTTTTTTTTTTTTAAATTTGGGCTATAAGCTTGTACTTAGCTAAAATTATCAATAATTCGTTACAGCATCCAGCTGAGTAATGTAGGCTATTGCTTTATTTCGAGCTTTTAAAGAAATAACGGAAAATTCGGCTCAAATATACGTACCAGTGAATAAATTCTGCGATTCATTTTTATAAAAATTTCTCTTGTTCGAATATCTTAATATGTATTTTCAAGTTATTGAATCACGTTTGAACTAATATTCTAGCTATTCAATACGTTCTTCTATGAGGGTAATCACAAACTGATGATTTTTGAAGGTCAACTTTGGCATTGAATTTTGTGTTTAGGCTTGTTTTATAATGAATCATCAGCTGAGATTTTTGTTAATGTCCAACTGCTTCTGTGGACAAGTGGAAAATATATGAACAAAAAAAACTGGATTATGATTGATGTTTTTTATTTATTTTCAATTCCCCGGACAAATTAAATTATAAACCCATTCATTTATGTCGCTGGCCCATTTATATTTAATATGATAATATTCTTATTACTTCTCTGTAATGAAACCAACAGCTGTTCCAAATAAACTACAATAACGGCCATGGAATTGAGCAGGTGACTTGAATTTTGGTTGAGTTCATGGGAGCCTTCTCATTTACCGGTAAATGTTACCGGTGGCGTCTGATTGGTCTATTCAAATATATTAACGTCTATAAATTTTAACGAAGCAATCAGTCGCAGCCTGATAATGCCCACATTTATTGTTTTTCTAAACATCTATAAATTTAAATGAACCAATCAGACGCCCCCGGTAACATTTACCGGTTATCGGTAAAACTCCCAGGAACTCGACCGTTGATCAATATTGATGCAACACTTCATTTTTCGGACATTTTGGATAGCATAGAACAAAAAATAATAGTTTTTATCAACAAATGTATGCAATATATTAAGTTCAGTGGTCTATTTATTCGTTTTACAGTGATCTTGATATGTTGTTTCGTGTGACAATAAGTACTCTATTGGTTTCTTCTCACTCAATCTCTTTCTGTCTTTCTCACACACTCTCACTCTTTGAATAATAATCGAGAACTGTTAGCTCCTTTTACTGGTTGACGCGGTTTCTAGCCCATGAGAATTTTCATCATCCTCTGCACAACTCTCAAAACTACTTCTACCTTTTTTTCATTTTCTCCACCTTCTCCACCTTTATCTCATCCCACTTCTTCTCCTTCTACTCCTTCACCTCCTCCACCTTCTCCTTTTTCTTCTCCTCCTCCTCCTCCTCATCCTCCTCCTCATCCTCCTCCTCCTCATCCTCCTCCTCCTCCTCCTCCTTTCCCACCTCCTTCTCCTACTTCTTCATCATCTCCTTCTCTTTCTCTTCCTTCTCCTACTTTCCTTCTTCTCCTGCAGCTCCTTCTCCTCCTCCTCCTCCTTCTCCTCCTCCTTCTTCTCCTCCTTCTCCTCTCTCCTCCTTCTTATCCATCACCTCCTTATCCGCCTTTTCATCCTTCTCCTCCTCATTTTTCTCCACCATCTCCGCATCCTTCTTCTCCACTTCTTTCTCCACCTCTTCCTCGTCATTCCCCTACTCCTCCTTATTTACCTACTCCTCTACTCCTCCTTCTCCTCCTTCTCCTCCTCCTCATCATTCTCCTCCTTCTCCTTCTTCTCCTCCTTCTCCTCCATCTCCTCCATCTCCTCCTTCTCCGCTTCCTCTTCCTTCTCCACCTCATTTTTCTCCACCATCTCCGCATTCTTCTCCTCCTCCTCCTCCTCCTCCTCCTCCTTATTTCCCTACTCGTCTACTCCTTATTCTCCTCCTTCCCATCCTTTTCCTCCTTCTCGTCCTTCTCCTCCTTCTCCTACTTCTCCTTCTTCTCCTTCTTCTCCTCCTTCTCCTCCTTCTCCTCCATCTCCTCCTTCTCCGCTTCCTCTTCCTTCTCCACCTCATTTTTCTCCACCATCTCCGCATCCTTCTCCTCCTCCTCCTCCTCCTTATTCCCCTACCCCTCTACTCCTTATTCTCCTCCTTCCCCTTCTTTTCCTCCTTTTCCTCCTTTTCCTCCTTTTCCTCCTTTCCTCCTTTTCCTCCTTTTCCTCCTTTTCCTCCTTTTCCTCCTTTTCCTCTTTTTCCTCCTTTTCCTCCTTTTCCTCCTTTTCCTTCTTCTCCTTCTTCTCCTTCTTCTCCTTCTTCTCCCCCTTCTCCTCCTTCTCCTCCTTCTCCTCCTTCTCCTCCTTCTCCTCCTTCTCCTCCTTCTCCTCCTTCTCCTCCTTCTCCTCCTTCTCCTCCTTCTCCTCCTTCTCCTCCTTCTCCTCCTTCTCCTCCTTCTCCTCCTTCTCCTCCTTCTCCTCCTTCTCCTCCTTCTCCTCCTTCTCCTCCTTCTCCTCCTTCTCCTCCTTCTCCTTCATCTCCTCCTTCTCCTCCTTCTCCCCTTCTCCTCCTTCTCCTCCTTCTCCTCTTTCTCCTCCTTCTCATTCTATGCTTCCTACACCTTAGAAAGTCATTATCGACAATAAAATTCATTTTCAACCAATAATTACTCCAAATTAGAGATTTCTAGAATTCTAATTTTCTTGTTCATCAATGCTACCTTATCAATTTATCAATCTGCAAGTGGAAACCATGAAAAATGATTAGTAACCAATGCCACTCACACATTATAGAAGGTCATAATCCACATAAAAACCATTGAAATCACCAGCAAACAACAGGTTGCCTCGGTCATGCTCCAAGGGAAGTGAATCAGTGTGATAGGTCGACAAAAAACTTTAATATAGTACAGTATAAATCATCGCTTCGAACTCTGTAACCAGGGGGAACTGATGCATTATGGGTATAACCGATCGCTAGGATTATAGAGTCATTTCCTATAATATAGATAAACATGGGTTGACCCTTGGGTTGACTTCAATTACCTCGGCTTGATCATATTATTGGCGTCTTGCCTCTTGACTGACTGTAACTGGGTTGGATGGCTCTCACAGATTCTCTTACTCCCACTCAATCCTCTTACTCTCTCACTCGCTCTTCCTTTAGCTTCCTTCTCTTTTGAACCACGATCTGTTCCGATATCGGCGGCTAGCTCTATAATTTTCCATTTTCGAAAACACTGTTCTCGTGTAATTACGAGATAAAGATATTTTATCAAGCACGCCTGTCAGGTCTCTCCATAAAGCTAGTTCACAACTGTCTCCTCTTGTTCTTCCTATCTCTTCTTTCCCTTCCGCTACGGTTTCCTAGCCACAGGGAAACCGACGAAAACTGAACTGAAAGAGACTTTTTAAGTTGTTTTTCCCGAGGATGAGGCCCACATAGGTCTGAGACCTGTGCGTGGATAATGAGTTGGATGATGATAGTGATTGAAGTGATACATCTTTAGGTGGGTTCCGAACCACCGGGTAGTGATTCTACAGCAGAAAACAGTGTCTTTTTTTCTGGCCAATCTAATCGGTCACCCTTACAAAGAGCGCCCAGGAGAACGCAGCTTATCTCTATCTGATTGATAGCTCCTCCCAAGCTAGATTTTCGCTTGTTTTTTGTATTTTAACTTGTATTTTTGCTTGTTACAGATACCTTTTACGGCTCACGGCTATCACTTTAACAATATTGTTCGATTTTTAGAAGTTGCATTATGAAATAGTATTTATTAATTTTTTTTATTAATTTTGGATCCAGTTTAATTTTAATATGTATAGTCATAAGTTGATAATATATAAAGATATGCTTGTAGTACTAATTTTCTTATTTCTCTCATATTAAGCTTCTTTACCTTTATCAATTAATCTATTAAATCCTTTTTTAAGACAATTTTTTTATTTTTGATGATGACCACGTGAGTTTGAGACTTGTGCATGGGTAATGAAGTGAATAATAACACATAAAAGCCAGAGGGAGGAGCGGGATTCGAACCCACGACCGCTGAAGCGACAGCAAGCTGAAGTTGCGACGCCCCAACCAATTGCACTAAGCGGCCCGCCAATTAATCTATTAAATCATTTTTTAAGGCGATTCGAGTGAACATGTTTGAAATTTTATGACTACTTCGATTTTCATGTCCTCCGAAAAAAAGATGTGATCAAATGTATGCCTGAATATGTTTGTATGATCAATTCCGATATCTTTTTACTTTACTGACTCAGGTTTTAAGAGGGAGAGGGAGGAGATGAAGGAAAGCGAAGAGAAATAAGAATAGGAAGAGGAAGAAGGAGAAGAATGATTGAAAGAGGAATAAGGAGGAAAATAAGAGGAAGAAGAAGTCGCGAAAGGATAAAATAAAAAATAAAAAGAAGAAAGATGTAGACAGAATACGATAAAGGTGAGAGAATTGAGAGCAAAAGAAGAATTCGATTAGCGCGGTCTGTTTTGCCCAGTCATTCCTACACTTCACACATACAGGCACATGTCACACTTGGCTGTGATTGATGACGTGTTTTTCATTTTAGGCCTCGGTCACACGGCGTGGTAAAAAGCGGTGTGATGGATATTCTTTGATTGAAACTCTTGCGGAGTGTGGAGCCGCTTTGGCTACTATAAATCACTTCAAACTTCGGTATTGATCGTCTTGGGTTACGTTAAAACAGTTGTTCTAATCATAGATATAACATGCTATCAATATATATCTATAGTTTGAATGCGAAGTCATTTTGAGTATTTTTAGAAACTGCATCGATGGCGGCATAGCAAAAAAACGACACTCTATACTAATTTATGCAACGATTGTATTATAAGTGCCTTTAAGTAACGAGTGAGAGGTAAGTTAGTAAAGCATGTGTTTTAAGCATCTACGAGTTTCTCTAAGGCGAAATACAATCGTTGGTTACAATATTTTATCTCTAACTACCAAGAAATTATGTTCAATTTATGTTACCAATGATTCCAATAACTTGCTTAGAATATAACATAACCTACAATCAGTGGCGGCTTGTAAACTGTTAGCTTGGGGGATCAACTTCATAGGTGACTATCAAATAATTCTTTGGGAAACAAGACTTTGCGTTGGGTTTTTGAACATTATTTTTTATTCTAAGTTTATTGTACTTAATATTATTAGGGCTTTGAAATTTTATCTATTGCTGTGAGGAAAACATTTTTCCTCAATTATTTTGTAAAATATTGGGCTTCAAAGTTGAAATTTTTCGGTTTTTGGGGGTGATTGATCTCACCAATAAGTGATTTTAAACTTTTGATAAATTTTCTGTAACTAAATGACACCTTAAGGTATAAATTGTCATATTTTTTACTTCAATCAAGCAATTAGTTCTTCTTTCAAAATAAATGTTGAAAAGTCTGTAAAAAATATCAATTAAAAAACTATTTGTTAGGGAAGTAATAGCCGTGAGCCGTGACAGGTATCTGTTTAAACAGATAGAGATACGCTGCGTTCTCCTAGGCACTCTTTGTAAGGGTGATCGATCAGATTGGCCAGCAAAAAAGACACTGTTCTCTTCTGTAAAATCACTTCCCCGTGGTTCGGAACCCACCTAAAACTGTAGGTCCAACTCATTACCCACGCACAGGTCTCAGACCTATGTGGGCTTCATCCTCAAAAAAAAATTACAAAAAAAAGATTGAAATAGAAAATAGGCTATTCTATTTCTCAAGGTGTCAATATGATTCTCATAAATATGATTCTCAGGCCCAATAAAATCTATCCTCTCTTTCTATCTAGTTACTAGTCTCTATATATCTCAACTCTATCTAACTCTCTCTCACTTTATCACTCTCTCTCTCATTCCTTCTCTCACTCCTTCTCACTCCTCCTATCTGCCTCCTTCCTACATCTTTCATCTTTCATTCTACACAAATCTACACAATGGACATATTGATTGATCGACTGGTGAAGTTGAAGTTGAAGTTGATGGTTGTGGCTTAATTAATAAGTCGGTGTTTGAGACGAGGCTGGTTATCACGGGGAGCGTCAAAACAGCATGAGATGGTTGCTGAGAATAGCTGTTAGCTGTTAATAAGATTTTAGACAGCAAGAGGAAATATGTTAGCTGTTAATAAGATGTTAGATATGTTGGAGCCATAGATATAGCATTGTAATTAATATATATATATATCTGAAGCTAATAGCTTTTCGGCTAGGCAGTCATAATCAGGCGCATAGATGACAGGTGTAAATAAATATCGGCTGCAGTTCCATATCTTTCCACCGAAAAAATCGACTGAGAGTATAATAATAATAATAATAATAATAATAATAATAATAATAATAATAATAATAATAATAATAATAATAATTTCTCTGGTTGTGGGTACAGCACTACCAGAGTAGTTTAATCACTATAAAAAAATTAACATTGCAGTAAATACTGTATGTATAAAATCTTTAATTTAATATAAATTATTGCAATACTGAATTTTGTGGCTCCCACTTTATAAATGTGTCGGGATGCCACTATTTCGTCTATTTCTTTATAAATGTATGCGAAAAATTATCACGTTAGTTTTATAAAATTACATGTTACTAATTGAATATTAAATTGAGAAGGAACGTTCGAAAAACAAAAACATTCATTAATTTACAAGAATACTGATTATATAACAATAATAATATTTTTGGACTACATGCTACTAGTTGAATATATATGGTTTTTAGTAATTAAGATAAATTAGTCCAGTTTATTCAGACTTTTTTGTGGACTACAGAAAAACAATTTATGACATTAATTATTCGCTAATTATCGAGTATTGTGTATCGATAGTCGATATAGTAGGAACGATGAAAGCGATGGGAACGGGGAGCTTTGGGTTTGGTACAGATATCGATAAAAATATGGAGGTGGCGAAAAAGAGAGAGAGAAAAAGAAAAGAATGTAAGAAATCTACGAAAAAACAGATAGAAAGGTATGGAGTTGGATACAGTTGTAAGGTAGTAGAAGACAATTTTGGAGCCTCCGAAAAAAAAGGCAGTAACAGAGGGACTTATGAGAAACAGAGTGCTTAAAGAGAGAGAGAGATTCAGAGAGGAATGGTTTTGGGAGTGAGAAGAAAACGTGAGCAATGGGACTGTAATTCACGAAGCCTGAGGAATTTTTCTTTTTATCGTAGCGAACACTTGGTGTACCGTCAAGCCCAGTTCTTCCCATTTAGCAATAAATCTGGCTTAGTTTGTCAACCACTAATGAATAACTTCCAAGAAGTAAATGGATTCTACTCCATTCCACCTCTTCTATCTCCGTCTCTCTTCATCTCTTCCTCCTTTCCTCTTCCAACGCGTCTTCAGGAACCACCATCCCTAAATCATCTACACTTTTTCTTAGCAGACTCCACTAGCTGTTGAAGAACGAGAAAAATCTTGTTCCTCTTTTATTAACATAATTTCGGGCCCCCACCGTAAAAGTTTGATCGAATGCCCCCCCTTCTACCACGAAAATAAGTTGAAGTGTTTTGGAGCGAAGTACGAAGTGAGGGAGGGGAAAGCAGAAGAAAAATGAGGGTACTTGTTCACAATTAACTCAACTTTCATGAGATGAAGAATAAAAGGAGCAAGGAAAAGGGAGGGAAAAGTTTAGAAATAAGAGTGAGAAACAAGATGGGGCAACAACTACCAGATTCTGTAGCAAGATCAGCTTGCAAAAAATGAGGAAACTCAAGTTCTAGAGAAGAAAGAAGATTTACTCTCCAGGTAGTTCATCTCCACTTCGTTTTAAGTTTCAGTTGAACTTATCAAGTTAATCTGCGCTGCATTTTCAACTTCATTTCATATTTTCGAATTTTTTTCTACAAGCAATTTTCTGGGGGCTTATTTGTTGGTAGATTTTTTTTATAAAAAAGCAGCTATTTATAGCTGAGTGCTCAATTTCTGACACGTGCTGTGATTGCTCTAGAAATACAGGGAGAAGAAAGAAAGATTTTCTAGAAGTAGAAATGTTGAGATAAATCAAAAGATAGAATTTTTTGGATAAATCAATTTATTGACAATCAGAAATACTGTAGCGAATATGAAATTGGAGAGAATAGAAAGAACGAAGAAACAGTGGTTCTTGGTGTTATCTGCTATGTAAATGTCTACTTTTAAGCAATTAAATACTCTGCTTTTGACACTTTTATGGTGTTTACTTGGTAATTTGTAGAATGTTCTAGTTGTTTGATTAGAAATTAATGGAGTCTCATCGAATATTGTGGAAAGTTCGAGTTTCCTTGATTGTTTATTTTAGTAATCGGTAGAAGTTGGTAGAGATATCTCAATTATGAAAAAGTATATAAATAGAGGTGGACTTTTGTAAATCAGTTCAGTCTTGTTTGAGATTCGTCGTGATAAGCAGGAAGTGACAGTTCTATCTATATATCGTGCCTATATAGTGATAATTATTTTTCCTGTTTAATTCATAATTCATAATAGTTAAATGTTCTTTTTCGACGTTTCTTTTTGAATATTATTGGACAGTTTATTGTACAGTTATTAATTAATATTAGATCGGCCTTTTAACTTTAAGTGATTGATTTTTGTACAGTTCATTGGAATCTCTTTATTAGTTGAACAATATCGATTTGTCTGTTTTTAATTGCTTATTTTTCTGTAAGACATTACAGATCAGTGAGTGTTGTGATTATTTGTGTAAATAAAGTGCGAGTGATAAATTTAAGTGTTGCCAGCGTTATTTTAGACATAGAACCCGTAACAATATAATGAAGGATAGTGATGTACGAATAAGTTTAAAATTTAATGTTAATTTTCCCTCTTTCCATGGCAGAAAATCCAGCTAGTTTTGTAGAAATCTTTCCCAAGGGGATTCAGGGGGAGGAGCCTCTCTATAGCTCCTTGAAATGCAATGTTTTCTTCTCGGTCTAGTTGATTTTAATTTACAAAGACGTTTATAGCCCCATATTCATTCGAATTATGTTTGTTTTTGGATTGAATGTATTGAAAGTTTTTACTATTTATTGTTGATTTCAACTGATTTAAAAATTGGGCAATGGACTGCACACCTATATGGGCATTTATTTCTAAATTATGTAGAAAGGAATTAAATGAGTGATGTATCGTCTGCAAATAAGAAGGCTCTGCCACAAATTAATTCTTTGGGTAAATGGTTGACATATACCAAAAAAAGCAATGGACCTATAGTATTGGGCCCTGAGGCACTCCAGCTTGGACCTACAATTTATCAGATTTTTATTCTTTACTGTACTATTCTCAACTACTGTAGTTAGTTCTACACATTGTTTTCTCCCAATAAGGTATAAAAATTATAATAATTTCTCTGGATGATGGAAAGCACATCCAGAGGAGTATATTGATATAAGCTGAAGCATGACAATATATTATTAAATAGAAAACACAGTTATTTGATTGCTAAATTTGAAAAAATATGATTCCCCTCGATATTATTCAAACCATTTCTGTTAAACCCCATTTTACGCCTTCATTTAATCTCAGATTTCTTCTGATTCAAAGCAATCATAACTTTGCTTTACTAAATTCAATAGAAAAAATTAGACGAATCTTGATACGAGTCCATAGCTCTGGTAATTGATTACAACTCTAGCTTGCGCACATGCCATGGCCCATGCAAGCTAATTTCCTTAGGACACTATATTTTTTTTATTCATTTGTGCTTATTTTTATTTTTTAATTTTATTTGAATTGCTACTGTGTAGTAACTATTTGAGCATACTGTAACAGGAAATTTATTGTTGTTTTATCTTAGTTACAATGTTGTAATTTATTTGGAAATAAATAAAAATTATAAACTTAAAAAACACTTTTAAATGGAAATTGACTTGGACTAAAATCATGGAACTAAAGAATGATCCCACTCCCAAGTATCAAACACAAATAAAAGATGCCATCAATCATACTCAACACATCATTCCTCACAGCCACAAAAAGTACCTCAAGCACATAAATCCATCAGCACCAAAACTAAATGCCTTACCAAAAATTCACAAAGCAGATATTCCCATCAGACCTCTCATAAATCACACACATGCACCTGCACACAAATTAGCAAAACTCCTAGATAAAACAATAAGACAGAACATAACATTCCATCAGCACACAGCAGTAAAAAATAACATAGACCTGATAGACAAACTACAAAAAATCCATATACCACACAATTCCACACTATCTTCTCTTGACATTACAAATCTTTACACCAATGTACCCATACATGAAACACTTCTTCACCTTAAACAAATGCTCATCCAAAACAACACACCACCTGAACAGCTTCAAGAAATTTTAGACCTCACAACACTAGTCACCTCACAAAATTACTTCACATACAATAATAAATTCTATTCACAACCTCATGGCCTTCCTATGGGTTCCCCGATTTCTCGCATCCTAGCTGAAATCTTTATCCACAATATAGAACAAAAACATATCCTACATAATACAAACAAAATCATCAGCTGGCACCGATATGTTGATGACATTCTAATTCTATACAAAGGCAATAAAAGACAAACTGAAATATTCCACACCAATCTTAATAAAATCCATCCAAATTTAAAATTCACCTTAGAAAAAAAGTCAATTTCCATTTAAAAGTGTTTTTTAAGTTTATGTATTATATGTATGTAGTATATGTATTATATTAGTGGAAACAAGATGGATCTTCAACATCAAAATAAAAATTCATTCATTCATTCATCACTTCTCATTCAGACTATAAAAATCTCACACGCACTAGAAAGAATTCCTAAACGCTATCTATTTCAAAACACTATTCCCTCAACCAACGGCAGGTCATAACACTTAGTCATTGTTTCTGTGAAGTGATATCGAAGCGCACCGGCGAAAATAATGGAGTACCGGTGGGACCGAACCGATTTCGTGTCAGGATTTATGCGAAAAAATGAAACAAAAGATCGCACGAAAAATATTCGGATGGTAACTGACCGTTGTGTCGGATAAAGCCGATATGCGGCGTGTTCACTGAAATGCTACTTTGTTTTCATTTGCGTCTTGTCGCCGCACGGCGTTTAATAATGGCCGCTTTATTGTTGTGATTACGATTTATGAACGTGCAACGTTCGTTCGTTCAATTTGACTCCCGGCGTTCGTAGAAATAGAACGGGGACGAACGGAGGAAAATGACACATTTTATTATGACGAATTGAGTGACACTTTAATGTCGTGAGGGAGAGTGAGAGAAAGTGAGAGAGTGTGAGGGAATGTGAGAGAATAGAATAGAATATTCTATAAGAATAAGAGAGAGAGAGAGAGAGATAGAGTGAGATTAGATTAGATTTCTTCATTCATGTAAATTTATAAATTTGCAGATGAATGGTTAAAAACAAAATTATCAACATCACATAGATATATACAGTAGTGATCTCACAAAATACTATTTTTATAGTGCAAAGAATTATGTTTATATAGTTAATGACATTAACTACAGTAATGACAATCTAAGTGATGCAATTACATGAAATGGAGAAGTTTGGACTAATATTCGTCCATTATCGACACTTAACCAGTAAAGTAAAAGAGAGTTATTCTTTTTGCATCTAGTTGCAGTTTTTTAAGTTTCAGTATGAAAAGAGTTTATTATAAAAGTAGCAGGTGTGTACTTGAGATGGTAATAGAGAATATAAATTATGAATTTATAGAAAGAGAGAGTGTGAGTGTGTGAGAGAGAGTGTGAGAGGGTGAGAGAGGGAAAGTGTGACCGAGAAAGCAAGAGTGTCCCAAAGAATCTCAACCAAACAGCGGAGTAAAGAAATTATCCAACTATTAATACCTAAGACTATCAATCTTTTTTATTTTAAGTATTCAGTGAGAACGTTTTTCTTTGTGAACTAACCTTGAAGTTTTTACTAATGTAGCATAGTCAAAATTTGCAACGAAAGCAGTTTTGGAATCTTAAGTCTGTTGCGTCTTTGCATAAATATTAAATTGTCTTTGACAATACTAGTAGTGGAGAAACAATTTTGCTTTTTTGTCAAATAAGTAATTAAAAAAAGACATTTACCACATACAAAATTCATTACAACCTCGCATCTACTAATCAATGGAATAAAGTGAAATTAATTTAGGAACAATGTGTGCTCAATTTATTTGTGAAGCTCGATTTCTTACAGTTTTAAATAATCTGAATAATTAGAAAAAAAAGTTAATAATTGTGAAATATCAGAAGAGTAGAATGATAAACATTACTAACTCCAAACATACCTTAATACAGGTTTACATAAATAGATATACATACTAATTATATTGAAATAAGGCACCAGTAGTTGCCCTAATATATAGATATAATTTACCACATTAACAGTTAGCTGTTATAATTATCTTTGGTGAATATATCATATATCTGTATATCAGGGCAGTGAAGGGCACCATTTTAAATGTAATTAGTATATATCTATAGTTATCTGTATGCTTTTAGAAGGTGCTGGGTAACTAAGTAAAACTATGTACAAAAGTGGGCAACTAAGGGAACTATCTTATTCTGATTGTCTTCAAAGACGTTCTAATATTATACGCTATACTATACTCTACTTTTCTATTTTTATTTTTCTATTTTTTTATTATTGCTATATTGGTCTATTGTTTTATTTTTATTATCGTTCGATTTTTCACCTTCGTTCTATAGCTCGAATTTTTACAGTTAAGAGTTTTGAATAAGCAAGAAAATGGGGTTTCGGGGAGGAATAGGAATCAGAGCCTAAACTGTGGTATGTAGCCTGAAATCTGTAGTCTATTACGTAGAAATAACGTAAAATTTGTGCAAAATCTTTCTAAGGAATAAGGAATATTCCCCAAGTAACATATGCTAGTAAAAAAGACAGGTCCATTTTTTCTTCATAAAAAAGGGTAGCAAGACAAAGATGGATGCGTATGAGGGAATAAACTTCAAGTCGGATTTTTAATTATGGAACTTTTAATTCCATCGTCAACTTTGGAAGCAATTTCAAAATGGATAATGATACGACGGTCTCTGCAACCTAAACGTATCAGTTAGGGCACAATTAGGGAAAGATCAATTGCTCCCTTGCTGGTTCACGTGATTGGGACCTAGGGAATAGTCGGTGAACACTCATTCCAGCTTAGGCTACTGCTTTCATCCAGAAGGTAATTTTGTGTTATTGATTAGTGTGGAAGATAGCATGAGACAAAATAAATATAAATGGAACAATTTATTTCAATTAACTTGAAGTACTGGAATAGACTATTCAATTTTTTTTGGAGGATGAAGCCCACATAGATCTGAGACCTGTGCGTGGATAATGAATTGGATGATGGTAATTGATAGATGGTAATTGAGTTGGACCTACAGTTTTAGGTGGGTTCCGAACCACCGGTAAGTGATTTTACAGCAGAGAACAGTGTCTTTTTTGCTGGCCAATCCAATCGGTCACCCTTACAAAGAGTGCTTAGGAGAACGCAGCTTATCTCTATCTGATTGAACAGATACCTGCTACGGCTCACGGTTATCACTTCCCTGCCGGAAAGAATTGATTCTTCAAAAACAAACGGAACTCATCAATTGTCATAAAAATAATCAAGACATTTAAAAAATATATATATAACCAAAACCCCTGCGCACAGCCATACTGCAGTTTTCAGTGTAGCAAAAGTATAATTTATATCGTTGAAAAGGATTATTGTTTTGATGTTTTGTTTCCACTAATATACGCCTTAAATCAGTGTACTGTGGGTCATCTGACGATGCTCTTAACATCAGAGTGAAACGGCCGACACGCCATAACGTGAATCACAATTTCCACTTAAAGTGTCTTTTAAGTTTTGATTAAGTATTGTTTGTTAAAGAAAATTACTAACAAGGTATCATTCAATTATGCAAGATTCAAATCCTCACAGGTGCTCAGGGGAAGAAACATTTATGTCTCTTATTTTTTACCGAACGAAGAGAGGTCTCTGTTTCAAGCCAACCGTTTTGCATATATCTGTCTGTTTGTAACGCATACGGCTAAACGCGTGGACCAAATTCAATGAAAGTTTGCATGGATCTTCCTTCAATGAATACCCAGCAATGTATGTGTAAGGATTTTCAAAATTTACTTGCATTTGAAGGATGTATTAAAGAAAAAAAGGAACGCACTCAGGGCTTCTTTGATAGGAAACATCTATTTTTTAAAATGAGCTTCTCCATCATATGCAATTGGAATTAGATTTTAAAATGGCCCTCGGGTGCTCTTATTCATCTAGTTGAGCCTTCGTACGATTTAAGCTATCATTCGTAAGAATAACATATTTGTTTAAGAGAAGCAAATCATCTCCTATATCTTAATTAAGTTTAATAACAAGTTATAACTAAGTAAATGATGATTACATAATTTTAATAAATACTTGTTATATAAATTCAATCAACAGACATGTGAAACCTCTCCTGATTTGAACAATCTACTGACCGGAAAATGGAAACACAGCCTTGGTGATGAAAAACAGCGCTTTTTTGTGGACGATAGACATGAAATTGACTACGCAAATTGAATTATTGTATATTTATTGACTGATACTTTTTAAATGTTTTTTTTGTAGATTACGTCTTGGAGACTCCAGTTAAGGAGTATAAGACAAGTCAGATTAACACTAGTCATATACACTAGATACCATAATTACTATATCAATTAGTTGAGGTGAGGCTTAATTTTGATGTGAAAGAGACTCTTGTACACTATTAAAAGCTTTATCAACTAAATATTTTTTCAATTGTTTTTTTAATATTTCTTTATTTTCAAGACTCTTTAAAAACTGCGGTAGCTCATTGTAGAATTTCCTACCAATAACTAGGTTTTCTTGTAAAATTGCTTACTTGTTACTTGTAAAATTCTTGTTTGTTTACAAGGACGAAATTGTTTGACAAATCAGCTATCAAATGGGAGTATTCCCGGAAAAATGATGTAATGCGATGAAAATAAAAATATAAAATAAAATATAAATTGAGGGTTAGGTCTGAGCAAGGTAATTAGAAGACAAGGTAGTGTTCACGCGCATCTCCGCTCATCTGTCGAGCTCTGTCAGCTGATGCAGTGACGTCATCCGGGTCTCTTTTCACGATTTCGCCTATCTACATGATAAATTGCATAAATTTATAAGCATTTTTATCAAAATATATATTACTAGCTGGCCCGACGCGCGTTGCTGCGTTCTCATAAAAATTCTCCTTGATTTTATTATTCGCCACCTCCCGCTGAGGTTACATTTAAAATTAGGAAAGAAGTTAGTCCTAGGTCTCTTCCAGCTGATCATAGAGGCCTCCTTCGTTGTTTTCTTAACCACCACCTCTGAATTAAGAAACATTTAAAAACATGTTGAATGGTCTGATTCAATAACAAAGAGTAAGATGAATCTCCATGAGATAGAAATACTGCCTGAATCGTTTTTCAGGTTCAACTTCATATCACCTGTTATCTAGAACACATTTTATTTTGTTAGGAGGTATTGCCAGTATTCAATAATTTTTATTAAACTGGAATAATTTGGGAAGACGTTACAATTTTTAAACTGTCTAAAGTTGATAAACAAATTGAATATTCGAATTTCCTTATTTCGAATATTCAATTTTTATTAATTTTGATCACAAAAAAAACATGTGTTAAACATTTGTTATTGGTTGAAGTCAGTATAATCCCGTATGCCCAAAAAATTACCTGAACACTGAAAAAGCATGACCATTACAGATGATTGGCAAACATACGTTTACCGGTTTGATAGACAGACGTTGTTTTTAGAATGATGATTCGCAAAACACACAAACAGCTTGTCCATCGAAACAGCGTGTACAGCAGATCGGAAAATTTCAAATTATTTTCCATATGATTGAAAGATCCCAGTAAGCTAGCTAGCCATGTACCCGTGCTTTGCATAGGCAAAACTTTAACCCCCTAAAAACACCCCTAAAATTGCGAATTTTAAAAAATCCTTTCTTATTGCACGGTGAAATCCTATAAGGATTGTTCATATGAAATTTCAAGTTCATAGGCCTAGTAGTTTTGGCTCTGCGTTGATGAGTGAGTCAGGGTATCATCCTTTTATAGATAGAGATTTCCAAGAAACTTTGATTACTATAATTATTGACTATTATTTTCAAGAGACGTCTCCTATGGTTTATGTTATATTAAACTTTCAATCTACGGCATTTTAGATACGATCATTTAATTATTCAATTCAAAGCATTCGATAATGTTAAAGCAAGTACAAAATACATGCAAGGTCCTAAAGACTTTAGTGGTTGATAGTTCATGAAGAGACCTTCAAAAATATGTAATCAAATTGGAGAAATTCTTCACCCTTCAGGAGTTATGAGCATTTCTATATATGTAATAATTTTTTTCCAGGTCAATAACTTTTTAAACACCAAAAGCACCCTATAATTTTTGAACCAAGCTCCTATAGAAAAATTTGCACGTGATATCTAAATGCGCTAAATTGATATGTGGTCATTCCTCAGGCCAAGCCCTATCTGTAAAGTAAATTCGTATGGCTTTTCGTAGTGGGGAGACCCTTACGGGTAGTTCCACCTCGCCGCTTTTTTAACGACTGCTTTTTTTTTATATGCAACCGGGACCGACGGCTTAACGTGTCCTCCGAAACACGGAGCCCTATCTGTGTAACACATTGATTTATCACATCGAGGATATAGCTTGTAAGCTTTTTTATTTTTGGCGGGAGGTCTACAACTGTTCACAGAACTACTAATTATTATATTTTCATAATAAGAAAATACTACAAAACTTATTCAATCCCTACTGACACTCTGGGAAGAAACAAAAGTTAACTAGTTTTAATTTAGCAAAGTTGATAAGGCGTGACATTGAACTCCTTCTTCCTTGCTTTCACCTCCTCCTCCACCTCTTCTTCTCCTTCTTCTTCTTCCTCAACTGCCTGGTCCAGCTTTCTACTTTACAATCGGAACGAGTAAGCTACGAGAACTTATTGCTATAATTAATGCTGTTCAATTTTATATCCGGTGCAAAGGCTATTAAAGGGTTGTCGAGTAGCCGGAGCGGAAAATCAACTTAGAAGAGATAACAATAAAATAAAGTAAGTGAAGTAGGGTAGTGAAGATAATGGGGTTAGCTTTGCTTGAGGTTACCAATTAGGTACTTCCTTGCAACAAACGAGAACGATTCAATTCTGTTTGGAACGTTATTTGATGGATGTGTTTTTTTTGTAGATTACGTCTTGGAGACTCTCAGTTAAGCAGTAAAAGACAAGTCAGATCAACAATTATACACTAGATACCATAATTACTATATCAATTAGTTGAGGTGAGGCTTAATTTTGATGTGAAAGGAACTCTTGCACACTATATAAAGATTTATCAACTGAATATTTTTGCAATTGGTTTTTAATTTGATTTTGATTTGAAAAAAATTTATACTGAAGACTTCCGCAATGGCGGATATTGACAACAGTATTGAATAACTGATGGAATTCGATGAATGCTATTGTAAAAATATCAGTCACCACCGGGAATCGAACTACTCCCAATTGCCGCTCGGGTGCCTTAACCACTAGACTATAGTGAACTTTCTTCACAGCAGGACTCATTTCAAGTATGAATTAATAGTGAAGGAATTAAAGAATTAACTTGAAGGAATTCGAAATTAATAAGTTTTTTTTAATAACTAATAATAATCATACTACTTGAAGTTCAAAGAATTTGACAGGTAATCTGGCCTAATTTACCCAATACAAGTGCCTACAAATCAAAATAAATACGGAAAACTTTGAGATTTACAGATAGGCCTGTATATGAAAATATGATTTCCATATTTAATCATTATCCCCAAAAATTCACAAGCATCAAATTATTTCGTCGTATATGATAATATGTTCCAACTTTCAATATGTTCAAACTCTTGAAGACGTCTATCCTAAGATGGATATTGTCAACTACCAATTAAAATCTTAATATTTAGAAGAAAGTAAGAATAAAACATTACTGGGCTCTGGTAGCGCAGTTGGTAGGAGCGCTTGTCAGTGATAAGATAAGGGGCTCTGGCTGGCTTCCTTTCCTACAGCCTTGGGTTCGAATCTCATTCAGCCATGGATGCTTCTCATTATTGACCCATTCACCTCATTCCCCACGCACAAGTCTTCGGACTGATGTGGGCATCATCCGCAAAAAAAAGAGTTTTAAACAGTAGCACTCACCATTGCAAATTATATGATTAAAGCTTCCCGAATCTCAACCTACACTTTCTTCCCACCATAGCCCTATCTCTTTCTCCCCTTTATAATACAATCATTCTTTCTCTCACTCCTTCTCAACCCTCACCAAGTTTCTATCAGCTACCTAATCCGTATTGCCGCCTAATTCAGAGCATCCCAACAACTTTAACGGCATGAAAAATCACAGGAATTGGATTTGATAGGATTGGCTTTATTGCGGTGCGTAGTTTGTCTGACCCCTCCCGCCTCCCCCCCATTAACAACCTTACCCCTTATTCCCCTCCTCAAACCTTACTCCCTTAAACCCCTCTCAGCCATAACCCCCTCCCCCTTTATCAGGAAACACCCTCCAGAATCCAGTGCGCACTGAAATCAAATTAATATCTTTGCTACAACCATCATTGAGAGCTGCGATATAAAGTTAGGGGTGTTTGTATAAGTTAGGGTAGGGGTTTATAAGCAGCCACCGACCCGGAAGATCAAATAGGGGTTGCACTACACTCTATGACTTTGAATGCTCGTTGACATGACGGGTGCTAACATTGTGATTAACCAGCTATCATTGCCCACTAATGTCCTCTCTAACTAAATCCGCACATTCCCCCTTTCTAGCTTTATTTTTGGTTCTGCTACTTCTGATTCTTTTACATAGCATCCTACTGTAATTGCTTATGATTTTCCAATTAGTGTGGTGACTATATAATAATTATAAGAAAGATGTAATTATTTAGGGAAGTGATAGCCGTGAGCCGTTGCAGGTATCTGTTCAATCAGATGGAGATAAGCTGCGTTCTCCAAGGCACTCTTTGTAAGGGTGACCGATAGTAGTATAAAATTGACAGATTCTTGATTGCCCAATTTGTGCCAAAAGCGTTTTCAAGCCCCCCCCCAAACAATTTGTAAAATCAGGTTGAAAAGTAGATTATTGGTTGAGTTTATGGGAGCCTTCTCATTTACTGGTAAATGTTACTGGTGGAGTCTGATTGGTCTATTCAAATTCTTCAACATCTTTGAATTTTAATAGACCAGACGACAGGGAAGTGATAGCCGTGAGCCGAAGCAGGTATCTGTTCAATCAGATAGGGATAAGCTGCGTTCTACTGGGCACTCTTTGTAAGGGTGATCGATTAGATTGGCCAGCAAAAACGACAGTGTTCTCTGCTGTAAAATCACTTCCTGGTGGCTCGGAACCCACCCAAAACTGTAGGTTCAACTCATCAATCACCATCATCCAACTCATCACCCACACACAGGTCTCATACCTATGTGGGATTCACCCTAGAAAGTATTATGTGACATTTATTAATGAAATTATCGATAAATATGTAGAGTTTATTAATGTTTAGAATAAATCAATATGTAGAGTTAGTTAACAAACTAGTGGTTACCAAAGTGTTGCAACAGGATGTTTAAATTTAACATAGTTTTTAGGGAAGTGATAGCCGTGAGCCGTAGCAGGTATCTGTTCAATCAGATGGAGATAAGCTGCGTTCTCCAAGGCACTCTTTGTAAGGGTGACCGATTAGATTGACCAGCGAAAAGGACACTGTTCTTTGCTGTAAAATCACTACCTGATGGTTCGGAACCCACCAAAAAGGTCCAGCTCATCACTCACCATCATCCAACTCATTGCCCACGCACAGGTCTCAGACTTATGTGGGCTTCGTCCTCCAAAAAAAACCATTCGTGATATTATATGGATTTCAACCGCAAATGCCAATGGAGTGGTCGTAGCAGAGTGGGTCTGCTAGTCTGCTAACTTAAAGGTCCTAGGTTTGATCCCAATTCTGACTGAAAGATTTTACCTCCAGCCACTCCCGTGCTTCGGAGGACACGCAATATTGATACAGAACAAATATGTGTATCTTTGGCTTGTGACTTGAAACTTTTATGCATCACACCTTGACTGCATTTCAGCTTCTAAAAAATTAAAAGCTGAAATGCAGTCAAGGTCAACCGAGAAATACACAAAATAACTATTTTTTGAATGTGGGCTGGAATTATGATGAAACCAAGTTAGTTGTATTGAATTGGTTAAAATAAATTTGGTCATTTAAACTAGCATTGGAATCGTTTTTTACCAACTAGTTATCTCCAAAGCTTCTAAAATGTTCAATTGTTTGCCTTTGCCAATCAAATGCAGGAATTCAACAATTTCTTCAGCCTTGAAATTGTGCCCATTATTAATGAGATGCTCTGCAAAATTTGAATCTCCTTTTTGGGTTTTCCAATTCCTGATATGTTCATTTATTTTACATTTGAGACTTCTGCCGGTCTGACCCACATAACAAGCATTAAAATTACCGCAATTCAATTTATAAACCCCACTTTTATCCCAGATATCAATTTGTCTTCACTATACCCGGATAAACTCTACATTTTCTTTAGCTTTGAATTTGTGCCAACAGCGTTCAATAACCGCCAGTTGTCAATAACCGCCATCTAGGAAGTCTTCAGTTTGAGTTCATAGCACTTTGAAGAATTCAAAATTCGAAAAATTCTGTTTTTGAATTAAATTTTGTTCAAATATCGATTGGGGCACAGAAAATTTACCCCGTGTATGACTTTAGACTACTATTTGAGCTCAGGGTTGGTATTTTTTTAAACATCCATTAGCAGTTTTGCCTAGAACAACAATTTTTTTTCAAAAACCATTATAAAGTAATCAAAACTTAGATCACTTCTGTGTCTCAACCGCTACGGCACCATGTTCAAATAGCGTAACAGATCAAACTTTAAGATAAATCTTTGGGTGAAAAACAACAAAGAACAAAGAAAATTAAAAGCAGTGATTAGGTTTGAAAGCCAGGTGGAAAATAACAGTTTGCACTTGATAGTATGTTCACTCAGCCGTAATGTCCCAGCTAAATGTGTCACTCTACCGAGGTGTACTTACTGCTTGCACCTGTTATTAAGCCAAGAAATACAGTCATTAACGCCAAAGTTATTAAGTGAGGAAGCCAAAAGGAAGTATGGCTGTATATAATATCGTAAGCGTTGGAAGTCGTTTCCTATAATTTAATAAGGTGGCTAATAACAGTTGATGAAGACATCATTTTCTACGTCTGCTGGCTTTGGTGGATGTGAACTTCCCCACGCAATATACTCATCATAGTAACTGTGCTGTCTGATCCGTACTTTGTTGCCATGTACGATAATAATTCTCGGCAACACTTTCACGTAATAATTATTGCTTCACCGTTAAATTACACTCATTGTACGATTTTATTTCTTCCTTTATTCTTCTTTTTCTTCTCCTTCTTCCTCCTACTTCTCCTTCTTCTAAATGTTATTTATCCTTTTGTATTTCTCTTCTCACCATTATTTTCGTTCTTCTTTTCCTCTCACTTGTTCTTCTTCTTCCCCTTTCTAATTCTATCCCGACCTTTTTTCCAACTTTCTGTTCACTCACTTTCCTTCTCCTTCCTTTTCTTTTCTTAGTTGTCTTCTTATTCTTTCACTTATTCATGGCCTTCCTAGGTTTTCTTCTGCCTTCTAGCATTAACTTCTTATTCTCCTTCACCGACTTATTCTGCTCTCTCCATCTTCTTGTTATTCTTCTTATCGTCCTCCTCATCTACCTTCTCCTCTTTCTTCTTCCCCTTCTTCTCCACCTCCTCTTCCTTGTCCTCTTCTTCCTTCTCCTTCTCTGCCTTCTCCTCCTTCTCCTCATTCCTCTTCTGCTCCTTCTCCTCATTCCTCTTCTACTCCTTCTGTTTCCTCATACTCCTCCTCCTCCGTGTCATCCTCATCTACCATATCCTCCTTCTTCTCCTCCTTCTTCTTCCCCTTCTTCACCGCCACCTCTTCCTTGTCCTCTTCTTCCTTCTCCTCCTTCTCCTCATTCCTCTTCTACTCCTTCTGTTTCCTCATACTCCTCCTCCTCCGCCACCCCCTTCACCTTTTTTCTCTCGTCCTCTTCCTCCTCCTCCTCCTCCTTCACCGCCATCCCCTTCACCTTCTTCCTCTCCTTCTCCTCCTCCTCTTCCTCCTCCTCCTCCTCCTTCACCGCCATCCCCTTCACCTTCTTCCTCAACTTCTCCTCCTCTTCCTCCTCCTCCTCCTCCTCCTTCACCGCCATCCCCTTCACCTTCTTCCTCTCCTTCTCCTCCTCCTTCTCCTCCTCCTCTTCTACCTCCTCCTCCTCCTCTACCTCCTCTCCTTCTTCTCATGCCCCCTCATTCCCTTCATTCTCCTTCATATTCTTTTTTTTCCACCGCTCCTTTGCCTACTTCACCTTCACCGAGTTCTTCTGTGCACTTCATTCCCTGAGGGATAGACAGAGACAAACAACAAACGATGATCATTGCGCCGTAATTCAGCTGGGTGTGTGTAGGTGTGTGTGCGTGCGCTAGCGGCGTAAATTTGTGAACAAAATTGCTGTAATTACTGCAATGCATTGCTCATGATGTTATACGTTGTTGCTTCTGCTGTAGTTGCTATTGCAATTGCTATGCACCACCGCTTAACTTAACCTAACCTCTAAACAAACATACAGATGAAGCTCTATATATATAAATATACATATATTATTATATATAATAGGTGACGCGTACAGTCTGTTAGTTTTCTTCTCACAATTATGAAAATTAATAGTTGTTTCCACTACTATAAACACTTTCTCATCTCGTCTTTTTCCATTCCTTATTATTTCTCATTACCTCTCTTCCTTCTACACTCTTTCCCTTCTACCGTCTCTCTCTATTCCATACCATTTTCCATTACCTTTCTCCCTTCTATACACTTTCCCTTCTCTCGTCTCTCTCTGTTCCGTCCTATTTTACATTACCTCTCTTCCTTCTACATTCTTTCTCTTCTCTCGTCTCTCTCTATGAATGAATTTATTCATCTTTCATAACAAAGAAACACATCAACATCAGAAACATAAAAAATACATCTGAAATATACAAAATTGAATACTAATTGATGCAGAAGTTATACAATATTTCTATTCAATGGAAAGAGAAAAAAAATACCCACAAGACACATTAAATAAAATTTTTTTTGAAATATATATACTTGAACTTTTAAATTTTAATTAATGTAAAAAATTATTTCACCATGAATTTATCCGCTAGATACATTTAAGGCGTTTAACAATTTATACATTTAATTTTATGGGTTTATTAAATCAAATTTAAATTTAATTTTTGTCTGAGCGTGGGCATGAGTTGCGAAAATCGTGTGAAAAACAAAAATACTCTACGGATTGATTAGAAAAATGTAAAGTAGTAAAACAGAGAAATTATTAATAATAGGTGATTGAAAATTTAAGTATTATGAACAATGGTAATGGTAAATGACACTTAACTGAACGTTATAGCGAGTGTTGATATCATCTATAGCAAAAATACAACATCCATAGCAAAAATACAGCAAAAAGTTGAAATAGCATTTACTTAGCTTACAGACAATGGAATACAAGAAATACATTTTTATAATAAATGAATAGAATAGATCAAAATATCAAGATTGCATTGAGATGTAAAATATGGTAATGAGAATTATATAATGATAATTTATTGAATAAATGATGTAATAGAATTTATTGAAGTCACAGCATAATTATCCAATCATCAGTATTTCTTTTTAGACGCCTACCCGGTTTTGAAATTATCAAGTTCTTTGGAATGATATTAAAAAGTCTGTTGCAGTTATAAATGAATTGTTTTCTACAACTATTGCTTTCTATTCCATTCTATTTTTCATTACCTCTATTCTTCTACACTTTTCCCTTCATTCTCTCTATTCCATACTATTCTCTATTACCTCTATTCTTTCTACACTTTTCCCTTCATTCTCTCTATTCCATACTATTTTCCATTACCTCTATTCCTTCTACACTTTTCCCTTCATTCTCTCTATTCCATACTATTCTCTATTACCTCTATTCTTTCTACACTTTTCCCTTCATTCTCTCTATTCCATACTATTCTCTATTACCTCTATTCTTTCTACACTTTTCCCTTCATTCGTCTCTCTCTATTCCATACTATTTTCCATTACCTCACTTCTTTCTACACTCATAGAAGAGGAAGAAAAGTGAGAAAATGATATAAAGAAAATAACAAACACAACAACTCGACAAAGTGAAGACGAAAGAAGGTTACAAACGTAGAGGAATGGAGTGATATTAGATTATTTACTTTATTCATGTAGATTATTACAAAATGCACAGTCTTAGATTCTTGATTACGATAGTTAAAAATATACAAGTACTGTAATTATTGTTCTATGAATTTTACAAATCTAAACTAAAGAATTATTCAAAGATATGAATATAAGATGCAATTTGATGACGATAATATGATTGTGATGTATCTACATGAAACGGCGAAGTTTGAACATATAAATGTCCATTCTTGGAAGAGGATATTCGAAGATATCCTTCTCAACAACACTTGAACGTAGGCTAAAGTAAACTAAAAATGGTATGAAAGTTAAAAACTAAAATTAGATGAATAAGTTATTCAAAGGGTATGAATGATTAGAACGAAGTGATTATTAGAGTTAATTTACAATAATAATATAAGTTATGGATTGATATATATTTACCTTTAAATTCATTATTGATTTCTCTCATTTCACGAGCTTTCTATGTATACTAGTAATATTATTGAATGAACTCACAGCCAGCGCTCAAGTATTTACTTTGCTGACTGTGCCAAAAAAGTGTTATACACTTTATATTGTGAATTTTCTTATATTTGTATTTTTGTATTTTGGCGAAATAAATTTTTTTTAATTATTATATATTTTGGATTGAGATAATATAGTTATGGATCGAGATGGAGAGGAATAAAAGAGTGAGACGGTAGAGAAAAAAGAACGCTGCTGAAGAAGAAGGAGAACGCCGTTGAAGAAGTAGAAGCGCTAAGGAATGGGAAAATGGCCAGCTTGGTTGCGGTGATTTGTTTGTGGGGATTTGTGTGGTGAAAAGGGGGAGAGTTTTCTTTGGAGCCAAATCTTGTTTTACTTGTTTCCAACATAGAGGAGGGGTGAAAAGGAAGTGGTGGGTGAAGGAAGGAAAGCTGGTGGATGAAGGGGAGGGGGAAAAGCTGTCGACCACCCGTTTTTCTTCACGATGTGAGATCTTTTAGGGGGAAATGTGAAGGCGAACGTAGTTTTTCCGAGTTGGGAAAACTGGGTAGCAGTCTGAACCTATCTAGGGCGTGTTTGTGTAGGGTTCACGTATGTTTTTGCACATGCTAGGTGCCTAACGCTAGGTTGTACAAATAATATTCTATCATTATGATGGTTCAACATTCGTAACACTCTTATGTCAAGCTACTATGTGGAAGCTTATGATTATACCTATATACATTCCAGCATTCGTATGATCTATATATCTTTAATGGTAAAACATATACCTAAACCCTGTTCATCGAGAGTTGGCACTAAGGCTCCACCTCCCGAGGCCTGACGTCACGGTCAGGCCTATTCACAAGCGGTCTTAGCGCTGCTATTCTTTACTGCTCTACTCTGTCAAATACATGGCTCATAGTTGGAGACTGACTCTGAAATTAGTGACTGTGACCTGAAAAGTGACACTCATCGGACGATGACCTTGCTCTGTATTGGTCAAGCGCTCTGTCCCGTTAGTTTTTGGGAGGAGCCTTACTGTCAACTCTCGATGAACAGACCATAGTATAAAATGTATAAAAGTGGTACAATCATTCACGCACATAATATTAAATCTTGTTATAACTCAACATAACCTAAAACAAGTATACAGAATGTTTCGGAACTCTCTACCAGTACTTCTAGGCAGTGTTTCTGGACCACTATCAAAAGTAAATGTTGTAACAAAATTTTTCTAAAACTCTCAGTTACTCAGTTACTTCCAGGCAGTGTTTCTGGACCACTATCAAAAGTAAATGTTGTAACAAAATTTTTCTAAAACTCTCAGTTACTCACACAGCCGCCATTTTGTTTTTTCACTCATTATTTTTTATTCGAAAATCTCTCAATGTATAATTTTGAAATTTTTCATACAGCTTTATAACAATTAAAACAATCTAAAAACAATTAATCAAAATTTGCCGATATCAAAAAATAAAATGGCGGACATTTAAAATCTTTGAACAAGATTAAATTAATAACGGCTAATGATATCAAAATTTGACTGGGATAACCGTTTTTAGATATTTTTATTGCAAATCTAATGATACCTCATTTTTAAAGATTAGCAACTAACAGAGATATGCTACTTTTTAGGGTGTGCGGTGGTTGGGAATGGGTTGCAGTTTTCGGATTCCAAGCACCACACACCCTAAAATGTAGCATATCTCTGTTAATAGTTGGGAAATCTTGAAAAATGAGGTATCATTAGATTTGCAATAAAAATATCTAAAAAAGGTTATTCCAGTCAAATTTTGATACCATTAGTCATTAATAAGTTAATCCTGTTCAAAGATTTTAAATGGCCGTTATTTTGTTTTTTGATGTCGGAAAATTTTGATTAATTTTTTTTAGATTGTTTTAATTGTTATGAAGCTGTATGCTAAATTTAAAAATTATACATTCAGATGTGTTCGAATAGAAAAATAATGAGTGAAAAAAAAATGGCGGCTGTGTGAGTAACTGGGGACTTTGGAAAAATGTTATCACGATATTTACTTTTGTTAGTGGTCCAGAAACACTGCCTAGAAGTATTGGTAGAGAGTTCCGAAACACCCTGTATATTAACGGCAAATACAAGTCATTCCGGTGGTTCGGAACCCACCTAAAATAGTAGGTCCACCATGTTCCCCGTAACATGGCACAAACGGCGAGGTGGAACTACCCGTAAGGGTCTCCCCACCATTAAAAGCCATACGCTTATCATTATTACAAGTCACTAATGCATGTATTCTAGATTATAAAAGCAAATTCACTCTCCAAACTACATATTAATATGATTTTTCCACATTATTCAATTTAAAAACAACTATTTACCTGATTTATGTTCTATATTTCATGCTCGGCTAACCTCCGAATTTGAAATTTTCAGTTGGCTCTGTTGGCTGCATTGTAATCTAGCTATCCTAATACAATTTAACCCGATTTTCTATAATAAAAAATGAAGCCAAGATATGATAGAAAATAATCTCAATAATCGCTCCAAGGTAGCCCTCTATCCACCTTGGCTGAAGTCGGATTCGAGATACCAATTTCAAGACTCTTGACTTTCAAGTTAACATTTCCAAGTGCGGAAGTCATACTTTTTTAAATATTTTTTTACTATTTGGTAGATCTTTTTAAGATGAACTAAAATATTGATTTTACTTTTTTAAAACTTCAAGCTTAACTTGAACTTATTTGTAAATATCAATCTCAATATCAATATCCATTTACAATTTATATTTTTTTTAAAACATGTACAATTAATAAAATTCCTGAAAATATATTGTTACAAAATATGTACAAAAATTAGGTGTGTTTTTATTTGGGCATAGCCCGTCTACCTGCCCCACGCATTCCTCATTATCACAGCCCACTATGCCCCCTCTCATTGCTGCCACTGGCGTAGCAACGCACGCCGGGTACCGCTAGTAATCTATATATATAAAAATGAATGTCTGTCTGTCTGTATGTATGTTTCCTATAGACTTCAAAACTACTTGACAGATCGGCATGAAACTTTGGAAATATGTTGTGTCAATATTGGGGATGGTTTCTGACCATAAATTTTAATAGGGGGGCTAATAATTATTATTAATTTATCCATTTTACAGACCTAACCTACTGAACTTTCCAGCCAAACAGCTTAAAGGAACAGCTGATAGGAGTCAACAGTTTTTAATCATATGGCAAGCCCCTTATAGTGGCGTTATTTACGCTGTATGGAACGCAAAGACTTTGCATGTAGGCTACCGTGAAGTCGGAGCCTTGCAGTAGGCTATGTAGGAAACATATGACTGGGTATGATGGAATTTAATTATGCCGGGTAAATGACATCTGTTAACCAATGCAGCTAGAAATTTGAAATGTAGTCTCAGTAGGAGGTGGCGAATAATAAAATCAAAAACCTAGCTACTACCCTAATAGTCGTAGGTTTAAATTTGAAATGTTCATTGAGAGGTGGTGAGTAAGGACATACTGTGTAAGAAAACAACGAAGGAGGCCTCTGTGATCAGCTGGAAGAGCCCTAGGACTAACTTCTTCCCTAACAGTCCTAGAAGGTTGAAATTTGAAATGTAACCTCAGTGGGAGGTGGCAAATAATAAAATCAAGAATTTTTTATGATAACGCAGCAACGCGCGTCGAGACAGCTAGTGTTCTATAAATTATTTCATCAGACATGTGAAATATGATTTAATCTGAGCAATCAGCTGTCTGAAAAATAGAAACACAGCCTTGGTGATGTGTTACAAAGTGATTTTTGGGGAAAACAGACATGAAATAGACTACGCAAATTGAATCGAGGGCTAGGTCTGAAGATTATGTTTAATTTTGCGACGGTAATATATCATTGAGTACATCGAGTATGTTCCTCTACGTAACCTACTTATTCTTGGGCTTGAGGTCTACTGTTCACAGAACTAAATGTAATTTAATGTAAATTGTTAGTGTTTAATGTTTAGTGTTCCAGACCTTTGTGCTGGGTTGGTTTTTATTGTTAAATCAACTCGCTGACTTGTAACTTTGTAACTTGCTCTGTATAGTAGAGCATTTCAAGATTTCCTCGAGTCAAGAGACTAAAAGAACGTTCATAAATACGTCCCCAAGTCGGTTTGTATGAATGTCTAGGTAAGTTTGTACGTGTTTAGTGTTTCAGACCTTTGTGCTGGGTTGGTTTTTATTGTTAAAGCTACTCGCTGACTTGTAACTTTATAACTTACTCTCTCCAATGGAGCATTTCAAGAGACTTGAATCAAGAAACACTAAAGAAATGTTCACAAATACGGCCCCAAGTCGGTTTGTGTGAATGCCTAGGTATGTTTGTACGTGTTTTTGGACACCGATATCAGTCGGAGCGAGAAAAGCAGCTAGCAGAGATGTTGAATGTGTTCAAGTCGCGGCAGATTTGGTCCTCCTCATAACTCATCAATATTGCATAGAGCCCAAGTTGACTTGGCGCGCCTGTACGGTTGTCATGGCAACCATGGGAGACAACTGCAGACGGCAACGCAAGGCGAGGATTCTGTAATTGGAATCTAACAAGGAGAAACGACTCTACTTTCTTTATCTACTACGCTGCTTCTCCTCGATTCCTTTTTGACACCTTTTTAGGCCAATTCTCATCCCTTTCGAAATTTCTGTCTTTTCCACATTCTTTTCTCATACTATATCTGCTTCCACTCTTTCGTTCTAATCTTTTTCTCCCCCTCTTCAACGCCACCATCATCTTGTTGCTGTTATTTTTTCCTTTGCTTCTGATTTTATTTGTCCTTTTCTCCTCTCCTCTATCTTCTTCTCCCTCTTCTCTTCGTCCTTCTGCTCCTGCTCCTCCTCCACCTGCTACTCCTCCTCCTCCTCCTTCTCCTCCTTCTCCTTCTACTCCTCCTTCTCCTCCTTCTCCTCCTTCTCCTCCTTCTCCTCCTTCTCCTCCTTCTCCTCCTTCTCCTCCTTCTCCTCCTTCTCCTCCTTCTCCTCCTTCTCCTCCTTCTCCTCCTTCTCCTCCTTCTCCTCCTTCTCCTCCTTCTCCTCCTTCTCCTCCTTCTCCTCCTTCTCCTCCTTCTCCTCCTTCTCCTCCTTCTCCTCCTTCTCCTCCTTCTCCTCCTTCTCCTCCTTCTCCTCCTTCTCCTCCTTCTCCTCCTTCTCCTCCTTCTCCTCCTTCTCCTCCTTCCCCTCCTTCTCCTCCTTCTCCTCCCTCTCCTCCTTCTCCTCCCTCTCCTCCTTCTCCTCCTTCTCCTCCTTCTCCTCCTTCTCCTCCTTCTCCTACTTCTCCTCCTTCTCCTCCTTCTCCTCCTTCTCCTCCTTCTCCTCCTTCTCCTCCTTCTCCTCCTTCTCCTACTTCTCCTCCTTCTCCTCCTTCTCCTCCTTCTCCTCCTTCTCCTCCTTCTCCTCCTTCTCCTCCTTCTCCTCCTTCTCCTCCTTCTCCTCCTTCTCCTCCTTCTCCTCCTTCTCCTCCTTCTCCTCCTTCTCCTCCTTCTCCTCCTTCTCCTCCTTCTCCTCCTTCTCCTCCTTCTCCTCCTTCTCCTCCTTCTCCTCCTTCTCCTTCTCTTCCTCCTCTTCCTCCTCTTCCTCCTCTTCCTCCTCTTCCTCCTCTTCCTCCTCTTCCTCCTCTTCCTCCTCTTCCTCCTCTTCCTCCTCTTCCTCCTCTTCCTCCTCTTCCTCCTCTTCCTCCTCTTCCTCCTCTTCCTCCTCTTCATCCTCTTCCTCTTACTCGTCTTCTTCTTCAACCTCCTCCAACTCCTCCTTCTCCATCACCTCCATCACCTCCTGCTCCTCCTTCTGTTCCTATTCCTCCTCTTCCTACCCTGCGCAGGGTTCCTGTTCATAATTTACTAGCGGTACCCGGCGTGCGTTGCTACGCTAGATAGAAAGGACATGACTGTGATTTTTGTAAATTTGGAAATGAAAGAGCTCACCCGTCTGTTGCAAAAGTGATGTGTTAAAAAAACATGTGAAAAACATTTTTTATTGGTTAAAGGCAGTATAATCCCGTATGCCCAAAAATTACCTGAGCACTGAAAAAGCATGACCATTACAGATGATTGGCAAACATACATTTACCGGTTTGATAGACAGACGTTGTTTTTAGAATGATGATTTGCAAAACACACAAACAGCTTGTCCATCGAAACAGCGTGTACAGCAGATCGAAAAATTTCAAATTATTTTCCATATGATTAAAAGATCCCAGTAATTAAGCTAGCTAGCCATGTACCCGTGCTTTGCATAGGCAAAACTTTAACCCCCTAAAAACACCCCTAAAATTGCGAATTTTGAAAAATCCTTTCTTATTGCACGGTGAAATCCTATAAGGATTGTTCATACGAAATTTCAAGTTCATAGGCCTAGTAGTTTTGGCTCTGCGTTGATGAGTGAGTCAGGGTATCATCCTTTTATAGATAGAGATTGTCCTCGAAGTTTCTTGTATTGAATATTATTAGGGCCTTCAAATTTTGTCTATTGCTGTGTGAAACATTTTTGCTCCAATTATTTTGTGAAATATGGGGTTTCAAAGTAGAAATTTTTCGGTTGGTATAGACAATAATTGATCTCACCTATGAGTGATTTTAAACTTTTAATGAATTTTCTGTAAAATCTTAAAAAACACTTTCAAGTGTTTATTACTCACGTTATGGCGTGACAGCCATTTCACTCTGTTGTCAAGAGCATCTTCAGACGACCCACACACTCACTGTCTGACGATGCTCTTGACAACAGAGTGGAACGGCCGTCACGCCATAACGAGAGTCATAATTTCCACTTGAAAGTGTTTTTTAAGTTTTAGTGGAAACCAGATGGGTCTTCAACATCATAATTTTCTGTAACTGGAAAACATTTTGAGGAGTAAAATTTTTTCTCTTATCACGTTATTAGTTTTCCAAAATGCATTTTTTTAAAATCTGTACATAAAATTCAATTTTTCAAAAAATTATTTAAAAAAAAAATAACTATTTATTAGATTGAAATAGAAAATATGTCATTTTATTTCTCAATGTCTTCAAGTTATGGAAAATTTATCAAAAGTTTGAAACCACTCATAGTTGAGATCAATTATTGTCCCCAAAAACCGGAAAATTCAATTTTTGAACCCCCATATTGCACAAATTAATTGAAGAAAAAAATGTTTCCTCACAGCAATAGATAACATTTCGAAGCCCTTATAATATTCAATACCAGAAACTTCGGAAAAAAATTAATTATGACCAAAACCCCTTGCGCACAGCTTTAACCAGCCATTCTCTGTGCCTGTATATTTATCCTCTTTTGCTTTCTCCTTATTTTCTTCTTGAACGGTTCAAGAGAATCGGTAAGATAAATAATTTTATAAATTTTGATTTAAAGTAAGAGTTACAGCAGAAGAAAAGAAGGAGATGAAGCGAGAGAAAGATAAAGATACAGGCAGAGAGAAAACCCGATTAAAAAGTGCAAACTATGATTGCAGAAGACGGTCTTATATAGTAGATGACTATCATAATTGCAGAGCAGCGGCGCTCAATTTGCAGCGTTTTTTTGTAGCGTTTTAAACGCAGATGCGTTTCCCATGACCGGCCCAATAATAAAGTCATTATCCGATGCACTTGCCGGATAAATCGCCGTTTATTAAAACTCACAACCCATGCCGCATCTGTACTATATCTATATACTTAGCGACAGCATCAGTTGACGTATATATTTCGCTTGCAAACAGCATACCCTCAGGATAGTCTCAGATCAGCATGCACCCTTGACTTTGAGATAAAAACTAAAATGGAAGAAAAACGGAGCAGTTTTGAGGAATCTAGAATAATGATCTACTTTAGAATGTTTTTTGAACTAGTGGTTCACCCGTGCTTTGCAACGGGATGTTTAAAGAAAGCAGGTGATGTATAGATTTCAACACCCATGCCGATACAATTCCAAAAAGGGAATTAGGAGCTGCAATATTGATAAAGAACACTGTTCTTAACTTTTTCTAGTTTATATCCATACTGAAATCGTACGAACAATATAATTCTCAACATTTTTAGGAAACTAATTTTAGAAGAGAAGTATACTTATTTCACCCTTCTAGGTTCCACCTTTTCAAATCATAGGTAAATTTTACAATAAACTGAAAATATGAGGTTTTGATTCAATGAGGTTGAGGATGATCAATCATAATTCAAAATGCTTCTGGGGATAATTCAGTTCTCTACAATACAAAATCGATTTCAACTTTTCATATTTAGTCATTTCAAAGCAGAGCTGCATTATCTTATTTTTTTAAAAACTTAGCAACCACTAGTTCTGCTCATATTAGGTATGCTATCTTAGTATGAGATAATTCATCAAAACAAAACCTTGACATGGTGTTTAAGATCCAAAAGAAAGCGGTTAGGTGTATGGAAAGAGTGAATAGATTAGATTCATGTAGGCCGTTGTTCAAGACTTGGTCTCCTAACTGTGCCCTGCTTATGTGTATGAAGCTACTTTATATGTGAAAAAGAGTGATATCAACAAAAATCTTGACATACTCGATTATAATACAAGAAGCTGAAGATATTTGATATTTGATATTTATTTATAACATCTTACGTTGCCAGGTCTAGTAAGACCTATGGCAAACACAAATAAATATAACCTAAAATATAAAATATTACATTACATTAAGTAATTATAGTTGAAATAAACTAAAAAGATTAATTAAAAGAAAAAAATATATATTTGCTAATGATAAAACATAACTCATGAAATGTATGTAGCAAAAAAAAAAGTAAAAATAAAAATGAATAACTGGGAAACAAATTGTACAATGGACTTATGAAATAGAAAAGAAAAAAAAAGAAAAGAGAATGATGATGAAGTTGAGATTGATGAGATTAAAAGCATCAAAGAGATTGAAGAGATTATCACTTGGTGAGTTACAATAGCAGTTTATTCAAACAAAAATTTAGTTATATTGGTAGGAAACTCTATAACAAGCTACCGCTGCTTTTAAAAAGTCTTCAAAATAGAGAAATATTTAATAGCCCTTAATTCGAAATTAATAAATTCTGTTTCTGTTTATTTATCAGTTTGTTGAATTTCCAGTTTCTTTAAACTAACTTAGTATTAATTATTTATGATACTGGACTTGTGATAATTTTTGGGAATATTATTTTAATCAGTAACCTCATAACGGCATTTTTTTGTTGCCACCTTTGGATAAGCTAGAAATTAGTTGTCATTTGGCCCTTAGCAAAATTAGTTGTTTGCAAGCGAGTTCTCCAGCCCAGAAGGCTCACTAGTCTATTGATATACAACTCCAATTATTATTTATGTATTCTTTGATCCGTCGCAGTGATGACGTCATGGATTTGATGGAAATTCACATTCAATCAGAAAGTTAGAATTCGATTAGTGGCGTTCTGGGAAAACCAGCGTCCTTTACAATTTTGAAAAAAAAAACAACCAAAAACCCACACATTTTTTATTTTTTAATGCCTCGCTCTCAAACCCTCTCACTCATTTCCACTCACTCTTTCACTAATTCTCACACACTTTGTCTCTCACTCCCTCACTCTCACTCCGTCACTCTCACTCCCTCACTCTCACTCACTTACAATCTCTTTTACACTTTTCCAATCTTTCACTCTCTTTCACAATTCCACTCAATCCCTTCCTTGCTTTCATTTATTCACTTCTCCCTCCTTCTCTCTCACTCCTTCTCTCTCCCACACTCTCTATCTCTTTCTATCTCTTTTACCCTCCCACACTCTCTCACTCACAATCTCTTCTGCACCTTCCCACTCATTTTCAATTCCTCTCAATCCCTTACACACACTTTCTCTCCCAAATTTCTCCTTTTCTCACACTTTCTCTCTCTCTCTCTCTACTGGTTCTTGTTCCTTGTTAAGCGCTCCTTGATGCTTTTCAAATTCATCATCATTCTCATTTTTTTCTCTTCTATTTCATAAGTCAATTATATCAATTAAAAGAATAAAACACTGTAAAATGTTGTCAATTCCACTTCTTTATCACTACAGCACTGGACCGCGGTTTCGTGGCTTCACCAGTCACATTTTCAACAGTACTCTGTTAAAATGTGTACTGTTTAAAACATGTACTGTTGAAAATGTGACTGGTGAAGCCACGAAACCGCGGTCCAGTGCTGTAGTGATAAAGAAGTGGAATTGACAACATTTTACAGTGTTTTATTCTTTTATTATGGAGTTCCACAACATCAACCAAAATTCTACAAATTATATCAATTAATTATTTCCCAGTTATACATTTTTTTTATTTCTCTTTTTTGCTACATAAATTTCATGAGTTATGTTTCATCATTAGCAAATCTTTCTTTTTTTAAATTAATCTTTTTATTTTATTTCAACTATAATTAGGTACTTTCTATGTAATGAAATATATCTCTTTGGTTATATTTATCAGTTAGTGTTTGCCATTGGTCTTACTAGACCTGCCAACGTAAGATGTAAGAAATAAATATCAAATATCAAAATATATATTTTTTACACACTCTCTCATCCCCATTTCCTTTCAATCCCTTCCTCGTTCTCTCTCACCCTTTCTCTCTCACTCCCCTATCTCTCTCTGTATTTTCCTACTTCTCCCTTATTCTCAAGGTTGAGTTTGAATGGACGAATTTTTGTCCAGACTTCGCCCTTATTACGTAAATGCTTCACATAAAATTTTATTGTTAATATCCAAACCTTTTCTCATTTACATATCTATTGTGTTGTTAATAATATTCTTTTTAATCAGTCACAATTATATTTTGTAAATTTACGTAAATAAAGTAATTTTTTCTTTATGTTATCTTATTCTATGTCTCGCCTTGTCTCTTTTCGAGGATTCAGCAAACTACACACATATAGGCCTAAGTTGGATTTATTTAACAGCCACAGTAACATGGCGGCAGAAGAGAAGCCTTTACTACTGTAGTGTATATACAGTACAGGCTGGAAGAGAGGGGTGATGCTTCTGTGTGTGTGTGTCAGCGCGCGTTTGTATGTGCGTGTAATTAAAGTATTCTAATTTGATATTCCCGCAAGCCCCAAACAACCCCAGCAGGAGGGGGAGAGGCTGTCTGTTTTGTGGGGTGTAAAATCAGTGTGGGGTGAAAAGGGGATTTACACCACTGTCAGCCACTCTTTGCGCCTATAATTCGCTTTCTCATTTCCCCCATTCCCATCCCCAATTCCACACACTTTCTCTTTCAATTTATTTTCCTCCTGTTCTTTTTCTTCCTTTTCTACCATTGTTCATCTCCCATCTAATAGTTTATTAGTTTTGTGTAGCCCGAATCAATCAGTATTACAAGTACAGTGGAACCTTGATAAATCGAATCTCAAGGGGAACGGCATAAATTCGATTTATTGAGGTTCGATTTATCAAGGTCCATCTTAAAATACTTCGATTTATAGAGGTTCAAAACACTTACCTTTTCAGATTCATAAATACTGTACTGTACAGTAAAACCTATAGAGACTGTATAATGATTATACATTATAAATGTATTATTAATCAATAATGTATAATATACAGTATTATAATGTATTATTATTACTATTAATCACTGATTATACAGTCTCTATAGTAAAACCCATCTTTCACAGCTAACAAACAATAAACAATGACGCGAACGAAAGACAGTGACCGACTGCATTTTGGGTGCAATGTAGATGCATTGTGAGAGCGCTGTACATTAGAAGTGATGGCGGGTGGGGAGGAAGGATGTTTACTTTTGGCAGTGTTGACATAAAGATAAAATCAGTTACTGTATTCGTGCCACAGAATCTTATCCAATAAGCATGCAACTTCGATTTACTAAGGTTCTCTTATTACAACTTCAATTTATAAAGGTCCGAAAACTGCAAAACTTCGAATAATAAAGGGTTTTCTGCCGAAACTTCGAATTATAGAGGTTAGTATTAAAGCTCAATAGATCCAAAAACTTCGATCTATCAAGGTAATATCCATGAAATCTTCGATTTATAAAGGTAAAATAACATGGTGGTAGGATAGCAAGTTCTAGGGGAATTGGAAAAATTCGATTTATCAAGGATTTCGATTTATTGAGGTTCGATTTATCAAGGTTCCACTGTATTACATTAGCCCATCGCTCGTTATTGAATATTGAATTTGAATTTTTTGTTTTTGTTTTTGGTACAGCACATGAGTATTTGAATTTGAATTTTTTTTATTTGTTTCTGGTACAACACATGAGTATACAAAAGCAATACAAAGCATACAAAGAAAAAATCATGACATCAAAATTTTGAAACAACACTCACATGAACCTAAGGTTTGTTGTATGTATAATCTTGCCTGATTTCAAGGCGATTCAGACAATTATCTTGTACAAGAAACACATTTAAATCGATCACAAGTATCGATAGTATTAACATATAAATCATCTATACAATAAGAGAGAGAGTTCTCTATCATATGCAATTTGAATCAGATTCATAGACAGCCTTCGGGCTCCCTTATTCATCTGGTTGAGCGATATTCATATGAATAAAGTTATCATTCATAAGATATATTATGAGAGAATATATTTTTTGAGAGAAACAAATCATTTCTCTATTCTCTGCTGTAAAATCACTTCCCGGTGGTTCGGAACCCACCTAAAACTGTAGGTCCAACTCATCAATTACTATCATCCAATTCATTACCCACGCACAGGTCTTAGACCTATGTGGGCTTCATCCTCCGAAAAAAAGGTATAATATTTCAATTAAGTATAATAACAAGTGATTACTGATTAAATACAAATTCAATTGATATTGTTTTATAAACTCATTCATCAGACATCTAAAATCTGATTTAAGCAATCTGCTGTCTCAAAAATAGAAAACACAGCCTTGTTGATGTGATACAGATACCTTTTATGAAAACAGACATGAAATAGACTACGCAAATTGAATCAAGGGTAAAGTCTGATGATTGTGCTCGATTTTGCGATGGTGATTATCATTGAGTACATCGAGTACATTCTGTGTGCTATCACCCCACCCTTATTCTTGGGCGTGAGGTCCACTGTTTATAGAACTACTACTACTATTATTATTATTATTATTATTATTATTATTAATAAGAAAAATAAAAATAAAAATAAAAAAAATGAAAAAATAAATAAAAATAATAGTAATAGTAATAAAACATAATTTGAAAGTGTTCGAGATCAACAATGTCGGTCCACGTTTATCATAGGGACACATCAATCTTCCCTCAACGATATCCTCTTTTAAGATGGAGTATGCAGATATGCAATATACTCGACGTGGTTTGTAAACTGTAATAAAATATTATGCCATAATATTCACTAGATATAGTCGAGTAAAAAATAGTTTGAGCATTGTTTGTCGCGTAAACTTCACGTTGCAGAGGGTAATAACACTTTTTAAAACTGTTTTTGAAATGTTGAGTGCATCCTACGTACAAAAGATGACATGAAAAATGCCTCCATGACGATTTCAGGCAAAGATTTATGGCGGGTTTCTTATGGGCGCGTAGTTTAAAGTGTGCATGCTCTATCTTTATTGGTGCTTGGTGCATTTTATTTCGCTAGTGATCTTCACATTCGGTCTTACTACATTTCAAAAAGGGAAGCTGTAAAATACTCCACTCTGCCGTCTGAAACACGCGGCAGCTTCAGATAGTTGCTGGCTGTTACTATCATTGTCTTCACATTATTCTGCTAAGGGAGTGCAGTGGAAGAGGGGAGAAGGATGGTAAAGATGACGGGAGGAGAAGGAGAAACATAAATAAGGTAAACAAGCAAAAGGAGAATAAAGGAAAAAGAAAAAGGGGAGAAGAATAAAAGGTGGAGAAGAAAAAGAAAATCTAGTAAAAGATGAGGATAAGATCGAAAAGAAGAATTATTATTGATAGGAGATAAATGAGGAAAACAAGTGAAAGAAGAATAAAACAAGAGAAAGAGGGAGAAGAATAAAAAGGAGAAGAAAAATAAAATCGAGTAAAAGATGAGGATAATAATAATAATAATATTTATTTCGCCAAAATACAAAAATAAAAATATAAGAAAATTCACAATATAAAGTGTATAACACATTTTTGGCACAGTCAGCAAAGTAAATACTTGAGCGCTGGCTGTGAGTTCATTCAATAATATTACTAGTAAACATAGAAAGCTCGTGAAATGAGAGAAATCAATAATGAATTTAAAAAGGTGAAGTAATAAAGATCTTAAAGTATCTCCATGAGGTGAAAAACTAAAAAAAAAACAATTATCATCCTTTCATTGTAAAACAATCGAAAAACTCAGCAAAAAAATATTCACCGAAATACAATTCAATAAAACTCTTTAAAAATAAACAGATATAATTCTTCCATAACTTAAGAACAGAAACAATAAGATGGAAAAGAAGAATTATTATTGATAGGAGATAAAGAAATTTTTACCAAGAAACCGAAGATCAAGTAGATATAAAGAAAACGATCAGTAGAGAAAAGAAGAGTTATTGATAGGAGATAAATAGGGGAAACACTTGAAAAAAGAATAAAAGAAACAGAAGAGAAGAATAAAAACAGTAAAGAAAAAGAAGATTGAGTAAAAAATGAGGTTAAGGTCGAAAAGAACAACTGAAATAAGATAAGTAAGGAAAACAAACGAAAGAAGAATAAAAGAAAAAAGAAGGAGAAAATAAGATCTAGTAAAAAATGAGAAAAATATCAAAAAGCTGACTATTTGCAGAAGATTAAAAAAAAGGAGAAAGAAAGAATAAAAAAGATGGAGAAGAAAAAGGGAAGAGAAATAAAAAGAAGGGAACGATAAATTTAAAAAAGAAAAAAATCTGAATTAATAGAACTCTGTTAGTTCAGTGAGGAATTTAATCGCAACCTATCACAGTCCTTGTTTGCGTAGTACGCTCTTTGGAACAAATGATAATATTTAGGTCTATAGAGTCAACTACAGTCGAAATCGGCTACGGTACTATAATATACATGAAATCGAAATGTATCGAGCCGTCAATGGAATAACAAGATATTCTAAGGAATAACTGAATAAATAAACACTCCCCAATCAAATATAATCAAAATTAACTAAAACAAAGTTGAAAAAAAAAAAAATTATCCTATCAAACATACACACCCAAACAAGGGGATCTACCGGACATGATAACTTTAACTAAAACAGAACAAGCTCTAATTATATTAAGTTTATTAATATTTATCAAATTAATCGTTATTTGACCAAAACAATTTTTTTTGAAGGATGAATCCCACATAGGTATGAGACCTGTGCGTGGGTAATGAGTTGGTTGATGTTGATTGAGGACCTGCAGTTTTAGGTGGGTTCCAAACCACCGGGAAGTGATTTTACAGCAGAGAAGAGTCTTTTTTGCTGGCCAATCCAATCGGTAGTAGTATAAAATTGACAGATTCAGCGCAACCTTGACCTTTGACCTTTCCCCCCCCCCTTCCCCCTCCACCATGCCCCTCCCCCTCCCCCTGCAAAATGTTCCCCTCCCCCTCCCCTCAACCCCCCTCCCCCTCCCCTTTTCCCCCTCCCCCAAAAATCCCCCAAAAATTGGCCCCTCCCCCCAAAAAGTGGCCCCCCTCTCCCTAAATGTGGCCCCCCTCCCCCGAAAAGTGACCCCCCTCTACCGAAAAATGGCCCCCCCTCACCCGAAAAGTGTACCCCTCCTCCGAAAAATGGTTCCTATACCAAAAAAATGACCCCCCTCACCCTAAATGTGGCCCCCCCTCACCCTAAATGTGGCCCCTCCCACCCGAAAAATGAACTCCTTTCCCCGAAAAGTGGACCCCTGTCCTAAAAGTGACCCCTCTTCCTAAAAGTGGCCCCCTCTCCCTAAAAGTGACCCCCCTCTTCCTAAAAGTGGACCCCTTCATCCTAAAAGTGGACCCCCTCTGCCGAAAAATGGTTCCCCTTCCCCAAAAAGTGGTTCCTCTGTCCCAAAAATGGTACCCCTCACCCTAAAAGTTAACCCCCTCATCCTAAAAATGGTACCCCTCATCCTTAAAATGGTACCCCTCACCCTAAAAGTGGACCCCTCACCCGAAAAATGACTCTCATTACCGAAAAGTGGCCCCCCTCTCCCGAAAAGTTGACCCCCTCATCCTAAAAACGGTCCCCCTCTCCCTAAATGTGGACCCCTCATCCTAAAAAAGGTCCCCCCTTACCCGAAAGATGACCCCCTTAAAAGTGGTCCTCCTCTCCCTAAAATTCCAATGGATAAGTTTCAATGAGAAAGAGAGAGAGAGATCCTACATCATCAACCTTCTCATTCCAGTTGTGTCTGCTCATGACTCAATAGTTTAGGATCCACTTAGGTAGCCCATAGCATGACTATGCATATTCAATACTGATAGGCCAAGGTCAGGCCCTCTCCCGAAAAGTTGACCCCCTCATCCTAAAAACGGTCCCCCTCTCCCTAAATGTGGACCCCTCATCCTAAAAAAAGGTCCCCCCTTACCCGAAAGATGACCCCCTTAAAAGTGGTCCTCCTCTCCCTAAAATTCCAATGGATAAGTTTCAATGAGAAAGAGAGAGAGAGATCCTACATCATCAACCTTCTCATTCCAGTTGTGTCTGCTCATGACTCAATAGTTTGGGATCCACTTAGGTAGCCCATAGCATGACTATGCATATTCAATACTGATAGGCCAAGGTCAGGGGCCTTGGGTGGGGGCCTGGCATGAGTATATATGGGGGATCAGTGGCTGGGGCATGGGGGGAATTTGCTGGACTATAAAGAATGATCTCTAGACTTAATCATACATGGGAGCATGTGGGGAGGGGCATGTGGGAGTTTGCTGGACTATAACCTATAAGGATCCCATCCAATACCCCGCCTCACTAGCCTACCGGCCTTGGCATTTTGTATGACGTCATTCCAATGCAGGAAAAACAAGTAATTGCGCAACATTATGCATTACGTAATCACTTGCCTTTGGCGCCATACCAATGAAGCAGGAAAAAACATGTCTGTGTGCAGCATTACTGACCTTGGCCGATCGGTCAGGGGCCTTGGGTGGGGCTGGACTATAACATATAAAGAATGATTTATAGACTTAGTCATATTCTGGGGCTAGGGCATCTGGGGAATTTGCTGGACTATAAAGAATGATCTGTAGACTTAGTCATACATGAGGCATGTGGGGAGGGGCATGGGGGGAATTTGCTGGACTATAAAGAATGATCTCTAGACTTAATCATACATGGGAGCATGTGGGGAGGGGCATGTGGGAGTTTGCTGGACTATAACCTATAAGGATCCCATCCAATACCCCGCCTCACTAGCCTACCGGCCTTGACATTTTGTATGACTTCATTCCAATGCAGGAAAAACAAGTAATTGCGTAACATTATGCATTATGTAATCACTTGCCTTTGGCGCCATACCAATGAAGCAGGAAAAAACATGTCTGTGTGCAGCATTACTGACCTTGGCGCCATCCAGGAAAAACGTATGCAACTAATTTATGGCTGTACAAGGAATAGGTGGGAGCGTAGTTGACCTTGGGGAGATCCGGTTACCAAGTATATATAGAGGACCTCTGGCTTGTAGATCCATAGTATCTCAGCAAACGACTGCTAGCTTCTACAGTGAATCCTGCTAAAGACTCAATAACAGTAAGTATTTGTCTCTTGCTAGATCATCTAACCTCCATAGCTATTGCATGAAATCTAATGCCTAACCATGTTATCATTCATCCATTGCATGAAATCTAACCTCAAATGGCTAACCATGATATCATCTACTGCACGAAATCTCATTCATCTACTGCATGAAATCACATTCATCTACTGCATGAAATCACATTCATCTACTGCATGAAATCTCATCCACATGAATGGCTGACCCACAATGCTGACTGTAAGATTATGCTAATACCTGTTCATTTTCAGATGTCATCCACTAATGATGCCGCTGACGCCATCTACAACACAATTGCATCCCAAAAGCCGCTAGACCTCGTATCCATGAAAGATCTCGAGCCAGGGCACACGTACCAAATGATCAGCGCAGAGAGAGTCACCACAAAATATGGTGAAAAGGTGGCAGTCACACTGGATTCCGACAACGCACACATATGGGTTATACTTCCAGAGTCGTACTGCAGGACCACCTTCAAATTCGTCCCTGCTGTAGGAACCGTCGACATGAAATCATATAAATTCATGTGCCATCCTGCTGGGAGAACCCATAGAATCCAATTGATTAAAGAATGAAAAAATAAAAGTGTGACATCTGCAACTGATTTGTTATTCATTTTCCCCTACCATAGTTTCAGTGTCCACTTATGCCTACAAGTGTACACCAAGTGTTCACCTAGTGTTCACCTAGTGCTCACCTAGTGTTCACCTAGTGTTCACTAAGTGTTCACCTAGTGCTCACTTAGGCCTAAAAGTGTTCACCTACTGTTCACCTAGCTCTCACTTAGGCTTAAAAGTGTACACCAAGTGTTCACCTAGTGATCACCAGTGTTCACCAAGTGTTCACCTAGTGCTCACTCAGGCTTAAAAGTGTACACCAAGTGTTCACCTAGTGTTCACCTAGTGTTCACTAAGTGTTCACCTAGTGCTCACTTAGGCCTAAAAGTGTTCACCTACTGTTCACCTAGCTCTCACTTAGGCTTAAAAGTGTACACCAAGTGTTCACCTAGTGATCACCAGTGTTCACCAAGTGTTCACCTAGTGCTCACTCAGGCTTAAAAGTGTACACCAAGTGTTCACCTAGTGTTCACCTAGTGTTCACTAAGTGTTCACCTAGTGCTCACTTAGGCCTAAAAGTATTCACCTACTGTTCACCTAGCTCTCACTTAGGCTTAAAAGTGTACACCAAGTGTTCACCTAGTGATCACTAAGTGTTCACCAAGTGTTCACCTAGTGCTCACTTAGGCTTAAAAGTTTACACCAAGTGTTCACCTAGTGCACTGTTGCTTCAAAGAAAAAAGGTTGAAAAGAAAAGTATATACTCTTACAATACATTATTTATTAAACAATCTCAAGTATGAAACAATACATAGAAATTGGCTACAATATTGCCCCTTTCAAAGTCTCTGGTAACACCATAGGTCTCTGCCGACCTATTAAGAGATTCCTTTACACGGCCCACGCCATCGGTCACATCACCTGGCGGCCATAATCTAGGATGTTGCTCAGCTTTACGAATTGATACCAGTAGAGCAGGATCGCCTGATTGACCATCCTCAATCCTAATGCATCTGACACGTCCATCCATAGAGTTGTAGTCAAAGCCGGCAAATGTAATCCTTCTTCTGCCAACCAAAGATAGACTCTGGTCACCGCACTCAAAGTCACACCACCAAGTCTCATCGCTGTCGTTGAAATCAATCTCCAGCTTAACATCCTTGTTCCTCCATCCAGGCACTGAACGCAAGTCCATTATGGCTACCAAGCTATTCTTTAACTTGTATATTGTGTCTAATGGCACTCTCCAATGATTAACAAAACAGGCTGTCACCATGAATGGCAGTCTATCCACATATGATGCTGGAGACCGTTGCTTCTTATCCTCCTTATACAATGCAATGCCCATGTAGATATCTTTCAGGAACGAATTGACACTAGTACGGTTGAAGTTTGCAGATTGTGGACCTGGACAAAATCTTTCACCTGGGAAGTCGTCTTTGTCTCTGACCCATTGTATAAACCCTTGTCTAGGTACTGCATCGATGACAGCATAGCGTAGTCTCCTGAGACGAGTACAATCACATTCAAGGATATTCTCAGAGCTGACGTCACATGACTCTGCATGCCCAGATTCAAGTTGAAAATTGTCCATGCTCAAGCTGTCTTGCCGCCGCAGTAGCTCAGCTTCTAGATCCATGACTGCCGCCTTCAAGCGTGTCTCGGCTGCCCTTGAGCTCAAAATCCTTGAGATCATCTTGACTGTAGGTGTTAAACTAAACTATACTGAGCAGCAGCAGGCTCTTAAATACTAGAGGTGGTGGGGTAAATGATGACGCAATATTCACATTTCATTCTTTATTGACAAAAATAAACTTCGACAAAAATATCTATCTCTTTGTAATGCTTGCATGATCCAATTGTGCAGGATGTTTACTACATTGAGCGCACAAAATGGCGGTACATCCAAGCGTCCTCGTCCTCCATTGTCACCAGCCAGCTTCATCTTCACAGTCTCCAAGAAGTCGAGCAGGTAATGTTCTGGGCAGTAGACTGTAGTAGTCTTCATCAGCACCTCCAAGTTGGGCATCTCATGGAATAGGTAGGGCGAACTCAGGTCCACGTACTCCACATTTTCCTTTTTGTTCAGCTGCAGTAGCGTTTCCAGCAGACAAATCTTCTCATATCCATATACCAAGATCTTGACTGGCCGTCCCGATTCACTGTTCTCGTGCAGCCATCTTCCAACTGTGTCACATACAATTTGCTTCAAGGCCGAATATGAGAGGTGTGTTTGGCCGGCTCCATTGCCCGACCATCTCAGTCCATGTTTAGCTCTTTGTAATTGATTGCTTTCAACCAGGCCGCTTGTTTTCAGCAAAATGTCCGGGTATGGTGACTTGAAAAAGTAGTGGTGAGTCAACACATGATGTTCATCGTCACGTTCCAATATTGCCATCTCCTTGACAATAAACTGGTTATTCAATCCCTCAAAGCCTTGAAAGTCCATCAAGTAGATTGGTATTGGTCCAAAAAGTTCTGTAGCCCTGCTTGGTGTGACGCAATCTTCGTCGTCATCATCAGTGGAAGCCTGGTTGAGGTCGGTTGTACTTTTAGAAGCGTCCTTCATCAACGATGTCTCATGTTGAGTGTAGTAGCCTGGGCAGCAGCCCACAACATCCTCTCCATCGCTGGGTGGCAACTCCCCCTCCTCCTCATCCAAAAAGCGTAGAACTCTCCTGGACATGATGACTGCTTCACTCGACGCTTCTTGCAACTATGAGCATACTGCTGCTTGCTGACCGCCTTTATATCCTCCACCGCTCTCTCTCTAGGCCGATTGAACAAGACCAGTCATTGGCTGATACTCCTTAACCACTTCGTGTATCAGCAGACAATAGGCATGTGTATTTCCTGGAATGTTGTCACTTGCTTCAAACTCAACTCTGATGTCAATGCTTCCCGTCTTGAGAGATTCGTTTTGACGTGAACAGTCAATGGGAAACAGTAACATCTTACCATCCCGCACAGCCTGTTTCTCAAAAAGTGGGTTGCTTGCTCGAGCGTCATCACGATTGTAGACTCCATTGAATGCTGCATACATATTGTACACTTGGTTGTCATCACCATTGATGCTTTCATACGGATAGTACTTGTTGTTCAAAAACACTCGAATGTCTTTCATTTTGCACATGTCAAAGTATGAGCTATTCACAGTAGCCGCTCCTCTTCGTCCAGTCTGCAGTCCAATCACAATGTATCTTGGCTTCTCCAGCTGAGTAGTCGACTTGACAGTCCACGTATGTTTTGTGGTCTGTGGCAAAGACGGGTACTCGTACAGTTCCCAATGTCGGAATGGCATTGAGATGGGCGTGTTGTTTTGCACCAGTCTCAGCAGACGCAATTTTTCCTCATCAGACACCTCTACATAGGGCATCCTCCACACCAGTTTCTCAATTATGACCTTGCCTGCTGTATTCAAACAGTCTAAAGTGTCAGCACTGCGTCTCAGCACCAGCTCCTGTTTCACATTCAGCATAATCTGCCTATAGTCCTCGGCAAAGCCCAACAGGTATCTAAGTGGCACATTCATGATGGTTGTGTTGGCACCATTGGCATCAAACGTGCCAAACCCTGCCTGGGCATCATATCTGTAGCCGGCTCCATCCATCTTGAGCTGTTCTTCCCGCTCAAAGGTCATGGCATTCTTCATCAGGCTGGCAATGCCAGGGCTACGTATGCTGTCCACTACAACTCCATTGATCTCGTAGCGTATTTCCGAAAACAGGTGGGCAAAGAATCCAGAAACACAAGGTGAGCCTCCCAAGGTTGCATTTGCTGCATTGGTCACCTTGTACTCCATGTGCAGATAGCTCTCCGATGGCAGTGTATAGATGTCCTGCTGCTGAATTGCTATCCGAATCTCATCGTTGGCACCAAAGCCTGTAGTATACGGTGCATGAGAATGATATTCATAGCCAGTGATGCTATTGTCTTCTGAAGGGCCAGCCCTTGTCACATCCAAAACTCCCATTTTTCAGTGTTGTTATCGTCTTCCTCCTCTTACAACTTGATAGCCTTTCTTCTGCAGATATTTGATGCTGCTCGATGTTAACACCACAGAGTCCAATGGTCGAATGACGTCTTTCACAAATGGTGCCCTATTAATAGACTTTTGTTCTACCACCTCCATGGGGGACATTGCTGCTTCCACATCCAATCCTTGATTCCACTTGCCAAATAATAGCACCATCACTTGGGTTGTTGTCGCAAATGTAAGGTTATGTTTATCGGTTCCTCCCTAAAGTCCACCAGACGTCCGTTCTCATCAACAATCTCCAATGTAATGCTACCAATCTGCTTGGTGTCTACTGGTAAATAGATGACATTTTGTACAGTCACACTCATTTTATACCCTGGATCAACATCTGGGTAAAACTCATAGATCACGTGATCCTTGACACCATTTGAGTAGGATCCACTCACAATGTTACACTTTATACGCAGCACATTGGGACGACTGATTTGCACTGTCGTGATACCTCTAGTCTCGACTTTAGCTTCTACAACTTGGTCGAATCCCAGCAGCTTTCCTATTGAATCAGGTTGTCTAAAGTCCAACATGGCGTCGCATAATACTAAACATTTCAAGGTCGATGGGTCCACAGCCATCTGAAACTTGACTCCACGTTTCTTCATCCTTGCCTCCAGCAGGTTGGCAATTGTTTGAAATTCAAAACTACCTTCTGGCAATACTACCTTTTGCCAAACCAATACTGGAGCTTTTTCTCCTCCAGCCTGGGCAGCTCTAGGCTTCCTTTGAGTACCCTGGTTAGCAGTATCACTAAACAACTGCTGAGCAAACACTTTACCTGTAACTTCCTCATGAGTCATTGCATAGTCGTCCTTCTGGTCCACTTTTGGAGCCAGGAAATGTAGTGCATTGTTGTAGCCATTCTCAACATTTGGTATAGAGTTGCAGCTAGTAAAGCTGATGAGTCCAATTTCCCATTCGCCATTGCTTGTATCAAGTGGCGGGTAAAATTCACTTTTCAATATTGAGGTTCTACCTCCAAAGCAGAGCATCATGGTCTTGACTGCTCAGTGTACTATTACACAATGACTTGATAAGAGTATAGACTAGAACCTTTATACTATGTGGGTGGGAGAAATGAAAAGACAATTGTTGTACATTGTTATTTATTTTCATCAAGCAAAAACTTTAAACATAAATGTCCGCATATATGAGAGTAGAGATCCTCTTGCTTCTGGTCGTAGTTGTACTCGATCCTTGCTGCTGGACTCGATCCTCTGTGCATGTAGTCGATAAACTCCTGTGGTGGTCTCAAATTGCCAAATCCGTCAAAGTAGCGAACGATGCCATCCTTCTTCTTCACATAGCACACCCAATGTGTGCCAGCTCCATCACTTTGGTCCAGGTTGATGATGCCACACTCTTGATCCAGTGGTCCATTGGTTGGTAGAGCATCTCGCATGAAAACTCCTCGAAATTTCTTCAGCTTGAGACGGCAGGCATACTTGTAGAGGTCGGCATCTGTTAGCGCTCGGTCGGGTAGAGCAACAATCATCTTCTGCCGCCACATTGACGGCGACGCACCCCGTTTCCCGTCTTCTGACGTCTCAGGTACAGACCTCTACCACTCCTTTTCCTGGAAGCCGCTGTAGTTCTCTTCTTCTTCTGTGCAGCTCTCCTCTTTGCTCCTCCTCCAAACTTTGCCTTGGCCTTCATGATGTTGGTTACTGCTAATGCTGCAGCTCTCTCTGCCAATCCAGCGTCTGAAGATGTTGCCACACTCCAAGCCCATTCAGCCAAATCTCTGTCTGCTGCTGCTCTGCTCCTTGTATCACTATTCCTCGAATAGGCAATGTCGTGCTGCTTGCAGGCCTGATCAAGTTTGTTGATTCCTTGATCACCTCTTGCCAATCGTTTTTCAAGCTTTGTACCCGGTCCACAGTATTGGTAGCCGGGAATATGAAGTTCTACGGGCAGTACGTCTATCGCTTTGTTGACTATTGTACCTGCTGCGTTTGTGATTGCAGAAAGTACTCCTCGTCCTCGGTACCTCCGTCTACCTCTGCATACAGCCATCTTATGTCGATCAGCGGCCTTGTCATCTCATTTTATACCCTTAGACGGTTTGGAGATTCCCATAAGCTTTAACATTTTATCCTTCAATTGTTCTTTAGTCAAATTGCGGTTTTCACTTGACGAACTAACATCCAACATGACAGTGAGACACTTTTCAACCACATCCTTTGAATGTTCATCCATCCTTTTCTCCAAATACTGTTTGTTCACTCCATCTGTAGGTTGAATTGGATCTTGCATATCCGTCAGTATTGATTTCTTAAGGCTTGTCATTAATTGCAATGTATCGGGATCTCTTCTCTTTGGCAAATGAAATGACATTATATCTCTACATGTAATCAGATTCACAGCATCACGATTGCTGCGTGGATTTGCCAAATTGATCATACGCCTATGACGGGCATTGATGTTTCCCAAAGAATTCATGTCTGCTCTCGAGAGACTTACTGCCCATCAATGCAACATTGCCGCCTTATATAGTGTGTGCAGGCTTACCAACTATGTAACCGCCTTCCTCCAACTCTTCCAAGATTGAGTTGATTTCATTCTCATGTCCAGTGTTGCCAACTGCTTTAGACTGATCCAACAGCTTCAGTCTGTCCACAAGTTCGTTGGGATCGTTGTAGTAGACATATTCAATCCTGTTGCCATTACTTGCAACTATATTGAAAGGTGCCAACAGTCCTCTTCCAGCAACTTTGGCTCCTTTCCCACTGACTGCTTCTCCTCCTCCTCTTATCAGATCCTTGATTGTCCTCTTGTACTTGATATTGTTATAGTTTGCAATTTTACCATTTGGACTGTAGTTTTCTCGGTACACATTGGTAAAGTCCAAAAGCAGTTTATAGGTGTTCAAGTCGTCTACCTTCACTTTTCCTTTGTCAGGCATTTTCATGAAAACCAGCTCACAAAGGCCTGGTGTAGCTCTGAAAGTCTTTTCAATCCTACCATCTGCAGGATTAGACAGCACAATCTTGTTACCTTTAGGTCCAAAGGTAAGCAGCTTACTGCCTAGATAGTACAAGTTGTCTATCACTTTCGGTCCAAATGCATCATCAAAGTTAAAGTCCTTGCGCACTGATTGCATAATGTACTCCCCCACTGGTTTTGAAGCCAGATCAGATTGGGCCAACGCTTGTTGTGCCACATGACTGCTAGTATCGAGCAATTTCTCAACACTAAGGTTTTCCTCATCATCATCATCGTCATCACCCATGTCTTGACGCTTCCACAATTGTCGTGCAACACTCGAAGTACTTGCAGCTGGACTTGCACCTTCACCTGTTCCATATGTTTCAAAGATTGGTGACTCCTCTTCTCTAATATCTGGCAGTGATTGCAGTCTATGCTTCATCCTTCCTGGATAGGGAGTGCTGCTGCTGGCTGGTGTTGTTGGCGGTGTAGGCAATATACGGGGTGCATCCAAAAATGGTGTAGTCATTAGATGTGTCTGTTGTTGAGCCGGTGGTTTAGAAGATTTGAGTGTTTCAACAATATTGGCAAGTGGATCACTAAGCGGCTTGAAATGTTTTGCATGCTGCTCCTCTGTCAATTCCCTGCCCAGTGTCAGCTCTCTATGCTTCCTCTTGATGTTACGCTTCAGCTTGACAATCTCCATGATGGTTGGTGCAATCTCTTCCACAGTTTGCTTCATCTCCTCGTCCGTCTCACTCGGCGTTCAGTGCTAGACTGAGCGAAATCACTGCTGTGCTTCAACTAAGAATGTATCAAGGCCATTCCTGTAGCGCCCTCTATTCTTGTCTGAGGACTGATCAACTACAAGGAATGCATGCGCAGATGATGACCATACGTCATTACATATTCTTCTGAATTCGTCAAAGGTCATGTCGGATCCCACATGATCTCTGTACAAATGTTTCATATTCAGTTCGTCTTGTTTAAACATGATTAGAAAATTGGCATTGTCACGTATCAACTGTTTTGGTATACGGCTATAAGTCTGTGCCAGATAAAATGCATCAACGTTACTGTGTCGACCAGTGGTAAAGTAACGTCTGATGGCTTCCTGTTGCTCACAGATCACATCATCGAAAATTATTATCGAGTTGGCGGGCAACTCATGCGGTGCAGGTATCTCTTCACATGTGTCACACTCGGTGTAGCTCAGTTTAGGTCCAAGGTCTTCCATAATGGTGTGCAGTAGTTGATACTTTGGTTGAAATGCAGTTTTTGAGTAGAGATAGATGTTTGAAAATGAGATTCCTTTAAGATCAAAAAGCATGTTGAACAGTAAATTGGTTTTTCCACAGCCTGACGGTCCACATATAATGCAACGCATATGGTTGGGGAACAAAGGCCCATGACGTTTCTTTGCATTCATTTCTGGGTCGGTCAGACCACAGCCTCTCACCACTTGATCAAAGTCAATTATATTGAACCTGTGACTCCTTTGCACAACTGGCTTCATCACACTAAATCTGCTCTATCAATCCAAGAGTCGTGACTGCGATTGTATCCTTTCCAGCGCACCAACAGTTTATTACCTTTCCTTCTCAGCACTCTGGCAATTTCAAAAACACTGGGTACTTTGGTTTTCACAATCTCTTCTGCATAGAATCCTCCTTGCACACGCTGTCCTCTGCAATCTTCCAACTCGTATGTTACAGGCACTGTAGGTCGCACACGTGTTACTGTGAACAGCTCATTTGTCCAATTGGGTAGGTAGCCCTTGTCGAATGTCATTTTATACTTGCTTATTCGAACCTTATCACCTGGATCGACTGTTTGGTGAACACCTGGATAGAACCGGTTTTCAGATTTGTCCAACAAGCTCTGTTGATACTCTTGACGTTGTTCACCAAGTCTGGAGAGCAGTAATGTCTCATACTCTTTTGTAACATCAACCGGTCGCATACCTATTGTCCTATGGATTCTTCCATTGTACTCTTTGACAAGTGAGGTTAGAATATCTGTCCAGCGATAGGTTCCACGCTCAGTGAATTTGATCCACATTAAATGTTTAAGTGTTCTGTTGAAACGTTCCACTATTGAAGCCTTCTTATCTGAATACGTTGAATAGTGATTGATGTCATAGTGTTTCACAAGTTGTTGAAACTTTGAATTGAACCACTCTTTACCATCGTCAGTTTGCAAGTGTTTCATTGGATTCTGCTCAAATATAGGATGCATTGCCTTGACAACTGCATCGGCTGACTTGTTCTTTATCGGAATAGCGTAAGCATACTTGCTCAGACAATTGATAATTGTAATAATGTACCTGTATCCTTTGTTCTGACGTGCATACGGTATCATCTCAACTAGATCAGCCTGATACAGATCATCTAGCCCCTTCACAGTTACCATACGTGTTGGGAAATTCCAACGAGCTGACCTGTGCAACTCTCTTGCTATTGTAGCCTTCTCCATACTGATACATAATATATGTTTACATAATATATATACTAGGCATTGAAATGGCGCCAGAATGTCAGTGATTGTTGCACACAGTCACGTTTTTCCTGGATGGCGCCAAGGTCAGTACTGCTGCACACAGACATGTTTTTTCCTGCATCATACCAATGAAGCTGTCAAGGTCAGCAATTACGTAACACATTTGCATAATATTGCGCAATTCCACAGACATGTTTCATTGGTATGGCGCCAAAAGGCTAGTTTAAGTCAATCATGGGTTAGAAATTAGTAGCCGACACATGGATATACAATATTTATTGACAATAGAAATGATATACATACAGTTTAGTCCATGATATCGACAAGCACCCAATGGTACAGCTGTCCCAGGTTGGCAGCAATTTCACACAGTCCTTTGCCAAGAGGGAATTGTAAAATAATAGCATCATTGAAAAGATTACTTATGAAGGCTTCAGGAAAGCATAATGACACTGTTTCCACAAAGTTTTGTAATGTTCCAAATGGTTCAGGTTGTTCTTCGTAGCCGAAACAGAATAGTGGTTGTAGAATCCAGTGGTTGCTGGTAACATGTTGACAATCTCCACAATCGCACATTATATCGCTCTGCTGGCTCCACTGGTGATGGCTGGTGGCGGTGAGTTGTCCAGAGTCTTCGGTACAGCTGTAGTAGTAGAGAGCGTAGGACAGTGTGGTGTACAGACCGTGTCTGATGCAGCAATGATGGCTTCAAGAAAGCCTAGCGATGTGAAGGATGGGTGGAGACAGGTGCGCAAATTGTATGCGCAATGGACTCGTTGGCACAGGTCCTCCTCCACATTGCGTTCTGCAGCCAGCTTCATGTACCATTCGTTAACGTCACGGCCCATTGCATCAATGGCTTCCTGTGTAGTATTCCGGTGTAGCACCATTCTTGACACCAGGCACTGATGTATGTGGAACACATTTGATTTATCCAGTCCATGCTCCCTTGATGTTAGAAATTCCTCAGTCCTGTACTCTGGGTCCAATGAGCTAACGCTCACAGCAGCCGCCACAAGTAGATAGTATGTTGCATGCATCATGATTGAAGGTCATCCGCCGATGCACGTCCATTTATAGCCTCAATGCTCATTAATTCTTGGAAGTAATCATGACGTCACTGCTGTCCATGACGTCATCATCACTGCTGTCCATGACGTCATCATTACGAGCCCGCTTCGTGGGAGGCTGGTCTTCATCAGTGGAGGTTCTTTTGTTACTGAGCTGATGGTGCCCAAATGCCATAGTGCTGATGCCATCATTAGTGAGGCGGGGTATTGGATGGGATCCTTATAGGTTATAGTCCAGCAAACTCCCACATGCCCCTCCCCACATGCTCCCATGTATGATTAAGTCTAGAGATCATTCTTTATAGTCCAGCAAATTCCCCCCATGCCCCTCCCCACATGCCTCATGTATGACTAAGTCTACAGATCATTCTTTATAGTCCAGCAAATTCCCCAGATGCCCTAGCCCCAGAATATGACTAAGTCTATAAATCATTCTTTATATGTTATAGTCCAGCCCCACCCAAGGCCCCTGACCGATCGGCCAAGGTCAGTAATGCTGCACACAGACATGTTTTTTCCTGCTTCATTGGTATGGCGCCAAAGGCAAGTGATTACGTAATGCATAATGTTGCGCAATTACTTGTTTTTCCTGCATTGGAATGACGTCATACAAAATGCCAAGGCCGGTAGGCTAGTGAGGCGGGGTATTGGATGGGATCCTTATAGGTTATAGTCCAGCAAACTCCCACATGCCCCTCCCCACATGCTCCCATGTATGATTAAGTCTAGAGATCATTCTTTATAGTCCAGCAAATTCCCCCCATGCCCCAGCCACTGATCCCCCATATATACTCATGCCAGGCCCCCACCCAAGGCCCCTGACCTTGGCCTATCAGTATTGAATATGCATAGTCATGCTATGGGCTACCTAAGTGGATCCCAAACTATTGAGTCATGAGCAGACACAACTGGAATGAGAAGGTTGATGATGTAGGATCTCTCTCTCTCTTTCTCATTGAAACTTATCCATTGGAATTTTAGGGAGAGGAGGACCACTTTTAAGGGGGTCATCTTTCGGGTAAGGGGGGACCTTTTTTTAGGATGAGGGGTCCACATTTAGGGAGAGGGGGACCGTTTTTAGGATGAGGGGGTCAACTTTTCGGGAGAGGGCCTGACCTTGGCCTATCAGTATTGAATATGCATAGTCATGCTATGGGCTACCTAAGTGGATCCTAAACTATTGAGTCATGAGCAGACACAACTGGAATGAGAAGGTTGATGATGTAGGATCTCTCTCTCTCTTTCTCATTGAAACTTATCCATTGGAATTTTAGGGAGAGGAGGACCACTTTTAAGGGGGTCATCTTTCGGGTAAGGGGGGACCTTTTTTAGGATGAGGGGTCCACATTTAGGGAGAGGGGGACCGTTTTTAGGATGAGGGGGTCAACTTTTCGGGAGAGGGGGGCCACTTTTCGGTAATGAGAGTCATTTTTCGGGTGAGGGGTCCACTTTTAGGGTGAGGGGTACCATTTTAAGGATGAGGGGTACCATTTTTAGGATGAGGGGGTTAACTTTTAGGGTGAGGGGTACCATTTTTGGGACAGAGGAACCACTTTTTGGGGAAGGGGAACCATTTTTCGGCAGAGGGGGTCCACTTTTAGGATGAAGGGGTCCACTTTTAGGAAGAGGGGGGTCACTTTTAGGGAGAGGGGGCCACTTTTAGGAAGAGGGGTCACTTTTAGGACAGGGGTCCACTTTTCGGGGAAAGGAGTTCATTTTTCGGGTGGGAGGGGCCACATTTAGGGTGAGGGGGGGCCACATTTAGGGTGAGGGGGGTCATTTTTTTGGTATAGGAACCATTTTTCGGAGGAGGGGTACACTTTTCGGGTGAGGGGGGGCCATTTTTCGGTAGAGGGGGGTCACTTTTCGGGGGAGGGGGGCCACATTTAGGGAGAGGGGGGCCACTTTTTGGGGGGAGGGGCCAATTTTTGGGGGATTTTTGGGGGAGGGGGAAAAGGGGAGGGGGAGGGGGGTTGAGGGGAGGGGGAGGGGAAAGGTCAAAGGTCAAGGTTGCGCTGAATCTGTCAATTTTATACTACTATCGGTCACCCTTACAAAGAGTGCCTTGGAGAACGCAGCTTATCTCCATCTGATTGAACAGATACCTGCTACGGCTCACGGCTATCACTTCCCTAAAACCTATGTTAAATTTAAACATCCTGTTGCAACACTCTGGTAACCACTAGTTTGTTAACTAACTCTACATATTGATTTATTCTAGACATTAATAAATTCTATATATTTATCGATAATTTTATTAATAAATGTCACATAATACTTCTATATTTTTTTTCTAGGGTTATATAATTTTTTTCTTCACATTGCAGATACAATAGATTATATTTCTTTCACTAGAAGGACCTGAAACAATTCCACTGTTTTCAAAAAAACTTTCAACTGGTAAATGTTAGCTAGTTTCAATTAGAGACAGGGATAGTAAAGAGCAGATTCAGGCTTTTACAGGAATGTATCTACTCCGGGATCCTCTCCTCATCCAGGAGTCCAGTGTAATCTCGGTTGTGTGTCTTGGGAGGGGTAAGGAGGGTGATGGGGTTAGGAGGCCACGCTATAGTGTCCAATCACCCTCCCGAGAGTCGTATCCGAACAGCTCCTTAATAGAAAAGCTGGTGTCTGCTTTAAGCCAAAATTCAACTCACAGCCGCTAACTAACAACTTTCTCTACACCAGCTAGTAGAGAACTGAAACTAAGTACAGGCAACTAATTATTATTTGCCACTCGCCATTAAAACTACATCCTTTAATGGTGTTTCTCAAACCCTAAATGAAAATCACCAGTCAAGGATTAAACCGAAATTTACCGTACATCCTGAATTTATTCCCTTTTCCTAAACGTCCGGCTCTCTGATATAACTACAATTTTTTTAACAAGATAATAATTGATGTAATCGGTTAGGGCGTTCATTCGTGATAGAAAATACATGATCCAAAATCTTGTTTAATCAGAGATAAGCTACGAAACTCCTGGGCGCCTTTGTAAGGGTGACCGATTGGATTGGCCAGCAAAAAAGACTCTGTTCTCTCCTGTGAAATCACTTCCCGGTGGTTCGGAACCCATCTAAAACTGTAGGTCTAGCTCATCAATCACCATCATCCAATTCATTACCCACGCACAGGTCTCAGTTGCAATTACTATCACGTCCCTCTCTTTTCTCTCGACGTTTACCATAATCTCTAAGCGTTAACTTTGTCAATTCATAATTATTAAATAAATAAATACTTTATTTCCAATCAATAATTAATTAAAACTATAAAACAATATAATATATATTAGCAAACTAAATGGGAATCTAATAACTATAAAACTGCAATTTTTGAGAAATAATTTTTGGAAATTACCCTACTCAACTATGGTTTACCCATGTTCTAGAGTAGGGGGGGGGGGGGGGGGGTTAGTGCGGAATTATTAGGTAAGTGAGCTCACATGTTTGAGATAATTATTTCCAAGTTTTGCCTTCCTGTATTTAATATCCATTTGTGGACTGCAGATTTGAATCTTGTTTCAGATGCTGTGCTCTTGATGTTTTCAGGAAGCAGGTTGTACAATTTTTATTGACCGAACATAGAGAGCTCTCAGTTTAAACTTGACTGCTTAGCAATAATTCGTCTGTCTGCCTGTCTGTCAACAAGCTTGTTATACGATTACGGCCAAACGCTTTGACCAATTTTCATGAACTTCTGTATAAATGTTCCTTATTCCTAGGCCGAGCGATGTGTAAGGTTTATTTCAAAAAATGCACCCAATACTTTTCAGGAGGTCCAATCTACCCCCGGTTATTGGAAAGTCTGATTTGGGTGCGGTGATTTTTTATTAAAATTAAGACGATTTCACAGGGGATTTAAGCGGCGGGCCGCTTAGCGCAGTCGGTTCGGGCGTCGCAACTTCAGCTTTCTGTCGTTTAAGCGGTCGTGGGTTCGAATCCCGCTTCTCCGTCTGGCATCTACGTGTTATCATTCACCTCATTACCCAAGCACAAGTCTCGGACTTATGTGGGCATCATTAGCAATAAACAAACAAATAAATTTGTGACAAAAATTCGAAACTCTAACGGTGGGCGTTAATTTTGCGATGGTGATTATCATTGAGTACATCGAGTATGCTCCTCTGTGCAAGCACCCTTATTCTTGGGCGTGAAGTCTACTGTTCACAGAACTATACTAGTAATCCTGCGTCACGTCTCCAAGCCTGCGTTTCTATCCGCGCAGAAACCTTACTTTTTCACATTTCCTTTCTCACTCTATCTTCTTCGGAGTGTTGTTTCTGTCTCTGTCCCTCCCATCGGCCATCCGTTGTCTATGAAGACATCAGCCGCGTATGATGAGCAGCCACTTAATGCTTGCATAGAATGGCCGCCATAGTCCGGTGCCGGACCATTCGGACCGGTAATGTCTGAAATTAAGTAATAAAGCCGGGCACTAATGGCCAGCCTAATTATAGGACTCGGCTTGCCGACGCTGTCCGCCAAAGAACTGCAACCTAACTGCCCCATGCCGCTGTCGGTTTCAATTTTAACGAGCGGTCGCCGCTTTTTTCAGAAAAAAGGACAAAAAGACGGTAGGGGTACAAAAAGAGAGGAAGAGGAAGAAGAAGAGAGTAAAGAGTAGAAGATGAGAGTAAAGAGTAGAAGATGTAGGTGTGGATGACGGAAGAAAAAGGGGAAGCAGGAGAATAAGAAGATTGAGTAAGAGGAGGAAGGAGAACAAGAATATGAAGAAGGAGGCGAGTAAGGAGAAGTAGAAGAAAGAAGATAGGATGACAAGAAGAAAAGAAGAGTAGAAGATGACAGAAAAAGAAGGAGGAAAAAAGGAAGGTGAAAAGTGACAAGAGGAAGGGGAAGGAGGGGGAGTGGAAGAAAAAGATGCGAGATGGGAAAGAAGATGTCAGAAGAGGTAGGAAAATGAGAAGAAGAGATGAAATGGGAGGAGACGATGAGGAGAAAAAGATGAAGAAGAAAACGACTGATATTGGAGTGGATGACGGAAAAAAGAAGATGGTCAAGAAGAAGGGTGAGGAGGAGAATAAGAAGATGGAGGATTAGGAAGGAGGAGGCGAAGGAGAAGAAGTAGAAGAAAGAAGATAGGATGAGAACACAAAAGAAGAGTAGAAGATGTAGGAGTTGATGACAAAGAAAGAAGAAGGAGGAGAAAAAGAAGGTAGAGGAAGTGGAAAAAGGAAAATAAGAATATGAAGGAAGGAGAAGAAGGAGGCGTAGGAGAAGAAGTAAAAAAAGTAGATAGGGTGACAAGAAGAGAAGACGTGTGGGAGATGTAGGAGTAGATGACGGAAAAAGAAGGAGGACAAAAATAAAGGATAAAAAAAGACAAGACGAAGGGGAAGGGGGAGAAGAGATAGAAGAAGAAGATGGAAGGACAAGATGAAAAAGAAACAGAAGAAGATGATGAAGAAGAAAAAGTAAAAAAAAGAAAACGTTGATGAAGAAAGGAGATGAGGCACAAGTAGAGAGGAAGAGGAAAACGTGAGTATTAAATGTGGGAGTAGATGACGGAAGAAAAAGAAGAATGAAAAGAAGGAGTGAAAGAGAATGGGAAGGAAGAGAATAGGAGAATAAGACGATAAGGAGAAGGAAAAGATAAATTTGTAAGAATAGGAATGTGAAGGAGAAGTAGAAGAAAAAGGGAGGTAGAAGATGAATAAGTAGAAAAGGAATTGTGATAAAGTGAGAAATAGCGAGGAAGACAGATGAAGAAAAAATTAGAAAAGGAAGAAAGAGAAGTAGTGGAGCAGAAGAAAAATCTTGAAGAAGGTACAGGAATGGGAAAAAACAAGAGAACGGGGGAGGAGGAGGAGCAAGAAGAGGAGGAGAATGAGGAGAAGGAGGAGAAGGAGAAGAAGGAGGAGCAGGAGGAGAAGGAGGAGCAGGAGGTGGAGGAGGGTTGGTGAAGAAGAAGGAGGAGGAGGGAAAAATGAGAATGCGGATGATGAAAGGAAATTGGAGACAGGATGAAAATGGAGACAAGTGACGGAGAAGAATAAGAAGTAGAAATACAAGAGAGAGGGGGAGTAGATGATAAAGGAGGAGAATAAAAGAAGAAGAAGAAGAAGAAGAAGAAAAAGACGGCCGTAATAAGAGGGGCGAAAGGAGACGACAGTGAAGATGAAAGAAGTAGAAGAAGGAATCTGAAGTCGGAACAAAACACGGATGAAGAGTAAGATAGAAGAAGTAGAGGAAGAATAAATGAAAAGAAGAAGTAGATGAATAAAAAAAATATAATAAAACTAAGAAAGAAGGGAGAAGTTGAAGAAAAATAGTAGTAGAGTAGAAAATTTAGAAAAAGATACCCCCGCTCGAAGCACCGAATACAGTGGCTTTCAACGTTTATTAGCGTTATTACACCGATCTTCTTTATTTTATTATCTTGTTCTTTTGTTTAATTTTGCTTCCGTTTTATGCGTGTTTGTGGCCTTTCATCTGCCCGAAAAGCGGCACCTACCAAAGCAGAGCCATTACACCCCACAAACCCAAACATTAAGACATCAGTGGTACCACTTACAATGCTATAGCTACAGCTACCTGATCCTAATAACTCAATCCATCCAATTGATACTGGGAGCACAAAAGTGTTGTTGTTCAGTCCTATTGAGTCAGTTCGTGACCCTTAAGTGAGTCATTTACCCTTTAATGACCCTTTAATGAGTCATTAAATAATAATCCATGAGTAATATCATAGCTTAGAGCTTATTTTTCGTACAAAAATGTTTTTCAATTTAAAGCCGTTTTTGAAGAAAGCCTAGCATATTAAAATTAATAATATCGCTTACCTTGACCACTTGTGGAATGGCCTCAAACAGTTCAATCAGCTTAGTGAAACCAAAATCAGCCACTTAATTTAATCAGCCACTCATTTAATTTCATTGAATTCTAAAAAAACACGTATTTGTGACCTTAATAATTGAGAGGGTATTCTCTAAAGTCTGTTAATAATGAATAAAATGTATTGATGTATTGTATTCATTAATGTATTTATAATAATGCATGAATTCATTCATTAGTATTTAATACATTTATAATAATGCACGAAGTTATTGCCATAAGAATGCACATTGTACAAGAATTTTCAATATTAATACACTCTGCAATCAATAAATAAGATGAATAATTAAATACGTGATTACATTCAAACATCACAGACCTTCAATGAAGGTCAACCTATCAGAGGCAGTCTCTCCCTCAGCCAATAGAATCATTCCCTGTTGAGTATATAGTCTGTATTTTGTTCTAGATTGTTTGAGATTGATAAGAGTGTTACAACCAAAACTAGTATCTCACGATTTTCAATAAATGTGGTTGTGGTTTGAGATTGATAATGGTGTAACAACCAAAACTAGTATCTCACGATTTTCAATAAATGTGGTTGTGGTTTGAGATTGATAATGGTGTAACAACCGAAACTAGTATCTCACGATTTTCAATAAATGTGGTTATGGTTTGAGATTGATAATGGTGTAACAACCGAAACTAGTATCTCACGGTTTTCAATAAATGTGGTTGTGACAACTTCAAGTCTTATTATTCATAATAAGTCTATTTTTCATATCAAGTCTATTAATGATAATAGATATTTTCCACAAATAATTCGCCACTACAAAGAAAGTTTTTTCCATTGTCTTCAGGATGATGATGATGATGATGATGATAATAATAATAATAATTTTTTTTTTTTTTTATTAAGGCGTTTTGCCATTTTGACATGTACATGAGCATGAACTATTGGCTAAAACCACCTCCAAACCTAGAGACCGCCTGGAACTGTTTATCACATTACTTCAGAACGGCCTCTCATTCCTTTAGCTTATTCAAGCTACCCTGCTGCATCAAGATCTCTCTTCTTTGTCAGTAGTATGGTGATTATATAGTTAGCCATCTTCACCCATTGCTGCTTGCCTTGGAGCATAACAGAAACAACATTTTCTGGGGATAACCAACCCAGTTCTGCCTGCACTCTTTCTCTTAGTTCTTCCCACCTGCTACACAGAAAGAAGGTGTGTTCAACATCATCTCTACTTTTAGGACAGTAGAGACATTCAGGTGTATCTGCTTTGCCCAACTGATGGAGAAAAGATCGGAAATATCCATGAACAGTCAGGAACTGTGTCACAAAGTACCCCACTTCTCCATGAGCCCGGTTTACCCACTGCTTGACTCTGGGTATCAGCCTTGATGTCCAGTGTCCACGTGCTTCAAGAGTCCAGTCGTTCTGCCATGCTTGGAAAGTTCTGTTCCTTTCAACTCTTGCAATATCTTCTTTCCTTTCTCCAGCTTTACATTTCTGATATATGTTATATCGCTCCTGTGCTAGAAGGGTGATTGGGATGACCCCTGCAACCAGCATAACAGCAGGCTCTGACATGGTGCGATATGCTGATGCAACTCTCAGTGCTGCTCTTCTCTGGACCTGCAGAAGTCTTTTCCTATTGTACTCCCATCTGAGAGCAGGTGCCCACACCTCTGCTCCATAAAGCAAAACAGAGTTCACTGTTGACATAAACAATCGTCTTCTGCTGGCTCTTGGGCCTCCAACATTAGCCATTAGACCACTGAGAGCTGTGACAGCCTTTGCAGCTTTAGTGATTACCCCTGTTATATGCTCTGAGAAGCTATTTTTTTTGGGAACTGAAAAAATAAATATATATATAATAATAATAATAATAATAATAATAATAATAATAATAATAATAATAATAATAATAATAATAATAATAATAATTTAATTCAGTTAATAAACAATTCAATAATACTGCAGCTATATGCTTGACAGTCCACTCCCACCTTTACACAGTGTTTGGCTGCACAGGTGAGTGTGCGTACTATCTAGTACACCTTTCAGCTACTTTCTGCATTTGAGCCATCATTCCACATCAGAGACGTTCGGAAAGCAACACAATTGATAAATAAAATTGAATTAAATAACAAACGAAAACAAGTTAAGAATAGTCTTACGCACTCCGACCAATTGAACATCACATCCCAAATTTCAAAAACTTCCAAGAAGTAAAATCTCGGTCGTTGCGGTGTAACACCTTGATTTTCAATCTTTTCCAAGTAGCTCCGCCATTTTACACAGTGTGACACTTCTTTTTACCGTCAACAACAATTTACACTGACCCCTAATTCAATATTTCCTTTCTCAACAATAATAAAACTCACTCAACCACAACTTAGCATTGAAAAATGAGGCTACATAGGTCTAGTTGTGGAAATATAGTTATTTTAAATGCATGGTTTACAGCGCTCCAGTTGTACAAACATAGTTACTTTAGAAACATAGGTATATAGAGCTGAAGTAGTCGAGAAATGAAAATGAATATCGACAATTTGAATCAAGACACAGCAATAAAAGGTTGTTAAATTCTTGCGGTGCGGCTAGCAGCCTTCAAAGTACAGTCAGAGTCCTGGGTTCGACTCTCGAGTCTACAACGATTATAATGATTGTATTCTAGAACGCTGGCTGTAAACCATAGAAGAAGCTTTGCGGAAAATGATTAGAGTGGATAATAGACCGCTCTCTGTAATGTTCTGGAAAAAAATAAATTGCGGAACTTGGAATAAGAAGGGCGGTGCTGTGGTGGAATGGTGAGGGGGTTGATAGAGGGTAGAATGGAGAGGGATTGTGGGATGAGGAGGGGGTTGGAAGGAGGGGGAGGAGGAGGTGGTTAGGATTGTTATGACCAATGGAAGCAAAATGCTACTGTTGCACTGGTAGTGCTGAGATTCTCTACCGGTAATAATTTCTTTTTTTTGAGGAAACGCAAGGATGAAAGTTTTTTATAAAAAGAGAGTAGCAAAGGAAAGAATTGAGGATTAAAAAATATGGATTTTGGTCAAGAGATATAGGAAGAGTATGGAAAGAGAGTAAAAAGGAAGAGAATGAGGGATAATTTTTTAAGAGAAATAATTAACGGGAAAATGAAGGAATAATTATCCTTAAAAAAGTAATAGAGGAAGGAATTGAGGATTGAAAAATATGATTTTTGTTTGAGGGATTATGGAAGAGTATGAAAAGAGAGTAAAAAAATGAATGAAGAACTTTTTAAGAGAAAGAATTAACGGGAAAATAAAGGATACATTTCTTATAAAAAAGTGATGAAGGAAGGAATTGAGGATTAAAGAATAAGGATTCATTTTGAGGGATTATGGAAATGTATCTGAAGAAAGTAATAAAGAATAAAATGGAGAATTGAGAAGGGAATTTATTAAGAAAATGAATAAAGTGGAAATGAAGGATCATCTCTTATGAAAAGATAGAAGAAGTGATAAAGAGAAAAAAAGTGATAAATAAAGAAAGAAGTGATAAAGAAAAGAATTAAGGATTGAAAAATATGATTTCTGTTTGAGGGATTATGGAAGAATAAGGAAAGAGAGTAATAGGGAAGAGAATGAAGGGTTGAAGAAACCTATCTAAAAAAATGGAATAAAGGAAAAAATGAAGGAATAAATTGAACATCACGAATAGTATTCAAGAATTTAGAACATCTAAATACTTATGAAATATGGACGAGTTTGAGATGAGAATTACAGTATAAAGAGAAGAATAAAGAATCAAAGAAGAAATAAGAAGTTTTTTTTCGAAAGAGTTTTTTTGGAGGATGAAGCCCACATAGGTCTTGGTCCTGTTTGTAACGGTGACCGAAAAGATTGGCTAGCAAAAAAGACACTGTTCTCTGCTGAAAATCACTTCCCGGTGGTTCGGAACCCACCTAAAAATGTAGGTCCAACTCATAAATCACCATCATCAAACTCATAACCCACGCACAGTTCTCAGACCTATGTGGGCTTCATCCTCAAAAAAAAAAATAATAAAATGAGTTGGATGATGGTGATTCATGAGCTGGACTTACAGTTTTAGGTGGGTTCCGAACCACCGGGAAGTGATTATACAGCAGAGAACAGCGTCTATTTTGCAGCCAATCTAATCGGTCACCCTTACAAAGAATGCTCAAGAGAACGCAGCTTAACTCAGATACCTGCTACGGCTTACGGCTATCACGTCCCTATGAAGCCCACATATGTCTGGGAGCTGTGCGTGATTAATGAGTTGGATGATGGTGATTGATAAGTTGAACCTACAGTTTTAGGTGGTTTCCGAACCACCGAGAACTGATTTTACATCGGAGAATAGTCTTTTTTATCTATCCAACCAGTCACCCATACAAAGAGGGCCCAGAAGTTTGTAGCTTATCTTTATCTGACTGAACAGTTACCTGCTACGGCTCACGGCTATCACTTCCTCGAAGTATATAGTACCATAGCCAATTTCGACAGTAGGTTACTCTTCAGACTTCAACGTTATGTTTTAGTCCAAAGAGCGAACTACAAAAACTAGGAGTGAGGTAGTTTGTGATTGCTTTCCTCACTGAGCTAACAAAATAGGATCAGTATGCCAAGCCCATCAAAACAAATTCTGGAGTTCTATGCTTGACAGTTCACTCCCACCTTTACTCAGGGTCTGGCTGCACAGGTGAGTGTGCTTACTATCTAGCACTCCTCTGAGGTACTTCCTGCGTTTAAACCATCATTCGACAAAGACGTTTAGAAAGCAACACAATTTATAAATAGATAATTTAGTAAGACATTAATGTTAATTAATTAATAAATAATGAACAATTAAATAAGTTTAATAATTAAAATAATAATGATAATGATTATGATGATGATGATGATGATGATGATGATGATGATAATAATAATAAAAATAATTGGTCCTATTTGGTCCTATAAGACTAGGCGAAAAGGATCAAATAGAGAAAGTAGAGAGACTTATAGTAAGAAATTGTATTGGAAAATGGTCCCTTGATGACGGTAGGTTCTATAATGTTCCAAATAAGCAAATATATTGAAAAATAGAGCAGTTAACCAGCATTGTCAGAAAAAAAAAAGATATCCTTCCTGGGTCATATATACAGAAAGAATGCCAAGAAAATTAATAGAGTTTTTCTGGAACAAGAATATTACACCAAACTGGGTAAAAGAAGTCAACAAGGATATGGAGGAACTAAACATCTCAATAGCTGATCTTAGAACCAAATCGGGAAACTACAGGACACTCAATCAACAATCAATTAAATTCAAAGAACCAACACAGAACAAAAAAACCATGGTGATATCGGATGCAGAGAGGCTAAGAAGATCTGTAGCCTTAAAGAAGTACTGGCAAAAGAAAAGAAAAGCACAGGAAGAACAGCATAACCGCTTCACAACATCTGGAAGAAGCGAAAGAATTAGCCATGTCAGAATTTAAAGTGGTCCCCTGTGACCGTAAAAGAATAATAATAATAATAATAATAATAATAATAATAATAATAATAATAATAATAATAATAATAATAATAATAATAATAATAATAACAATAACAATAATAATAATAATAATAATAATAATAATAATAATAATAATAACAATAACAATAATAATAACAATAACAATAATAATAATAATAATAATAATAATAATAATAATAATAATAATAAATTCCTGGATTTCTTGTTCCATGACGAACTGCTTTGTTAATATTAATATTAATATTATACTTATTCTTAACAAATATTTGACTGCAAGTCGTTAAATTTCACATGAAAAGTTAATAATAATAATAATATTAATAATAGTAATAATAATAATAATAATAATAATAATTTAATTCAGTTGATAAACAATTCAATAATACTGCAGCTCTTCGCTTGACAGTCCACTCTCACCTTTACACAGTGTTTGGCTGCACAGATGAGTGTGCGTACTATCTAGTACACCTTTGAACTAGATCCTGCTAGTTGAAATCATTCAAAAGAAACGTTCGGAAAGCACCAAAATTGATAAATAAAATTGAACTAAATAACAAACGAAAACAAGTTAAGAATAGTCTTCAGTTAGAAGAGGCACTGAATCTTTCCGAAGAAATCAATTTCAGTTGGGAAGTTTCTCGAAAGTAGATAAACAAAAAGTTCGTAACGATACTTCCAGCTCCCGACAACTTTTGACGAGGTCCTAATGGGTACATCTTTTTGTTTGTAGTTAGGGGCCCAAGTTGGGTTTCTGGGGGTTGGGTCGGCCAACTTTCAACAAGCTTTTGGAAAGTAAGTATTGTTTTCGTCGTCAAACAAGGAGCAGAGAACGTGACAAGTTTGGTATGAAATCGTCAAGGGTTTGTTTGGGCGTTAGTTGAATTTTATTAAACCTGCGCAAGGTTTTCTATTAAGGCTTGGCTGTAAGACGCTGCTTATAACTCGCTGGAGAGCCGTTAGGTTGCGGAATGGCCGCCTTTACTGCTCCCACAAGTATGGCGGCGAACAAAATCGCTGCTGAACGCCGAAATAAATTGCAAACGCGCCAAATGACACATTGTTTATTGCTTCTAGCCTCAGCAAAACGCTGTTCTTCTGTAGAATGGCATTTATTTCGTGGAATTTGATAATTTTTATTTGAATCGTATATTGTATATCTTATATATCGTATATTGTAATCGACATTGTATAACAACAGAATAATTATGAATAACAACAGAAAATTATCACTCAAACTTATTGAACACTATTCATACACTGAATTTCACGTTGTAAATTCCCAATTTCATTTAAAAATTCTTCTGGCACAAAACAATATATCATTATATTATAATATATCATATTATATTATAATATATCATATTATATATCATATAATATAATTATATATATATATATATCATAATATATTAATTTGAATAACTTTTCCTATAGTTATTCACGCACTCATATTTCATTAGCTGATCTCTGCATTTTTTAGCGTTGTCGCACTCATTTTACTATGTCGCACTCCAGGTGCGACAGCTATAGGAAAAGTTTAATCTGTCTGTCTGTTTGTACCGCATTTAAGGCTAAACGCGTGGACCAAATTCAATAAAACTTTACAAAGATTTAAGAAATGCCCGACGATGTGTGTTTAAGGATCTTCGGAATTTGATTGCATTTAAAGGATATTCAAAAGGAAAAAAGGCTTTTTATAGGGAACATATTATTTTTAAAATGATCTTCTACATCATACGCAATTGGAATTAGATTTTTAGTTAGCCCTTGGGACCCCTTATTCATCTGATTGAGCCTTATTCATATGAATAAAGTTATCATTATAAGAACAACATATTTCTTTGAAAGAAAAACAAATCTATTTCAACATTGTCAATTTATTGTAATAACAAGTGATTACTAAGTAAATGATATATAAATTTAATAAACATTGTTTTATAAACTCATTCATCAAACATCTCAAATCTAATTTGAGCAATCAGCTGCCTCGCAAATAGAGAGTACAGCTCTGAGGTGAAACAAAGTGACTTTTGTGAAAAACAGACATGAAAATTGCTAGGCAAATTAAATCAATGATTAGATCCGATTTCGCTATGGTGATTATCATTGAGTACATCGAGTATGCTCCTCTGTGGAAGAATCCCTATTTTAGGGTGTGAGGTCTGCTGTTCACAGAACTACTACAAACATATAGTATGTATAGCATAGAATTAACATGATATGTGAATGTATAGGTCATATCATTTCATATTTATTCGTAATTCAATTACTACTTGAAATCATACAATCATGTCAGCCTCATTTAATTATAAACTTGAAAAAAAAAACACTTTTAAATGGAAATTAACTCACGTTATGGCGTGTCGGCCGTTTCGCTCTGTTGTCTAGAGCATCGTCAGACGACCCACAGTACACTGACTTAAGGTATGAGTTTGAGGGTTATGTCATAACATAATGCCTTAACACATGCCTTGACATAACCCTCAAACTCATACCTTAAGTCAGTGTACTGTGGGTCGTCTGACGATGCTCTAGACAACAGAGCGAAACGGCCGTCACGCCATAACGTGAGTTAATTTCCATTTAAAAGTGTTTTTTTCAAGTTTATATTACATATTAGTAGAAACAAGATGGATCTTCAACATCCTCATTTAATTATCAACAAAACCTGATGTTATTTATTTATCCATTTATGTATTTACTTACAATTAAATCTCTCCTTGAAACTATTTATTGTTTCAGCCTCATTTGTTGACAAATAATTATTTTAACAGAATTTATTAATTTCGAATTCCTTTAATTGCTATCAGTTTATACTGAAGACTTCCGCAATGGCGGATATTGACAACAGAATTTAATAGCTGATGGAAATCGATGAATGCTACTGTACAAAAATATCAGTCACCACCGGGAATCGAACCACGGACCTCCCAATTGCCGGTCGGGCGCCTCAACCACTAGACCATGGAGACCTTTCTGCACAGCAGCATTCATTTTTAACTTGGCCATATCGGCTCGTATTGTAACTTGTGAATTATTTTAAATGTCATACTTGACCACATAAAATACAGGACTAACTACCAGCATATGCCGTCGAAATAAACATGCAGTGAAATGAGGCAAGAAGTCGGTACAAAAAAGGAGAAGAAAAAGAAGAGCAGTTAGCTTTGTCGGTGTTGTAGGTTGTAATTAAACAGGCATCAAGAGACTGAGAGGCTGACTGTGTGTAACAAATAGGATGTAGCACCCTATGATTAATCCAGATAGGAATCAGGCTGCAAGTGTAAATCTCTATTTGATTACACTTAACCACGGTCTGACGCTTTGCATTCCTACATTTCCCATCTCTTTTCACTCCTCTCCATTCTCGTTTCTTCATTTCTCCCTTCCTTCTCACACAATCCTTTCTCTTTCTACGTATGTGACGCCTCTCTCATGGTACTAAACTCGTGCCGATGGAATAATTGTTGTAAAGGTGTACTTGATCCTTTAGAATATATTGTTAGTAACTGTACGGTATAAGTCCATTCGAACATGACTCAGGTGGTTCGGAACCCTCCTAAAACTGTAGGTCCAACTAATCAATCACCATCATCCAATTCTTTACCCACCAGTAAAGACCTTTACCCATCCAGTTTACCGCACCACCCCATGCCAGTATACTATATTTTAGTATGGACTGTGCTTAGACAAAATTATTCTTGTTCTTCTAGAATTTTTCAATTTTTTACGGTTAAAAATTTATAAATGAGGAATTTATAAATGATCAAAAGTATCTTGGTATATTTTTAGACCCACATTTAATACGGGATGTACATATTGATCACATGTGAAACCTTATGAAATAAGGTTTATAAATTTATAATGGGTCTAATGTGGGTCTAAAAATATACCAAGATACTTTTGATCATTTTTAAAATTCTGGACAAGGAATTCACTGACAAGGAGCTTAAGAAGCGTGATTACAGTTTAGTGAGTGAATCTTAATATATTCTAAATTAGTTGGTTGACCACTTACATTAGGTGAAAAAGTAATGAGCATACTTTGCAACATTGAGTGAGTCCAACATTGAACGTTTGTTGAACCAAGATTCAACTATTTGCATTACTTTCTCATTAGGTATTATAACATTATCCCATGAATGACCAGTAAATGTTAATGTTGTGTCATTTAACATGTACCCCAATAAAAACAACATTTTTTCCAGTGTTTATTTGTCGTGATTACAACATCAACCCCACCAATTTCTATTCCTACGCTACATATAATTTGTCATATAATACACTAAAACAAGGGATAAATTAAGGGAAATAAGAGATGATTCAAGCGAAATAAGGGATAATTCAAGGGAAATAAGGGATGAGCGCAAAGCGCACCCGCGAAAAGTGTCCCGGATTTAAAAGACCACGCAAACTTACGCTACGCATGATTTTACAAGAAGCGCTCTTTGCTTCAAGAAGGGATAAATTGAAGAAAGTAAGGGATAATTTGAGGAAAATAAGGGATAATTAAAAGGAAATAAGGGATAATTCAAAGGAAATAAGGGATAATTCAAGGGAAATAAGGGATGAACTCAAAGCGCACCCGCGAAAAGTGTCCTGGATTAAAAAAAGACCACGCAAACTTGTGCTACGTATGATTTGTCTCATAATACTCATCAACAACAAGGGATAAATTGAAGAAAATAAGGGATAGTTTGAGGGAAATAAGGGAAAATTGAAGAAATCAAGGGAAATAAGGTATGAATTCAAAGCGCACCCGACAAAAGTATCCCGGATTTAAAAGACCACGCAAACTTATGTTACGCATGATTTGTCCCATAATAGACAACAACAAGAAGGGATGAATTGAAGATAGTGAGGAATAGTTTGAGGAAAATAAGGGTGAGTTAAAGAAATTAAGGGAAATAAGGGATGAATTCAGAGCGCACCCCCAAAAAGTATCCCGGATTTAAAAGACCACGCAAACTTACGTTACGCATGATTTGTCTCATAATACTCAACAACAAGAAGGGATGAATTATTGAAGGAAGTAGGGATAATTTGAGGGAAATAAGGGTGGACTAAAGAAATTAAGGGAAATAAGGGATGAATTCAGAGCGCACCTGACAAGAGTATCATGGATTTTTTTTTTCTGAGGATGAAGCCCACATAGGTCTGAGACCTGTGCGTAGGTAATGAGTTGGATGATGGTGATTGATGAGATGGACCTACAGTTTTAGTTGGGTTCCGAACCACCGGGAAGTGATTTTGCAGCAGAGAACAGTGTCTTTTTTGCTGGCCAATCTAATCGGTCACCGTTACAAACAGGACCTACGAGAACTCAGCTTATCTCTTTCTGATTGAACAGATACCTGCTACGCCTCGCGGCTATCACGCAAACTTACGCTACGCATGATTTATACCATAATACTTGACAACAACAAGGGATGAATTGAAGGAAGTAGGGATAATTTGAGGGGAATAAGGGATGACTTGAAGGAAGTAAGGGATAATTTAAGGGAAGTAAGGGATCAAAGCGCACCCGCGAAAAGTGTCCCGGATTTAAAAGACATTTCACGTCGAGTGTTGTGGCTAAAAAAACTTAAGGGTGTAATTGGAATAAGAGCGGTAATATTTGTTCAACCCCTAACTGACTGACTCACCCTTGGTGTTATTGGGGATGCAAAATGGTGGAGAGGGGTCGGAACTCTTCATAATGTTCCGCAGACCATTTTTGATGCAGCTTCAAGATAATGATACTCGCATCTATTGTCTCTTGACGCGCTGAAATCGATGTTTATCTGGTGTAGGGGTGGAAGTTCATCCCCTAGCTTTATTTTATCAAGACCACCCTGCAGTACCGATTGTTACGTAAACACTGGTAACCCCTTTTCAACTTGAGACACCACGCCACCCCTGGTGACAACCCCTAGGACCTGTACTAGTTCTATAATATGAATCACGGCCACTACGAATCACATCCCCCATTCGTCACACAGATGTTTGATTTTATTTCTTTCAACCAAAACACAATTACACGCTTTTTATCTATGTTGAATTTCGAATTATATGCACATATGACCGAAATCACTACATGCTTTTTAACTTTGTTCAATTTTGAATTATGCGCACATACGACTGCATGATTATGTGATGAGGAGATTGATTCTATGAAGAAACATAAGTATGATTGAAATAGTCTGGTGTAGTTAGGTATGGGTTATCATCCCTCTCACTTTACACATTATTTTTCTGAGGATGAAGCCCAAGTTATGAGATCTGTGCGTGGCTTATGAGTTGGATGATTTATTTTTCTTTTTCGGAGGATGAAACCCACATAGGTCTGAGACCTGTGCGTGGGTAATGAGTTGGATGATGGTGATTGATGAGCTGGACCTACAGTTTTTAGGTGGGTTCCGAACCACCGGGAAGTGATTTTCAGCAGAGAACAGTGTCTTTTTTGCTGGCCAATCTAATCGGTCACCGTTACAAACAGGACCTTCGAGAACGCAGCTTATCTATGAAGAAAGATAAGTATGATTGAAATAGACTGGTGTGGTTAGGTATGGGTTATCATCCCTCTCACTTTACTCATTATTTTTTTGAGGATGAAACCCACATAGGTCTGAGACCTATGCGTGGGTAATGAATTGGATGATGGTGATTGATGAGATGGACTTACAGCTTTAGGTGGGTTCCAAACCACCGGGAAGTGATTTTACAGCAGAGAACAGAGCCTTTTTTGCTGGCCAATCCAATCGGTCGCCCTTACAAAAAGGGTCGGACCCAAGAGTATTTCAACCTATTAATTGAGTTATTATATTGAGGAAATTGAAGACAACATGCCGAGAAAGAAAAGAAACATTCAGTTGTCAAGAGGCGATGAAATGATTGAAGAGAGATCACGATATTCATGCTAATAAGGAAATAATAGGTGTGAGAGGGAAAGTGATTGATGATACTTGGGCGAATTAGAGGAAAAGAATGAGAACGTGAGGAAGAGAGAGAGAGTGAGAGAGAGATTAATTATACTGAGAGAGAGAGCGAGTGAAAGAGAGCTAGTGAGAGAGAGAGATGGAGAGAGAGAGAGAGAGAGTGAGGGATTCAGATTCAAATGACTTTATTTGTGTAAATTTACAATGTAAATGAATGATAAGAGAGATGAGATGAGCGTGAGAGAGAGAGATTTAGAGTTAGATTAGATTAGATTAGATTATTTACTTTATTCATGTAGATTACAAATCGCACAATCTTAGATTCTTGATTATGATAGTTAAAAATATATAAGTACTGTAATTATTGTTCTATGAATTTTACAAATCTAAAGTAAAGAATTAATCAACGATATGTATACAGTATAAGATGCAATTTGATAACGATAATATGATTGTGATGTATTTTTTTTTTTTTTTTATTTATTTATTTGAACATTACACAATGCAATAGTATCCCTCTAGCTGTAAGCTATTTGAGGGATATTTTATTAAGACACTATATTACAATCAAATTCAACAATGAATAACAATAGATTCCTTTTCGTAATCTATATAACTGTATATAGCCCATTATATTTTCTTTGTAATCCATTGATCTGTCTATTGTCTATTGCACCGTAAAAAATCAAGTCACTTAAACAACCAATCAATATGGTATCGCTCTTCACTCATTGACACTTATCACTTTAATACTCACTTGACACTCCTATTTCCTACATCATAATGTGTTTCTTATTTTTTATTGAACAACTCTAACCTTCATTAATAAATAATTTTTTTTTTTTAGCTTAAACTAAATCATTTATTCTCATAAAATAGACTTTTAATTTTGTTCGAATCTCACTGTTCCTCTGTAACATTCTCAACTCCAATGGTAATGAGTTTAAAAGAAATGGAATTCTACATTCTGGGGCTCTTTTACCATAGGCATTGTTATATCTCTGAGTTCTATAGATTCTATGTCTTAATCTGTAATCTATTTCATTCATTTCTCTATATTCATTCTTGAAATAGTTACGTGACAAGTCTGTATATTTGGCTAGAGCTTCTACTGTCATAATGCCTAATAACTGATGTTCAATACCATTAAAAAGAGTTCTAATAATTCTTTCTATGGTCCTATGCAGTGGCTGTTTTATATATTTTGGTGCCAAGTAATATATAGTAATTCCATAGAAAAGAGTGCTTTGAATCATTGAGTAGTATATCATTCTTTTAGTATTAACAGGAAAATAACCGCTTATTCTAGAACATTTGTAAAGTGCAGCTCTCATTATCTTCAAAAGTGAATTGTTATGTGATCTGAATCTCATATCAGCATCAAACGTTATTCCCAAATGTTTAATACTCTCACAAAAATCAAGTTTTTGACAGTCACATCCATTCATAATTTGATTCTTTAAACATTCTGTTTTATGACAGGTTAACTTAACTAATTCATTTTCATTAACTTGAATTCTCTGATTCTTAAATACTATTACTTTAGTCTTTTGTGAATTTATTTTGAAATGATTATTAAAGAAGTACTTAACTGCTAAATCAAGATCTTGTTGTATGTGTCTTAAACCTACTTTTAAATCTTTATGTATTATATACAGAATATTATCATCAGCATATTGCATAACTTTACTTTTAAATTTTAGGCTGGCGAAATCATTTACATATATGTTAAATAAAATTGGCGATAATATGCTTCCCTGGATCAATCCGCATGTTTGTTCGTAACTGCTACTAATACAAGTACCTATTTCAATCTGCAGAGTTCTATCTATGAAATAGTTCCCGAACAACCCTAGTAATTTGCCACCAATACCTATTCTACTTAATTTATGAATCATGTTTTCATAATTTACAAGGTCAAACGCTCTTGTCAGGTCAGTTGTTACAGATATAACAAATTTACTATCATTTAAAGATCTATTAATGTCACCTGTCATATTTTCCAGTAAATCAATAGTTGAACTTCCGGGGATGAAACCATATTGATTCTCATTTATTATTCTGTGTCTAGTTAGATGTTGTTGCAACTGCGCACCCATAAAATGCTCCAGAATCTTCATGAAAACTGAAACTGATCCCACTGGTCTGTAACACCCCAGGTCTTTTTTTGATCCCTTTTTAAAAATTGGTCTGAGATGTGTTACCTTCATAAGTGGTGGTATATTTCCAGTCTCAATAATTCTATTAATAAAATGTATCAATATCAATCTCAGGTAGAATATATTGTTTATTATATCCTGTGCTTTGATCCTATCTGGTCCTGGTCCTGATTTTCTGTTTAGTTTATACATGACAGTATAAAGCGATTCCAAGTTCATCTTTCTGAAGTTCATACTTAATCTATCTCCTATTGAATAATTTCCTTCATTAAAACTTTGTGCTAAATCAAACGGTTGCCCATTCATGCCAGCGATGATATCTTCGATTGCTGATTTAAAATTATTTTTGAATTTTTCTGTCAAGTCCTGCATATTTTTTTCATCTGTTACTTTAAAATTATTCTTTATTGATTCTATTATAGTTGGTTTACGTTTTTTATTTATAAATCGATTGATAATTTCCCACGTTTTTTTAGTGTTATTAAAGTTGTCAGAAAACAATTTATGATAATAGTTTCTCTTTTCTATACGAATTTTATTTGTCAGTTCATTTCTTAGTGTTTTAAATTGATCTCTTAGTTCTAAATTATTTTTGTCTCTTTTCAACCTTTGCCATGTGAGATTTTTTCTATCAATCAATTGCTTGATATTATTATTGAACCAGGGATTTTGTTCTTGTTTTTTATCTATTTTTATCTTTATTGTACTTTTATCATAGATGTCTTTAAACTTTTTCACTATTTCATTATATATATCTGATGGGTCTCTTAAATCCAGTATTGGCCACCAATTTTCTTTTTGAATTAATTCATTAACTTTTCTTGTGCTGATAATATTCTTATGCTCGTTCTCTATATCTATATCTGAATCTTTACTAAAACTTATTTTCACCCCTGTCCAGTAGTGGTCTGAAATTTTGTTTTCTACTATGAACGCAGTGTAGGAGTTTTCATCGTTTAATTTAACATTAACATGGTCTAAGCAAGATGAAACCAAAACATTATTATAGAACTCTTCTCTAGTGGGCTTCTGGATACTATTATAAAGACCATTCGAATACAACACACCCAGATAATCCTCTGATCCATACCTATCATTCAAATAACAAATATTAATGTCACCCATCATGATAATATTCTTTTCGTTTTTAATTTTAGGCATTGTTAGAAATTTTTCCAATTCTTCATTGAAGAGATTTAGATTTTGGTTTGGAGGTCTATAAAATGCTGCTATTAGTATTGACTTTTCCCCATTATAGATTTTCAAGCATAATAACTCTGCAGATACGAAATCATATTCTATATTCTCTATCTTTAAATTTTCTCTATAGAAGATTCCTAATCCTCCACCCCCTCGGCCATCTGGCCTACATCTGAAAACATTCGAATATCCAGGGATCCCATATAAATCAACTTCTTCCATCCTCAAATTAATTTCACTTAATACTAATTACATCTATACTACAGAGCACTTCATTTAATTCTGATTTCAGTGTATCCCAATGTTTCCTGAGCGATCTCACATTGGTACTTAAACAAATAAGTTCATTATCTACAGAGTTATCTATCCGTTTTAAAAAAATTTTCGATTCATTCCAGTTTTGGAAATTTATGAAGTTATAATTTACATTCACATCGTCCTCATCTAAATCTTGCATATTCACTAATAATTAATGTTCAATTTTTGTCGAGTCGACACTTTACAGTTCAACGTAAAATCAATCACTAATAGAATATCTTTCCTAAATTTCAAAACTATAATTTTACTTGCCATAATCAGTTTTATTTAAAAGTGTTTGCATTGCTTTTATGTAAATGGGACAGTTTGTGTCATTGACTTTATGATTATGACTTTTTTTCAGCTTTCTGCAATTTACGCATGATGGGCTCTGTGATTTATTTGGACAGGCTTTCTACATGAAACGGCGAAGTTTGAACATATAAATGTCCATTCTTGGAAGAGGATATTAGAGAAAGAGAGTTAGAGAGAGAGCTAGAGAAAGAATGAAAGAGAGTGATGAAGAAAGAGATAGAGAGAGAGTGAGTGAGAGAGGGTGAGAGAGATAGAGAGAGAGCTAGAGAGTGAGAAAAAGACAGCGTGAGAGAGAGTGTGTAAGAGAATTAAATATGGAAGAGAAGAAGAGAGAAAAAAATGAAGAAGGAGAAAGAGAAAAAAGAGAGAGTGAAAGAGAAAAAAGAGAGAGTGAAAGAGAGGAAGAATGAAAGAGAGTGATGAAGAAAGAGATAAAGAGAGTGAGTGAGAGAGGGTGAGAGCGTGAGAGAGATAGAGAGTTAGAAAAAGAGAGCGTGACAGAGAGAGTGAGAGCGAATTAAATATGGAAGAGAAGAAGAGAGAAAGAAAGGAAGAAGGAGAGAGTGAAAGAGAAAGAGAAAGAGGAAGAGAGGGAAAGGGAGAGAGAGAGAATGAAAGAGAGTGATAAAGAAAGAGATAGAATAGAAAAGAATAGAATGGCTGCCTTTATTTATTACCTGGGAGGGCGAAGTTAGAGCGCAGCCGGCCCTCCTCTCTTCCACTTAACCCTCCCAGGGAGAGAGTGAGAGAGAGAGAGAGTGAGAGTGTAAGAGATATAAAGAGAGAGCTAGAGAGTGAGAAAAAAGAGCCTGACAGAGAGAGTGAGAGAGAATTGAATATGGAAGAGGAGAAGAGAGAAAGAAAGGGAGAAGGAGAAAGAGAAAGAGAGAGAAAGAGTGAAAGAGAATAAAAGAGAGTGATAAAGAAAGGGATAGAGAGATAGAGTGAGTGGGAGAGGGTGAGAACGTGAGAGATAATGAGAAAGCTAGAAAGTAAGAAATAGAGAGCGTGACAGAGAAAGAGAGTGTGAGAAAATTAAATATGGAAGATGAGAAGAAAGAAAGAAAGGAAGAAGGAGAAAGAGAAAGAGAGAGAGAATGAAAGAGAGCGATAAAGAAGGAGATAGAGAGAGAGAGTGTGAGAGAGGGCGAGAGCGTGAGAGAGAGCTTGTGAGTGAGAAAAAGAGAGCGTGACAGAGAGAGTGAGAGAGAACAAAATATGGAAGAGGAGAAGAGAGAAAAAAAGGAAGAAGGAGAAAGAGAGAGAGAGAATAAAAGAGAGTGATAAAGAAAGGGATAGAGAGAAAGAGAAAAAAGCTAGAAAGTGAGAAAAAGAGAGCGTGACAGAGAGAGTAAGAGAGAATTGAATATTAAGAAAGGAAGAAGGTGAAAGAGAAAGAAAAGAAATCAACCCTTCTTCTTGACTAGCAGAAGAATGAGGCGTATAGCCCCTCATTTACCTATATAAATCATAAAAGGCAGACATCCTAATCACTTCTCACCTTCTGCGCTGCTAGATGTAGCTCATTTGCGCCTTCCTAATACACCTTGCCGCCTTAATTCGCTTTTTTGAAACGAACTCTCCCATTGGCTGAGACACGAGGCTCGTTTACACGGTGCACAACGCACATTACGCCTTCCAAATTAATACTCGTGACCGCCGTATACTGGGAAGGGTTTATCAAGAATAAAGACAGCAGGTGTCAAGCGAGAATTTATTTAGTTTTTGCTTCGAATACCTCTCCAAGTGTTTTAGAGGTATAAGGGTGGGTTCATGTGGCATTACAATTTTATAAACATATATACTTCGATACATATATATCTAATTGATTTATGTCCTTACAGACTAACTTACTTCCTAGAGCGATGACTTTCGTGTGATATCTTTCTTTGTGAAGGTGATATTGTGGAAGGTATCCATAATGAATAATTAGACGAAATTGTCACAACCAAGTTTATTAAAAATATTTTTTCAATGTTTTTTAATAAATGTGGTTGTGACAATTTCGTCCAATTCTTCATTATGATATCTGTTTCTTATGAGTGTTAACCAGTATATAAAACTCTGATGTGTCACATGCTGCTGGAGCGTTGCTCCCTAGTTGCGGTTCTGCGTGATGAACAAACAAAATAAAAAAAAGATAAAAAGAATAAAAACATGCAATTTTAATATATACAGATATAATATCAATATAAACATACAATTTCTATTAAATTGTATGTTTATAGTATCTTGGGGCCGTAATCTCAATCGCAGTTTAAACTACGTTGAGATTAAACTTGGTTAAACAAAAATTTAAACTTCAGATCGTATTATGAATCTTAGTTTAAACCGCAAACAGAATTTTACTGACAGTTTAGTTTAAAAGGGGATTTTGGTGGTTTAAACTTCCGGTTAATTTAATACAAGAGTTGACACTATGTTTTCATCACATTTTATGTGAGTTTCCTAATCAGACTAAACTTGGGATTAAACTTGGTTTAATCTAAAATTTGAAGTTTGGATCGCATTATCAATCTTACTTTAAACCGCAAAGAACAGAGTTCAACTGACAGTTTAGTTTGAACGGGGATTTTGGTGGTTTAAACTCCCGGTTAATTTAATCCGAGAGCTGACACCATGTTTTCATAATGAAATGTTTTCATCACATTTGATGTTAGTTTTCTAATCAGACTAAACTTGGGATTAAACTTGGTTTATTCTGAAATTTAAACTTGAGATCGTATTATTAATCTTAGTTTAAACCGCAAACAGAATTTGACTGCCAGTTTAGTTTAAACGGGGATTTTGGTGGTTTGAACTCCCGGTCAATTTAATCCGAGAGTTAACACAATGTTTTCATCACATTTGATGTTAGTTTTCTAATCAGACTAAACTTGGGATTAAACTTGCTTTAATCTAAAGTTTAAACTCTAGATCGTATTATTAATCTTAGTTTAAACCGCAAACAGAATTTGTCTGCGAGTTTAGTTTAAACGGGGATTTTGGTGGTTTAAACTCCCGGTTAATTTAATCCGAGAGTAGACGCAATGTTTTCATGATGGAATGTTTTCATCACATTTGCTGTGAGTTTTCTAATCAAAATCTGAACACGATGTGAGAGATAGGAATACGATGTACGGGAGTGAAGAAAGAAGGAAAGAGAAATAGGGAATTTGCGAAGGCTGGAGGAAGAAAGAGAGAGAATGGAAGAACAAAATTAGACAAGGAAGTTCAAGCCTAAAAAAGATATGAGAAGATAAAGGTGAAGAAGATGTTTGTGAGATGTGTAATAGGATGTGCAGGAGTTAGAAAGAGTGAGAAATAGTGAATATGTGGTTGCTGGAGGAGGAAAAACAGAAAAAGAGAGAGAGAATAGGAGGTGACAAGGAGGTTGAAGCCTAATATGTATTAATCAACCTGTTATCGGACAAATGGCTGTGCGAAGAACACATTAGCAGCGGAGTGTGATAGGATTCAGTCTGATAGGACAAATGCCATTTCCATTTAGATGCAGCCAGGGGTGAGACACCCTGTATTGTGTGTGTGTGTGTGGGGGGGGGGTGATGGTTAGAGGGGGGTGGTGGTTAGGGGGGGAGGTAGACTTGAGGATCTATTAATGCACAAATCCCCCCCCCCCCCCAGGGTGACGTCAGTGCTGGCACTACAACACCCAGATTGTGATCGGGTAAGCCAACAAGCTCAAACTAGGTAGGAGTTGGTAGACCTGAGATAAAGGTTGGTTTCAAGTGATGAAAATTGCTTATAAATTGAGAAAAATTGTTAGAATAGATGGATGAACGATTTTTGGGAAATATCAGTTGAAAACTCATGAAGAGTCAAATCATGTTAAAAACGTTATGGAGTTTTTCACTTTCCTGAAAGTGAGATCTATGAAAGAACTAGATCTACCATAAACTGAACCAAATAACCTCCGGACGAATTTACACTTGCACTGCAGAAAATGGGATAATTGTCATCTGACAATGTCAAAAGTCAAAAGTCACCTGACAATGAAATTTATTTCAGCATTTATTTGTTTAAAAAAAAAACGGAAACACTGAAGGTGTGGGAACGTCTGTTTAACGAAATATGTAGATATTCAAATTAAATCATTCGTTACATAGTCTGACCGCGACTGAAGTGGCTCTGTATAATAAGGGCCTAAAACCCCACTAATCAACTCAAAACAGGTTTCAATAACAAATATTTTCGAAAAAGCTAGTAATTTTGGGGAATTATGCACCTTAAACCCCTCCACTCAACTCCAATCAGGTTTGGATACCAAATAGCTTCGTAAAAGCTGGTAATTTTGGAAAATATTTCCCCTCAAACCCCTCCACAAAACTCAAAACAGGTTTGATAGTTCAAAAAAGCTATTAATTTGGAGAAAATCATGTACCTTAAATCCCTCCACTCAAATCAAAGCAGGTTTAATAACAAATATTTATGAAAAAGCTAGTAATTTTGGGGAATCATGCACCTTAAACCCCTCCACTCAACTCAAAACAGGTTTGGATATCAAATTTAATAGTTTTGAAAAAGCTAGTAGTTTTGGCAAATCATGCACTGAAAACACTTCCACTCAACTAAAACCGGTTTAATAACAAATATTTTCGAAAAAGCTAGTAATTTTGGGAAATCATGCACCTTAAACCCCTCCACTCAACTCAAAACAGGTTTGATTTACAAATAGTTTCGAAAAACCTAGTAATTTTGGGAAATCGTGCATCTTAAACCAATCCACTCAAATCAAAACAGGTTTGGATAACAAATATTTTCGAAAAAGCCGGTAATTTTGGAAAATCATTCACCTTAAACCCTTCTACTCACTAGACAACAGGTTTTAGTAACTAATAGTTCCGAAAAAGCATTTTTTGAGAAATCAAACACCCCTCTACTTAACCTATCTAAAGTGCTTCACTTTTGTCATCATAACCTCCTCGCAATTGTAAGGGGTAACTATGTTTTAAGTTGTGAGGGAGGGAGTTGGGAAGCGTCCTCAGACACGAGGCAGAAGACAGGATTAGGCCGTGCTATCTGTCTCCATAACAACAACAGCTAGCTTTCAAGAGGGTAGCGGGTAGGCATAGTTAATATAAACGGGCACTATATCACAATCAAAGCGAAATCCGTGTCTGGCTGAATAATTCAAGGTGCCTAATCCAGACATATGCTTGCCTGTTGGCGGGCTTATCACTTAATGCTTGCAAAGGAGCAGCCAATCTTGTTTTTTCCCATCCACCCTTCTGACAATCACACACTGTCTTTGTCACTTTTACTCTTTCTTTCTCCATCTACCTTCCTGCTTCTTCTGGCTCCCTTTTCGCTTTCTTTTTCCAATCTTTTTGCTGTATTATTCGTCATCGCCTTGTTTTTACCTGCTTTATTCTTCATTCCCTATTACTGAACGAGCGAAGCGAGTTCTTCCTTTTGACTTGAGGCTCGAGGCGTTGTGTGTTTGTGAGTATGTTCCACGATAACTTTCGAACGCCTTTATCAATCAACTTCAAATTTGAAACACAGATTCTTGGTATCTTTAGACAGGTCAAGTTCGTTGGCCAATAAAATTAACCGACTCCTTCATCCTTTTTGAGGCGAATCAAATAGGCCTTTCATATATATATATATATATATATATATATATATATATATATATATATCACTATATGTAGAAAATAGTTGTTTCTACGATTCTACCATATGATGGCATTCTCAATAGATTTCAAAATATATTTTGAACAGAATTCATTAATTTCGAATTCCTTTAGGTGCTATTAGTTTATACTGAAGACTTCCGCAATGGCGGAACTTTAGTAACTTCGAACTTTCTTGTGATATATTTTGAGTTATTATCAGCTGTATACCTATAGGTGAATATAAATGTGAACAGGTTTTCTATAGAATCTCTATCTGATATACTAATTTCATTGACCAGATATTTGGATATGATTATGAACAGCTGTTTTTTAATTACTCAATAATTCCATTGCCCTGATATATAGGTATATGATTACGGTAGGTCTTTTTTGTGGAAAATAAATCTGTGTATCAGAGCAACGATGAACTTGAACTTCAAGTGATATCTCTTGTGAATTTTTAAATAAGTATCTTCAAAGCAATCGTTTTTCGTTACTGCCTTTCCCCTACGATAAGCTTTCCAAATGAGTTTCTTTTTCAAAAATTAATTGTTTGCAAGCGAGTTCTCCAGCCCGTTGGGCTCACTAGTTATTAACTCTCTATATTTCTCTCTTGTTTCTTTCCCTATCTACCATAACCTTTCGCTCTTCCACTAAGTCACTCTCTCTCTCTCTCTCTCTCTCTCTCTCTCTCTCTCTTCCATATATCTGTTTCATTTTATTTTATTTTATTTTAATATTATTTTTATCTGCATTTGTATATCTAATATGCATCTCTGTCACCATAGGCGACAAGCCTAGTGGCAATTATCAAATAAATATCAATCTATCTCTCTCACAATCTCTTAAGATTCTCTGGATTCAACTAAGTTTAAGTTTGAATTTTTCTTCAGACTTCACCCTTATTACATAAATGCTTCACATATAGAATCTCACTGCAGTGGCGGATTTACGGGGAGGGCTTTCGGGCTGAAGCCCCCCCAAAACCTCCAGAGTGTAAATTTTTTCCAACAAAACCTCCAGTTTGAAGCTCTTAAAATATTCATTATAGCAAGAATTACTTAATTCCACTACTAAGTCTTCAATTGTAACATGAGATCCCATATTTCTATAAGAGGAAAACTAATCGTCAGATAAAAACTTTAGAAAAACATCTCTTTTTACACTGTGGAATTCACACAAAATTTATCTATTAAATCTTGATAAAACATTAGTTCATTGAAAAATTTGTATCTTATTAAAGCTCCCACATTGATTTTCATTCTTAAAAATTGAATAATATGACCGTAATACCGGAATAATACTAGGTCTACGTTCCTTGACAAACTGTTGAACACACCAGATTCAGCCATAATTCAATCAAAATTTTCCAATATACTTTAAATTTAAGTTAATTTTATCGCCGATATGGTTCAAAGCACTAGTAAAGGTATTTTTTATTTCCCAATCATATGAATAGTTATAGTTCGGGTATGATTGATTATGAAAAATTCAAAAGCTTTCACAATACTTGTTTTCAGTTCACCTCAACCCCCCCCCCCCCCCCCGCCTATCAGTAGCAAACCAGCCACTCCCAAAAACATTTTCTGGATCCGCCACTGTCTCACTGTTATTATCCAAGCTTTTTTCCAGAGGATGAAGCCGACACAGGTCTAAGACTTGTGCGTGAGTAATGAATTGTATGATGGTGATTGATGAGTTGGACCTACAGCTTTAGGTGGGTTCCGAACCACCGGGAAGTGTTTTTCAGCAGAGAACAGAGTCTTTTTTGCTGGCTAATCCAATCGGTCACCCTAAAAAAGAGCGTCCAGGAGTTTCGTAGCTTATCTTTGATTGAACAGATACCTGCTATGGCACTCGGCTATCACTTCCCCTACAAATCTCATTGCTAATATCCAAGCTTTTTACCATTATACAATCTATTGTGTCTGAAATAAAATGTTTTTATCAGTCATATTGGAATTTTTTAAATTCATAAAATAATTTTATCTTTATCTTATATTATTTTATCTTTCTCTGAAACATTAAAAAAATGCACCAATTTAAAAAACTTCTTATTTTATCATGAATAAAGTAATTTAACCTAATCTCTTCCTGCCTAATTGTGCTCTCTTTTTTTAGTAATTTTCGTCACCCAAAAAGTTTATAACAATTTTATTAGTTGTTCCAGAATAGGAAAATTTGATTGAATGATAAGGTGGAGGTTTTACCTACTGGTGAATCAGTTTTAGAACAACTTGAATTTTTATTAATGTATTTTCAAGCATTTAATCAAGTTTAATAGGACATATTAAGAGTTGATTGAAAAAAAAATCCAATACAGCTGTCTTTGTAGTGGCGGAGTCTGATAATGTGGAAGATATCCATGATGAATAATAAGACTTGAAGCTGTCACAACCATATTAATTTATTGAAAGCAGTAAAATACTAGTTTTGGTTGTTACACCATTATCAATCTCGAACAAACTAAAACTAAAGTACAGAGTAGCTTAATACATACTAAACATGGAATGATACTATTGGCTGAGGGAGAAAGTGCCTCCGATAGGTTGTGGAATCTCAATGATCTCGTAGAAGGATGTTTGGGGTTTTTTAGCTACTCTAAAAAATGGATACGTCCTTTTAGTCTTCTATCACTAATATTATTTCAATAATTATTATTCAATCATGTCTTTATGTCTATCTCATGACCCTTCAGTCTTTCATGAATAATCAAATCAAATCAAATATAATATTCATTGAAAAATCATTTCTCTATCATGATTCTCCATGTTGCTTTTTCATCTTTATCTTTCAACAAATAATTAATACAATCAATTTTGTAATCTTTAATTTCCTCCATTTATATCGCATGTAATGGTCTGCTTTATTTATTCAACGAATCACCAATAATCATTTTTATATTCTCTCTTTATTTTTCTCCATCTCTCTCACAATATGTAATGTAGGGCATTATTTATTCAACGAATCACCAATAATCATTTTTATATTCTCTCTTTATTTTTCTCCATCTCTCTCACAATATGTAATGTAGGGCATTATTTATTCAACGGATCACTAATAATCATTTTTATATTCTCTCTTTATTTTTCTCCATCTCTCTCACAATATGTAATGTAGGGCATTATTTATTCAACGAATCACCAATAATCATTTTTATATTCTCTCTTTATTTTTCTCCATCTCTCTCACAATATGTAATGTAGGGCATTATTTATTCAACGAATCACTAATAATCATTTTTATATTCTCTCTTTATTTTTCTCCATCTCTCTCACATGTGCTTTATTTATTCAACAAATCACCAATAAAATCATTTTTGTACTTCTCTTTATTATTCTCCATCCCTCCCACAATATGTAATGTAGGGCATTATTTATTCAACGAATCACCAATAATCATTTTTATATTCTCTCTTTATTTTTCTCCATCTCTCTCACATGTGCTTTATTTATTCAACAAATCACCAATAAAATCATTTTTGTACTTTCTCTTTATTTTTCTCCATCTCTCTCACAATATGTAATGTAGGGCATTATTTATTCAACGAATCACCAATAATCATTTTTATATTCTCTCTTTATTTTTCTCCATCTCTCTCACAATATGTAATGTAGGGCATTATTTTTTCAACGAATCACCTATAAAAACAATTTTGTATTCTCTCTTTATTTTTATCCATCTCCACCACATATTTTGTACTTTTCATCTTTATTTATCTAACAAATTGTAATCTATCTTCATTTTATTTCTACTCTGTCCTATTATTCTCTATTTTATTGTTCTGCTAGCAGAAACCAACACAAAGAACATTAAAAAAAGTGAGAAGGGGAGTAGTAGCCACATTAAGGAACAGGATGTGGGGTGGTAAGAAGGAGGGAGGTAAGGAGGAGGGAGGTAAAGAGGAGTGAATAAGAGGTAAGTAAGGAGTAAGGGATCACGCACTTACAATGACAACACGTTTTATTCGAGGCAGTAAACTCTCTTCTTACCCAGCGCAATCTGACAGCTCTTCGTCTTTCTTCTTTCTCTAACCATTCTCTCTCTTTCTTTCTCTCCCTCTTCTTGTGTGATAATCCTCCGAGAAGTGTGCGAAACAAGTCGCTATGACAACGGCGCGCGCAAATCTTATGGTGCAAATAGACTTAACCGCAAACAACTCTGCTCCCCTGTTTCTCGGAAATCCACACTACTTACCACCTCCAATTCTCCCTTACTTGTGTTTTCTTGTTCACTTATGTTTTCTGCTACCGTTTTCCCCTCTTTTTGCTGTTTTTATCATTCTCGTTTCATTTTGTTGTTGTTACACCCCTCGTCATCATTTTTCACCAACATGCATTTACTCTTTAATTACCTCTACTCAATTATATCTTCTTGCGATTTCTTGCTCACTTATGTTTTCTGCTCTTTTTTCGCCCCTCTTTTCATTTTTTTATTCTCATTTCACTCCTGTTTTTGCTACATCACTCATCTTCATTCCTTACCACCATCTCTTACTTCTGTTATTGCCTCTTTTGTTTTCTTGTCCACTTGACTCATAAATCACAATCATCCAACTCATTACCACGCACAGGTCTCAGACCTATGTGGGGCTTCACGCATAAAAAAAAACTGCTCTTGTTTCTCTCTTCTTGCTCGTCTTTTGTTCACTTATGTTTTCTGCTCTTGTTTTTACCCTCTTACTGGTATTTCATATACTGTCATTCCATTTTTGTTGTTGTTACATCACTCAAACTTAACTTATATTATGTCACTTTATAACGTAACCGCAGATAAAATATGAAACAAAACTTGAACAGACTTTGTATTTGTTTCGGAAAATTTTTCTGGAGTAGAGTTACCTCTCAAGAAATCTAGTGACATAGTTATGCATAACCTTACTAAAAAATAGTAGAGCTGCGCCACATCAATTCCACCCACCAGTAAAGAATATCCGCCACTCAAAATCCATTTGGCACACCAAAAGCGCCACAGATGTTGCCAGTCCTGCCCCAGACATAAAGTGCAGCCTCTACATAACCACATGCATCTATATAGCACGTAAGCATAAACTACACATATATACAGCACGTTATGAGCCATATTTTTCACTTTATTAACCAGCGCTCAGTGACCAGAACCAAAGGGCCACGCACACAAAAGGGCTCATTTCAATCTCCACCCTGGTGGTGGGGGGGGGGGGGGGGGTGACCCTAGAAAGGGCCACATTGTGCCCTTTTGAGACCTATCCATCTTTCCGCCGACATTCCAATAATTGATAATGCTTTGTATCCATATATAAGCAAAAGAGATGAATGCAAAGAGTCATTTTGATGGCCTGTTCTCGAGTATGGAATGGCTTTTGTTATTGAGGTCATGCGTTACTTACCATCACTCTCTCTCGTTTTATTTTCTCTCTATATCACATTCACACTCTCACCCTCTCTTTCTCTCACTTTTTTCTGCCTTTTTCTTTTTTATCTCTTTACATTTTATTCGACTCCTCCAATAACTCTTCCAAAGTAATTTGTTATTAATATAAATAATATAATAATTATATGACTTCTCACATTATTCAATTTATAACGAATTATTTAACCAATTTATATACTACATGAACTCAACGGTATATTACATGCTCAGCTGATGTCGGAATTTGAACTGTTTACTTGACTCTGTTGGCTGACTTGTAATCTAGCTATCATTTTTTTTTTTTTTGAGGATGAGGCCCACATAGGTCTCAGACCTGTGCGTGGATAATGGATTCAATGATGGTGATTGATGAGTTAGACCTACAGTTTTAGGTTGGTTCCGAACCACTGGGAAGTGATTTTGAAGCGGAGAACAGAGTCTTTTTTGCTGGCCAATCCAATCGGTCACCTTACAAAGAGCGCCCAGGAGTTTCGTAGCTTATCTCTGATTGAACAGATACCTGCTGCGGCACTCAGCTATCACTTCCCCCAT
>OX418225.1:4846717-5014217 GCA_948455865.1 Conomelus anceps
GAAAAAATTGGAAAAGATAAATTGAGAAAAGATTGGAAAAGATAAATTGAGAAAAGATTGGAAAAATAAATTGTGAAAAGATTGGAAAAGGTAGATTGAGAAAATATTGGAAAAGATAAATTGAGAAAATATTGGAAAAGATGAAATATAAAAGAAAGAAATTTTATAAGTACGGTACAATTATTGTAGGCAAAAGAAAAGAATTTGGAGGTGAAAAGTAGCAAAAACAAATGAATAATCAATAGAACTGATAGCTAATGTTGAAAAGGATGTGAAAGAGAAGAAGTTGATTGGAAGAGCTGTAGGAGGTGTTATAATTCTGTAGAATAGAAAAACTGCCTTTATTTGGGCGAAGTTAGGACTTGCAGGTCCTCTCTTACATTTAACCCTTAATAGAGGTTAAGATAACAGATATTGGAATAAATCATCAAAATTAAGAAATAGTATTGAATAATTGGGATGAAATCTTTGCATCATTAAAATGGAATGCTTGAGGAAGCATTCCCAAATAAAGAAACAAAACATTTAATAAAACGCCAATAAAAAGACATTTTAACTTGGAAACTTGTTGGATTTCTTAATCCATAACGATCTGCGTTGTTAATATTTACTTTCTATGGCAAATTTGACTGCAAGTCGTTAAATTTAAAATAAAAAAGAATGGAAACTTGTATTGAGAAGATATAAACCATCAAAACTCAAGGAAAAGCAGAGTCGCCTCGATTTGTAAAAGTAGGCCTATGTGGTTTCGCAAATTCCAAGAGTTAGGTAGGGTAAACTGTACTTGGAAAATCATGGATGAGAAATTTGATGGATAAAGTTTCTTTGTAGTTTGTTTGAGATTGATAATGGTGTAACAACCGAAACTATAACCTCACGGTTTTTTAATAAATGTGGGGATAACTAAAGAGTTAATTATAGATTGCAGGCAGTAAGTTGAATTAAATTAATTTAACCCAATTACATTTTATTTTACCAAAAACTCAAGCATATCAAATTATTCATTTTTATTTCCATAGAATTTCAATGTAATTTAGATTCAAATATTGTGTAATCCAAGTACACAATAGAGTCTACATTTCCAAATAAACAAACAAAACAAAACATTTAAATCTGATTCATTATTATATTCTCAGAAAAATTATCAGAAAACTAGAAGTGTACAAATGAACAAATATTCATTTGTTAGTGTTGAATTCTATGAAAATCTCAGTAAAAAATGGTCTGAATAATAATAATAATAATAATAATAATTTATTGTAATAATAATAATAACAAAATGTTAAACTTCTTCACCGTCTTCTTCTTTTGCTCTTTTCATTCCCCTTCTCCAAGTGATAAAAATAGATGATAATAAATAATAATTTTGAAAGAATGATGCTAATTACTACTGTACAGTGTAATATATGTTTCATTCTTGTATAATAATGATGATTCATAGGCTAAAGTAGCGGAATAGACAAGTTGCCAATGTAATAATTTTTATGAGCAAATTTCACAGAGGAATTTATTGATTGATACAAAAAGCACATCAGAAACAACAAAGTAGAAAACTTTATAGCAATAATTTTTATTGAATAATGTTAGTTTGTTTCAAATTGAGGATCACGTTCGGTCCGGATCACTTCCAGAACCGGGAAACGATAACCGAGTGCCGTAGCAGATATCTGTTCAATCAGAGATAAGCTACGAAACTCCTGGGCCATCTTTGTAAGGGTGACCGATTGGATTGGCCAGCAAAAAAGACTCTGTTCTCTGCTGTAAAATCACTTCCCGGTGGTTCTGAACCCACCTAAAACTGTAGGTCCAACTCATCAATCACCATCACCCAACTCATTAACCACGCACAGGTCTAAGACCTATGTGGGTTTCATCCTCCGAAAAAAATGCTCTTACATGTCTAAACACTGTGTTTGAATAGAAAACAAATTTGATGCCTTGTAATAAACAACACCTTGGAACAATTTGAAATATACAAACACACCACACACAATAAACAAAACATTCTCAATGAACAACTAAATTTTAAATCTCACAAACTTTTTGATCACATTTTACAAAAAACCGCAACACTTCTAACCAAAAAACTGACATGATGATCTAGGAACCCACGCCTCTGAAGATGGATCTCATAGATTCGAAAGCGCTCGGCCAGATTAAGTAAGTTATTATACTTATTCTTAACAAATATTTGACTGCAAGTCGTTAAATTTCACATGAAAAGTTAATATTAACAAAGCAGTTCGTCATGGAACAAGAAATCCAGGAATTGTAATAAACGTTTGAATCTTTCACACTGAAATACCGTTATTTATTGAACCACCTTCGTATCGTGCAGCTGATCGGTGAACACAATACTATGGAGGCCCTACATACCGGAAGGAGTAGTACAGACCGCATTGAACAATCGTGAAATGTCATTTTAGCTGAATCTACTTCACGGCTGTCTATGATGTATTACTTACTGGTTGTAGACAAATCAAGTGACCTTGGTTAGAAAAAGAAGCCTGCAATGTGCTCCTTCCATTCATAATGTGACCTTCGTTGACTAAATTTGTTGTTCTTCAACCTGATTGGTCAATTCACTGATCACAGTTGCATTTAAGATCGTTTTTCCTTTCATTAGTATGACATTATTAACACAAATGGAATTTATTCTGAGATTTTACGCAAAAAGGTTTTTAATGCTGATAAAGATGAGCTTGACGCTTGTGCGTGGGGAAATTGAGTGAATTATTGCACAAAAATGCTAGGTCCAGATCGGGAATCGAACTCGTTACTATTGGAGTAAGGCGGGTAGGAGTCAGGTGTGCTAAAAAGTATGTGGATCTTCACCACTATAATGCGGTTTACCATTAATTCTTGTTGAAAAAACTCATTGTACGGTACTTCAATATTACACTCAATTTTGTATAATTATGTTGAATATAATAATACTTCACAATGTGAAACACAAAGTGATAGCCGTGAGTCGTAGCTGGTATCTGTTCAATCAGATAGATAAGCTGGGTCCTGTATGTAACGATGACCGATTAGATTGGCCAGCAAAAAAGACACGTTTTCTGATGTAAAACCACTTCCCGGTGGTTCGGAACCCACCTAAAACTGTAGGTCCACTCATCAATCACCATCATCCAATTCATTACCAACGCATAGGTATCAGACATATGTGGGCTTCATCCTCAAAAAAAAAAAAAAAAATTGTAATACATTTTTCCAATTTTGTATAAGATTGATTGATTAATTGGCTTAATGAAGGCGAAATTAGGACTCCTGGTCCTCTCTCACACTTAACCTTAAGAAGTAGAAAACCAAAATAAGTAGGCTAGAAACAAACGACTCAAAGATATCGGATTTTAAAGTTGATTGATAATTATTCCTCTTACGGAATATTATTAAAACAGTTTTGATTTAAACTACATAATTGTTTAAATTTAATGTTTGTGATTATCCAAGTACACAATCCAATTCGCTTCATTATTATTCTTTGTGTTAAATTTAATAAAAATAAAAAGAAAATAACATGAGAAATATAAAAAATCTATCAATTATCACAAACAGTTCAATAACATTTTGCCATAATTTTTTGTTAGCCATCTTTTATTGAATACATCATATTTATGTAAAGTTTGTCATCTTTTATATTTACCGAAACACAATATAATATTTTGATCTTTAATCAATTCATTTTTAGAAAACGAATTTATTAATTTTGAATTCCTTCAAGTGCTATTAATTCCCTTAAGAGCTAGGAATTCGAAATTAATAAATTCTGTTTCTGTATATTTGCCAGTATGTTAAATTGTCTGTTAGGCTACTTCAAACTAAGTTAAGAAGTAACTTTTAGAGATCAACAAAAAAATTATGTCAGCAATCATCATTAAGTTAAAATGCTCCTGAATATAAACTTTTTAATCTTCAACTAGTCTTGTTTTCTTTACTGAATATTTATTCTCTAACATCATTAGAGATTCATGTAATCACCACTAACTACTCTTTGTGTCCTAAAAATCATAGCGTTCACTGAATAAATTTGTATTTTTCAGTTTTATCATTATTAGAGATGTATTTATCAAAATCGTCAATTAATTATCACTACTCTTTGTGTATGTGTCCTGAAAAAAGCACAGCAGTATCAAAATAAATTTATATTTTTCGAACCAGCCTACTCAAATCTTTATTATTTCTGCATCAATACAAATGAATGCATGTATATCGCAATCGAGTACATAACACTTAAAATTCCCAATACTTTTAATTCCACCTAATTCTAAAAAAAAACAATTTCAACAGAAAGCCATGACAGAATAAACCGCTGAGGATTCTCATGGATCTATCTAAGTATATCGCAATCTCAAGTACATAACACAGACCAAACTCAAATTTTTTTCGTAAATCTTTTCTCTTTTTAGAAGGAAAATTCTTCAACAAATTGCCATTCGTGATTTCGCATATAGGAACACCACATCTGTTCAAACGTAAATTGAAGGCTTTTCTAATTGATATGCACGAACAGGATTTAGAAGACATGTACAATATCATTGTGTAATCTCTTCTCTAAGCTTCACCAACGTTAGTAGACTCTCCTGAAGATTGTTTAGATTATAGTGTCAACATCAGATCAGAAATGAGTTTACAACCATGTATTTTAATTATAGAGCATATTGTCTAAGTTCCATTACCGTATTGAGTTCAATTTTGTCAAAAATTAGAATTATTATTCTTTTTTGGGTACTGTTATCATGAAGTGTTTTGAATTATAATAAAGTTATATACACCCATATGCGGTCATGTTCAACTAGAGCTTGAATATGCGTAATTCCATTAGAGATTTTTTAAATTTATTTAATAACATTTATTATAATGCACTGGTTTTTTTTATGAATTATGCTATATTAAATTATAAGTTGTATTGTTTGTTTCTGATGAATAAATCATTATTTCATTATTTATTTCAGATTCCTAATACTTCTAATTATAATTCTAAAAAAAAACAATTTCAACAGCAAGTCATTACAGAATATCAGTTGAGGAGTCACATAGATCTATGCATCAAACTCCAGCTATTTTGTCTAGAATATGTTGAGAGAAAAGATGCTGTCAGTCGGTCCAGATAGCTGAGAGCAGCTCTGTCTGTGTTCATATCAGGTCCTCGTTAATTATAGATCTCCGAACTATTCTCGCCAGCTGCTAGTAAAAAAGAGACGGTTTGTTTACAATAGCCCAGCTCACAATGGTCTACCTATTGGAGTGTAAGGGTGACAGAGACAGTACTTGCACTTGCTTAGTCTGGGACGCCAGCGAGATGGACTGCACTGTCTATTTTTAAATTTTAGATAGACTGCAACATAAATATATAGAGAGAGTATGTGAAGAATTAAAATGCATTGTTATTTATTTGTTTATTCATTTTTAGACAGATAAACAATTGAGTGAAGATGCAACAAAGTCCAAAACTACTCTACACATATGTTGACTGTGCTATATTGTCCAAAATATTTAGGTTAATTTACACCAAACATTTTTACAATAGTTGGGATAGCACCACAAGAATCATGTAGAGAATCTTTTAAAAAACTTGAAATTATGACCCTCGTCTGCATTTATATTTTCAAAAATGTTTATTATTATGTTTATGTTGTACATGTAAGAGCTAACAAAAATGAGTTTGTGTCGAAAGAAAACGTTCACAGTTATAATTCTTCTGCCCTTCATATCCTTCTTCTGCCCATCTTCTCCATCTCTGCCCTTCTTATCCTTTTCTCCTTCTTCTGCCTTTCTTCTCCTTATTTTGCTCATCTTCTACTTCTTCTGCCCTTCTTTACCTTCTTCTGCCCTTCTTCTCCATCATCTGCCATTCTTCTCCTTAATCTGCCCTTCTTCCCCTTCTTCTGTCCTTCTCATCTTTCGTCTGCCCTTTTGTGCTCATCATTTAAATTGAACTTGGCAATTGTGTTTTCCAGAACATTCAAGTTATATTTTAATCAAAGCTTAAGCATAACCTATGCTTACAAATATATGGACTCTCGTAACAATTTGGTAATAGAGACAGTTTTTTGGGGCTAAGAGAATGTTGTTTCTTTTTAATTTATTCTGGCTGTATCATTAAATAAATAGAAAAATACATAAATAAAATAAATAAATGAATGAATAAATAAATAAATAGGAAAATGAATAAACAAACAAATAAATAAAAACTTAAATAACACTTAAAGTAGAAATTAACTCAAGTTATGGCGTGACGGCCGTTTCACTCAGTTGTCAAGAGCATTGTCAGACGACCCACAGTACATGTACTGTGTACTGTGGGACTGTGGGTCGTCTGACGATGCTGTTACGCCATAACGTGAGTTAATTTCCACTTAAAAGTGTTTTTCAAGTTTCTATTACATATTAGTGGAACAAGAGGATCTTTAACATGAAAACAAATAAACAAACAAATACATGAAATATTGCAATATAGTCGTAGTATAGGTAGAAAAATATGACATGATATTCAGGCCGGAAATGCTACTAAAATATTCATGTTTTTATCCTTTGTTAAAAAAAGCCAAAAAATGGCTGCATAGAATAATAACTGTCATGGAGTGATTTATTATTAATGTGGCTAGCAACTAGCTCCCTCTATTGATTCAATTGCGTGACAGCGCACAGCAGTAATATTATTGCAAGAGGACAGTTATTTTCTTTGTATTTTGTATAACACTGAATTTTTACCATTATTTGGAACAGGAGTTGTCATTTTCACTGAACAATCATTGGTTTATTTTGTCACTTTATTCTTTCATTTTCTGAAAGGAAAAATGAATGAAAATAATAATGTGCTTATGTCTAGCTCTTTACATACTCTTTTAATTTTAGAATAAAATGTGCCAAATATTAGAGTTCAGAATGTCTGTCGCTTTATTCAAACACCACTAATCTCGTATATTTTTCCACAGGTACGCAGTTCTGTACCGGAAAATTTATTTTGGATGTGAAAAGGCCTTCAAGCTCGTCCAATAATTTAGAGTAAGTTTGAAAATAATTTATTCGTAAGTTAGTACTACTGCTTGCGTGTCTCTCAAATATTATATTTTGGTTTTCAGAAATTATTATGCAAAATGTTGTCATTCATAACACTTACAGCAAATGATAATTATTATTTATTTTCTTTTTTAAATCATTATCCAAAGTGATCACTACAACACTTAGAGATTGTGCCAATCAGCCAAAAAACTATTGTAATAACAAGTACGATTCCGTATAGGTTTGATAGGCCAGAGCTAAATGAAACCATTAAGTCAACAAATAAATCAAATCATAATACGACCAGAAGCCAAAAAATAAGAACTAATAAGATTATTGTTGTGGTTATCCATTTTTCGTGAACTGCAGTAGAACTATTCATATGTATTATCTTGCTGTGCAGAACTGACCTTTTTGAGTCGCGGCGGACGCGTTTCGAACTATGTTGTTTTTCTTCGGCGCTTGGAAGAACAACATAGTTCGAAACGCGTCCGCCGCGACTCAAAAAGGTCTGTTCTGCACAGCAAGATAATACATATGAATAAAACTAATAAGAGTATCAAACTGACACTGTATTTCTGTTTAAATTATGAATTTAACTCACTTATACTGGAGGGATGCATTTCACTTCTAAAGGGAAGCTTCATCAGCCATAATGGAAGCATCTACTATGTTATTATCCTTGATCCAAACAGTTGAGAAGCTTTGAACAACTTTGTACCAACGAAAACATCTCATCTGTGCTTGAACCTATAACAACTTTGGACCAGAGCAGTTCTCATAATATAACTATATTTGTTAGCGTGCTCGTGTTGGAGCCTGTGCGTGCGTTTGCTATTGACACACGTAAATTCAGCTTCAGTAAAAAAAGCCCCGGGCAAAAAACACGGCCAGTATTATTAATTCGACAGAGAGATAAGCGACAGACTAAGTCCCTTGTTGTTTTTTAATTATAGTCTGACCAGCGCAGCTAAGTCTCTCACTGGGACTTCATTTCACATAAAAAATTACTGCTTTTATATTGTTGTGCATTGAAAATAAAGACAGACTACAAAACTTGAAACTTAGTTTGTGATGTTTTTCATGACGAAATACTCAATGAACAATCTAATATGGAAACTGACACTATTTATTAACATAAATAGTGTGAAAAAATAGGGCCGTAACATAACATAAATAGGCATAACATAACATAACATAAATAGGGCCGTATTTATTAACATTCCTTCAGTTTTTCTTGTTTCAAGGGACTCTTGTAAATTATTTACGTAGGCATTGATACCCACATAGCACAGAATATCCTCAGGATATCCCACACTGATCCCCAAATATCCCACAGGGACATGGCATTTTGGGATATCTTTAGGATATCCTCAGGATATTGAAAAAGAAAAATCTCAACATGAACGTTTAAGGTTTACAGTAATGTAGAAAATGACCATACAATCTTAATTTCACCTTGTTAATATAGGGAAATGATAGCCGAGTGCCGTAGCAGGTATCTGTTCAATCAGAGATAAGCTACGAAACACCTGGGCGCTCTTTGTAGGGGTGACCAATTCGATTGGCCAGCCAAAAAGTCTCTGTTTCTGCTGTAAAATTAGGTACTTCCCAGTGGTTCGGAACTAATATGTATTTGGGTTATAAGTCAAAAGTCCTTGTTTGATATAGATAGATTTATTGAATTATAATCTTGTTAATAGTAATCGTACAAGTACAAGCATAGGTTGCCGAATGCCTGTCTGTGTGTGTTGTTTCTCATATCTTGATGTTCTCATATCACATATGTTCATGGCTAACTTGATCCAGATGTTTTTGTAAATCGTTATTTAGTAATTAGGTTATGTATAATATGTGTGAATACAATACTGTTATTTGTTAACTTGTAAATAGTTGTATATAGTTATAAATGAATATGTATAATACAATTCTTATTAATCATAATAAGTGTGTAGTATTTAAGTATGTATGTTTGATTGTAATGTTGGCAACTTTGAGGTAAAGCTCAATGGCGCAAATACATAACAGGAACCCACCTAAAACTGTAGGTCCGACTCATCAATCATTTCATGAGTCCCTGAATAATACGGGCATGAATTTCTCGTTAAATATGATTTTTTAACCACTGAAACGTGAGGGATGCATTTCGCTTCTGAGAGGAAGCTTCATCACTCCACCAGAAAAGTATGATTTTTGAAAGCCTTAAGGAAAGCCTGTATTTGAGAGATGGTGAAATAAGCTTTATTGCACAGGCTACCTGCTACTATGTGTATTCATGATATTTTATAAATTTGGCAGTTTGTTAATTGTCAGTTACTTCAAATCCAACTTATTTTATTTTGCAAAACATACTTAGAAACGTGCTATACAGAACTAACCTTCTGAGTCGCGGCGAACTTAGTCTGCAATCAAGCGCCGAGGAAGAACTATACAGTTCTATACAGAACTATACAGAAGAACTATACAGTTCTATACAGAACTATACAGAAGAACTATACAATTCTATACAGAACTATACAGAAGAACTATACAGTTCTATACAGAACTATACAGAAGAACTATACAGTTCTATACAGAACTATACAGAAGAACTATACAGTTCTATACAGAACTATACAGAAGAACTATACAGTTCTATACAGAACTATACAGAAGAACTATACAGTTCTATACAGAACTATACAGAAGAACTATACAGTTCTATACAGAACTATACAGAAGAACTATACAGTTCTATACAGAACTATACAGAAGAACTATACAGTTCTATACAGAACTATACAGAAGAACTATACAATTCTATACAGAACTATACAGAAGAACTATACAGTTCTATACAGAACTATACAGAAGAACTATACAGTTCTATACAGAACTATACAGAAGAACTATACAATTCTATACAGAACTATACAGAAGAACTATACAGTTCTATACAGAACTATACAGAAGAACTATACAGTTCTATACAGAACTATACAGAAGAACTATACAATTCTATACAGAACTATACAGAAGAACTATACAGTTCTATACAGAACTATACAGAAGAACTATACAGTTCTATACAGAACTATACAATTCTATACAGAACTATACAGAAGAACTATACAGTTCTATACAGAACTATACAGAAGAACTATACAGTTCTATACAGAACTATACAGAAGAACTATACAGTTCTATACAGAACTATACAGAAGAACTATACAGTTCTATACAGAACTATACAGAAGAACTATACAGTTCTATACAGAACTATACAGAAGAACTATACAGTTCTATACAGAACTATACAGAAGAACTATACAGTTCTATACAGAACTATACAGAAGAACTATACAGTTCTATACAGAACTATACAGAAGAACTATACAGTTCTATACAGAACTATACAGAAGAACTATACAGTTCTATACAGAACTATACAGAAGAACTATACAGTTCTATACAGAACTATACAGAAGAACTATACAGTTCTATACAGAACTATACAGAAGAACTATACATAATGGAATAATTTGACAAATTTAATCGCCAAATCTAATAAATAAAAAACGTATCGAGGCTGTCGACCCTTACAAGATCTAATAACATAGCAGGAAGAAGAGGGGACAAAAGAAAAGAAGAGAATTCAAGAACAAGATTTTATCGCTCATATTGAAAAAAATCCATTACCTTAGAAACAGTTTTAAGTGGAAATTAACTCACGTTATGGATCACGATAGTGGAAACAAGATGGATCTTCAACATCATAAATCCATTACCAATATTATTAGATGTGTAGATCTTCACATGCTTCCATCTCTTGTATTACTATGAAGTAGTATTTCCCCCGCTATAATAGATATGAAACTATTTGTAACAAATTGGGTCAAGATCTAACCAGTCACGCATAGCTGGCATATAAGCTGTCAATCCATGAGAAGATTGATCACAATATGATTGCTACCGAAGACAATCAATAAGATTATAGTTTTTTGCTACTTACTTCAATTTGAAAGTACAATATTTTAGATGTCATTTTGTGATTGATTCAAAACAGATGGATGACTCCAAATGACAATCTAATAATTCGGATTAAATTTACTTTAAATAGAATCTAAATGGATTGCTTTGCTCTTCTTTGAATAAAAAGTCTTATTTTTGTTTAAAATGTTGTAGTCTTTTTTAGTTTCACTATACTTTGATTGCTTTTGTATTCTTATTATTGTTTTCGTTTGTTCGCCTTGATTTATTTTCTTTAATATATTTTTTGCTCCTATTGTTTGGAATTGTTGAATTGGTTATCTATTAAGAACTCGTTCCTCTCCCTCAAGCTTCGGCCCATGAGAGGAACTTTCTTCAAATTTCATTTTGTATATCTGTACTGTATTTGTTTTGGAGAAATAAAGTTGATTTCAATTTCAACTCGATTGAAGTGGAATCAATCAATGATTTGATTAGAGAAATAGAATTATCTTTTTTTTGAGGATGAAGCCCACATAGGTCTGAGACCTGTGCGTGAGTAATGAGTTGGATGATGATGGTGATTGATGAGATAGACCTACAGTTTAAGGTGGGTTCCGAACCACCGGGAAGTGATTTTACAGCAGAGAACAGTGTGGTTTTTGCTGGCCAATCTAATCGGTCACCCTTACAAAGATGGCCCAGGAGAACGCAGCTTATCTCTATCTGATTGAATAGATACCTGCTACGGCTCACGGCTATCACTTCTCTAGAAATCCAACGATTTTATATCTAAGGAATAATAAATATAAATATATTTTTGTAATAGTGTATAAAAACATTTACAATTGCTATAAAAGATTGGTTCACTACTAGTAAGATTAACTCCACAGTAACCGTGGGTCGAGTTTAAATTTATTAGGTGAATTTGAGTGAGAAGGTTGCAGTTATCTTAAGATAATTTGAAATCTTGTAAGACCGGATTCCTCTTAAAATTTGAGTGCTTTTGAAAATATATTTTCCTGCTTATTCATTAAAACCATACGCTATATATATATATATATATTCATTAAAATAAATCTAGAACATCTCAAATACAACATTTATTGTTCTGGTGAATTTCTTTTAAAGTGTTTAAAATGCTACTAAGATGTTTAGGTGGGCATTTGGGGAACTGATAGCCGCGTGCCGTAGCAGGTATCTGTTCAATCCGAGATAAGCTACGAAACTCATGGGCCATCTTTGTAACGGTGACCGATTGGATTGGCCAGCAAATAAGACTCTATTCTCTGCTGTAAAATCACTTCCCGGTGGTTCGGAACCCACCTAAAACTGTAGGTCCAATCACCATCATCCAGTTCATCATCAATCTAAGACCTATGTGGGCTTCATCCCCCAAAAAAATGAAATTTATGTTTGCGAATACAGAACTATAGTATTTTAAATGAATGAAACATTACCATATAGAATAGAATTTGTTTTGTGAAATTTGAGTGTTTTCTATTATCAAAACTGACATTGTATTTCACTTTTAAATAACGTTTTACTCACATATATTGGAGATGCTTGAGGAATGCATTTCACTTCTGAAAAGAAGCTTCGTCAGCCTGTTTAAAAGTGAAATACAGTGTCAGTTTTGATAATAGATTGTTCATTAAGTATTTCGTCATGGAAAACATCACAGATTGAGTGTTTTATTAATAAATTTATATTTTCATATAATTATGCTGTTCACAAGAAATCCACTTTTATTTTTATGGAGACATGATTCACGTTGCTTCAGTGGTATGCCTTCTTGTTCTACAAGAGACAAATTGAAAGAAAATGGCACAAAATGAACTTCATTACATAATCACTGATGATTTTTTAAAAAAAATGAAGTCTGTTTTTAATTACGAGTAATATCAATCACTAAGCTAAACATTCCGCCTTATCAAAGCAAAATCTCCATTCAAGTAGAAACGTATTGTTGTATAACAGAAATAATAAATTGAGAGCAATGTCTGTGAGATATGACTGAGCTATTACTATCCTCAATAGACTTATCTGTATTTCAAAAGATAGTGAATGATATAATGCTCAGCATTCATACTGTCAATGTCAACACATGGGCAGTAATATATTGTGGAGACCAACTTGGAATGAGCGATCGTTTTATGTCTTTCATATCGGTTATTATTTTTATAACACTGTTGAAATAAATTAAAAAAATTATTGTGAAACTTGAAATGAGTATATCGATTTTATGGGACTGGTTTATGACTTGGACCAAAGCAATTAAATTTATCTTTGAAATTGTTAAACTGGATTGCGAAACTGAAATGAATTCCAACCACGTGGTGAAGTGGCTAACGTGACTGCCATCCTGTTGATATAAAGGTTCGATTCACGGCTGAAACTGGCATTTTGTGCCTAATTACTCATGAGGCACAATGAATGACATTTTTCACATGATTATAATTATTATGAATGAATAATTAGACGAAATTGTCACAACCACATTTATTAAAAAAATACTGAGAAACTTGTTTGGGTTGTTATACCATTATCAATCTCAAACAGTTTGATTGAGATTGATAATGGTATAACAACCGAAACTAGTTTCTCAATATTTTTTTAATAAATGTGGTTGTGACAATTTCGTCTAATTATTCATTATCTACAATATCACCTTCGCCACTGCAAAGAAAATTATAATTACTTATAGATAGATATTTAAGCATCCACTGGCCTCCCATCGTGGGGGCATCTGGGCATTTCATGTTAGAAATTGACAGTGCAAATCTACCTTTCAACTTTCGATTAATGTTGAATTTGATTTCCTGTCTTCACCTTTGCCACTACAAAGAAAATTATAATTATTATTAGAACCCCTCCCCCAAATCTTATAGATTATTTAAGCATCCACTGGCCTCCCATCACAGAGCATCTGCGCATTTCATGTTAGAAATGTACAGTGCAAATCTACCTTTCAACTTTTAATTAATGTTGAATTTTATTTCCTGTCTTCAAAATAGATTTAAAAATTTGTATACATTTCTACACACTTGCAGAACTTATTTAGATGCTTGGTATTTGTTAATACAAAACGATCTACGATAGTATTGTAGAAATTTTCACTTAGACCACATGCAAAACTGATTGAAATAAATAAAAATACGAATTTTTATTTCTTACTTGAGGCAGAACATGTTTTCCTTTCCTCATTATCTAACTTACCTAACCTAGCCTGAGGATGAGCATCCTATCCGAAAACATGTTTTGTCTCAGGTAAGAACGAAAAATTCGAATTTATTTTAAAAAGTTCTGCATGTCGTCTAGATATATCTTCAATATATAACAAATCTTAGATATAATCAATAAATAAGAAAGTATAATCAATGCTATACTAATCATGTTAGAAATTTACATTGCAAATTCACCTTTCAACTTTTAATTAATGTTGAATTTGATTTCCTGTCTCTTCTCAATAGATTTAACAATTTGTATACATTTCTACACACTTGCAGAAACTTTTGATCTTTCTTTTGGAAGTATTCTAAGGTACCTGTGGTTCGTGACCTACCTAAAACTGTAGGTCCAACTTATCAATCATCAACCAACTCATTACCCTCGCACAGTCTTAAAAAAATGAAAAAATAAATTCCATTCAAGTGAATTAATGGGCCAAATATTGTATAAAGTTTTTCCATTAATTCAACATTCAAAGAATCGTATAGGAAAACATCAAGCAGTGTAAGTTTTAAAGATCTCTTTTAGCTAGTGCAGTGAAGAATCCGATACTCGAGACAATAAATGAAATCTGATGAAAAATTCAGATGATTCCAATCCATTATAGGTTGCTGAGGACCGTAGTTATGAACGTTCCTTTGGTGTATCTTGACAAACGCCTATTAAAATACATTACATTTTTCAAGATTCCCTCGTATCAAGAGAGGCTGAAGAAAAACGGCCCGTTCATAAATACGGCCCTAAAAGTGCTTGCACAGTGGAGCTGATACTCGATGATAGTCACCATCACAAAATTAAAAACAGGAAATGCTGATGGTGGTATTCATATTGCTCTTATTTGTCATATTGGCGGCTCTGGTAGCGCAGTTGGTTGGAGCGTTTGTCTGATAAGATAAGGCTCTAGGTGGCTTCGTTTCCTGCAGCCTTGGGTTCGAATTTCATTCAGCCATGGATGTTTCTCATCATTCACCCATTCACCTCATTACCCACGCACAAGTCTTCAGACTCATGTGCAAGAAGCATGTGGGCATCATCAGAAATGATTATATATATATAAAATTTGTGATTATCATCGAGTATTTGGACGCTCCACTGTGCAAGCACCCTAATCAAAAAGGTAAATCAATTTCAAAACTAGTTCGAAAAATAATTTTATTTCCTTATTTCATATCAATCACAGCAGAACTGGTAAATTTACGTAGAAAAGACTTAGAAAAATAGTCATAGTACGACAACACAAGAAAAGTTCAGAAATAAGTGATTTTTATCCACTCTTGAACAGAAGCACAGCTACCTGACCAAGGTAGAAGTAGATGAAGTGTCTCGTCTCATGAGTGACGTAACTTCCGAAGTTCCTACCCACAATGCAATGCCAGGTGGGACTGTACTTCTTGTCGAACTCCTTTTTGATATGACCAGCAATGTCTTTTTCAATATTAAATTTTTCCATTGCTTGAACGGCACAATCGACTGCATCTTGTTGCATTTCTTCAGACATGTCAGCATTTTTAATTACAGTCTTCCTGTCAGTCATCTTGAATTTTCTGAAAATGACAAAAAATTAATGTTAACTTTTCATGTGAAATTTAACGACATGCAGTCAAATATTTGTTAAGAATAAGTATAATAACTCACTTAAACTGGCCGAGTACATGAAAAGTTGGGCAAGTTCTGAATGGTACAATGCTTTCATCTATACATAAAAACTTCTGTGGTAGTACTACCTGCCTGGAATTGTCTGTTATCATGTCCACCAGTGTTTGCACTTTGGACAACAATGAAAATTTGGCCTGACATATACTTTGGTAGAATTGAACTGAATGTCCCAGTTTTCCCCCAATAACATCCTAAAGTTTGTAGGCTAGAACATTCAAACCCATGTACATAATCATCCCTAAAAACAGTTTATTTATTGTTAGTTAGTATTGAACCAATTTTGAATTCTTGCACAAAGTGAAATTTGCTGTACTTTTTTGGCATTGGCATTCCTATTTGTTTCCACAGCTAAATGGTGAACAATATCATCAGTTACAAAGAATTCCAAGAACTGGTGTGGAAAACAAGCATTCTTTCAGCTCCTTTTTGCCATCAGTCAACATACTCCAGTTTTCTTCAAGGCTATCATACTCTTGTTCATTGGTGGTCTTGTTATGTTGCTAGGCTTCTGCTTCTTCTGGTGGCCTCTCTGATGATGATACATCTGACCAGCAGAAATTGTGGCCATCAGCCTCAAAATATTTCTGAAACCAGAATCTTCTTGGGGCCTAACCATAAATAACTATCAGTTCCTCTTGGCTGACGCAGTTCGTCATGGAACAAGAAATCCAGAAAAATTAATGGTTAAAAATATAAGAGTACAAGAAAAGTTGGTACAAAACTGTAGTTTTTTTCTGTAAGTCATCTTGTTTAACAAAAAAGTGGCGAGATAAAACTGTGGTATAATTTACAGATAATTCCAGACAGACATATATGTGAATTTGGAAGTTTTTCTGTCAGGCATACTGTTTTACCAAGAAATGACGAGATATGATATAATTCGCAGATGAACGTGGTTGTAAAGTTGGTATAAAACTTTTTTTTTGTCAGTGATCTTGTTTTACATAAAAATGTCAATAACTACAGTATAATTATAATTTATAGGTAATTCAATGTAAGATTGGTTGTAAAATTGGATAAAAGTAATAATTCTACCTTGAAAAATAAGGTAGAATTATTACTACAGTGCGAGACTGAGCTCCGTGTCCCTCGGAGGAATGCACTACGTCATTACGTTATCACAAAAGCAATGTAATTGTGCGTCTCTGTGCGTGCGTCCGCGCTGCCCAGTATAGTATTCTTCGTCTCTCCTCTTCAGCCATCAGGGACACGGAGCTTAGTCTCGCACAGTAGGTAGAACTAACTATGATATAAAAATTACAGATAAACTTGATACAGAACTGGAGTTTTTCTGTCAGTGATCTTGTTTTACCTAAAAATATCAAGAAATAACTACGGTATAATTTAAAGATAATTATAGACAAGCATAGTTGTAAAATTGGTACAAAGCTGGACAGAAGTACTAATTTCTTAACTAAATATTTCTTCTTGAAGTTCAAGTAGCTTCCTATTCCGTCACATATCTGTAATATTTAGCATGCATTTTCAGTGGTATTGGTGTAGGATGAATCAAGTTTATTTATTTGAAATAAAACCAAATACAGGAGAATCACACTATTTGCTTTCTTACCAAGAATATGTTCAGTTAATTCCTCAGCAAAGTATAATAAATCACACGTTAGTTTGATGTAACTGACAATTTAACAAATTGACAAATATACGGAAACAGAATTTATCAATTTCTAATTCATCAAAGTGCTATTGATTTATACTGAAGACTTCCGCAATGGCGGATATTGACAACAGCATTGAATAGCTGATGGAAATCGATGAATGCTACTGTACAAAAATATCAGTCACCGCCGGGAATCGAACCGCGGACCTCCCAATTGCCGTTCGGGCGCCTCAGCCACTAGACAATTCTTTCCTGCTCCATAACGAACTGCGTTGTTAATATCAACTTTTTATAGTAAATTCAACGACTTGCAGTTGATTTTTGTGAATAAATAATAGCCTATCTCTAATCACTTTTTGGCCAAACTTTTTCAAGTCATGAAGACATTTGGCCAAAAAGTGATTAGAAATTATTTATTCACAATTAAAATTAACTGCAAGTCGTTGAACTTTCTATAAAAAATTAACAATTCAAAAAAAACATAGACAATAGCCTTTATATATTTCTAGACAACAACCTTCAGTATAAATTAATAGCACTTTGAGGAGTTCGAAATCAATAAATTCTGTTTCTGTATGTTTGTTTGTTAAATTGTCTATTACTTCAAACTAACTTGTGAGATACGAGCTGATATGGCCAAGTTTAAAATGAGTGCTACTGTGCATAAGGGTCACTATAGTCTAGTGGTTAAGGCGCCCGACCGGCAATTGGGAGGTCCGCGATTAGATTCCCTGTGGAGCCTGTACTTTTGTACAGTAGCATTCATCGATTTCCATCAGCTATTCAATGCTGTTATCAATATCCGCCATTGCGGAAGTCTTCAGTATAAATTAATAGCACTTTGAGGAATTTGAAAATAACAATTTCTGTTTCTGTATAATAAATAAACTAAAAACAATAATAAAGAGAAAAACAGTTATGTTAAATCAACTAGCCTAAGTATTATAGTAATAGCAGTAAGCAGCCTTAAAGTATGCTCTGGAGCTTCTTAAGCTCCTACATCGACAGAAGGGGGTTTGCAATGACTATGAGAATTTTGAAAGTGAAGATTTTCAAAGTTATAGATATTAATGAAGATATATCAGTAGCTATTTTGAAATAAGTTCAATTCATTCAATTACTGAATCTTAACAGCATAGATAATCCTGGATTTCTTGTTCCATGACGAACTGCGTTGTTAATATTAACTTTTCAAGTGAATTCAACGACTTATTCTTAATAAAAATTTGACTGCAAGTCGTTGAATTCACTTGAAAAGTTAACATAGATAATCCATTTCGAATTTCCTCATAACTCAACATAGGCTACATTTTAATGCCAAATTTATAACACCAACTTATAAGGAAATTTGAAGTGAATTACGTTGTGATATGTGACTATGTAAGCCAATAATTTATAATAATTTTAAAGCATAAACTTAAAAGGAATTTGAAATTAATTATGTCGTGAACGTTAATAGATTGTAGCATCTTGCAAATTAAGTTAACTCCAGCTCAATAATTATAATGGGAGGTATGGCTAAATCTCAAATGAATGCTATTTCTCAGAGGTTGTCAGTGTGGTCTTCTGACCGGCAATTGAAAGATTCGTGGTTCTATTCCCGGCATTGAACTGAATATTTTTATGTTGTGGCATTCATTGAATACCATTAGCTATTTAATGCACTTGTCAATGTCCGCATTATAATGTGTTGCAGTATCAGAGATCTTCGGCATAATTTATAGCATTAAACTAATTATTCTGTTAACATTTAGCAATTTAATAAAATTGTAAGATCTTCCTAAAGTAACTCGAGGAGAGTTTGAATCAACAGAACATCAATAACAAAAACTTCTGATTCCATCTGATTCACGTGTTAACAAAAATGTTTGAAAATTAAAACACCGGTGGTATCTAACAATCTTTGATTATGAGCAAAACAGTGATTGTTTTTCTTGTGTATTGAATTGACTATATTATATTCGGTTGCTGCGAATAGCTAGCATGTTTACTTGTTCATCAATATGAATATTGGGTAATCAAATAATAATTTAAATTAACCAACAAACAGATAATTGGTCATACAAATTAAAATATTCTACTTAACGATTACAATAGCTTCACTTACGTAGTGGTTTTTTCAAAAAGGCAAGATTACTGGTCACCACTGAAGAAGTAAGAATAATAATCGAGGTTTATCCAACAATTTTTCTTCTTGAATAGAATATGACAATAATTTTTAGCGAATATACAAGAGAAAAACGTGCTTGGCCTTGGCCGTATTGTTTCGTTATCTCATTACTGTACGTCGGTAATCACCGAATCACACAGGTGACACGACTACTTGATTTCGCTGCTTCAGTAATCACTGAAAAAAACACTTTAATTTCAGCGAAAGATATATAATTCATTATAAAATATTCAGATAATTATTAAACTTTTAATAGTAGGTGAAATTTTACTATTAAATTATATATTTTTCCGAATAAATTTTATTTGAACCATAGGTTGCAAAATTAATTTATCTGATGTCATGAAGGCAGTAACGAACAGATTTTTCACTTTGAATTTTGAAATTCTAACCTGAAAATCATAACAATAATATAACCTTCAATAATGTATGTGACCCGGTTATAAGTAAAAATGATAAAATAGAAAATGTTTCTGAACAATTTCAAGTTATTAAGTACATTTGATCGGTTCAACATGTTAGATCTCATATTCTGGGGAAAAAATGTATTTAAAATTTATGTCGGGTGACAGAAACTGCCAGGTTTACGTGGAAGTGGACTTTGAACTTTGAATAGTATCTATACGTATTTCTATATTAGAAATTACTGTTAGGTATTTCTATAGGTATTTTTGCCATATTGGTAATATTATAGATATTTTATAGCTGTTATTATCCATTTATAGGTATTTATACAATGTATGCTATGCTATTCTTAATAGGGTTGCAGTCTTATTAAGATTGTTATTGATATTGAGTTCATGGCTTTCTTTGAAAAAAGAAAACGAAGTCTGAGGCAGTATGATTTCAATTCCCTTCATTTCAGCATTCAATTCTTTTTGGCGACCATTTTGCTCTGGCATTGTGGTCTTCAGGCACATTATTGGGTAAACCGCAAACCTCTTTCGAATAGGATTTGAAGGGGTAATTTACTGTGTAAATGTTTCTATTAATGTACCTTAGTTCCATTCTTATTAAAATATCACTTGCATTTTTTTCAATTCCAAAAGGTTTGACTTTATAAATCTACTTTAGTTTAATTTAGCACGTAGGGCCTCTAGTATGTTATTTTCCCTTTATAATTAATTCTGGTCCAACATGTAAAACTTTCCAATCAGCTTAATATTAATATCGTGCAAACTGGCTGGATCAGGTGCGGTGTCCTTAGTTCTTAGCTCGCATCTGTAAAAGTCCAGGGCCTCTGACATGACTTAACGACTATTTAATGCATCCGGGGGGCTTAACATGTCCTCCGAAACATGGGAGTAGCCTCAGAAAAAACGTTCTCTCAGACCGGGAATCGAACCCGAGACCTTTGGGTTAGCAGACGAGCGCTCTACCCACTCGGCTATGGCTACCTCAGTTTAATTTCTGCGTTTGTGGATTATTTGACTTTGGATTAATGAATTCCGCTTTTTTCCAGGACAAGATGGGGGCTCTCTTCAGAAGTGAAGAGATGGCTCTGTGCCAACTCTTCGTTCAGCCCGAGGCAGCGTATTCCGTTGTCGCTACTTTAGGAGAGGCTGGAATTGTTCAGTTTCGAGATGTAAGTATCGTTTATCTTTATCCAATCCCAGCCTACTTATGAGAAATATCTCACAATAAAGTGCTTAAGAATATTATTTGGGGACGAATCCAGAAATTTTATTGGGGAATATCAAGTGAAAAAATATTCTGTGGGGGATATCAGCTTAAAAAAGATCCTTTTCTCCATGAAAGACACAAATAATGTTTTTTTTTTCAGGGACATTAGAAGTTATTCGGGGTATACATCCCCCCGAAAGTACCCTTGATCCCCTCTGGATTCTCCTCAGTAACTCCTTACTCCTAGAATTTGGGAATGCTCGAATTTCAGTAACCAGCTATTCAAACTTTCCCATATTCGTACTTCTCCAACTTATCTTTTTATTTATGTATTTACTTATTTATTTTATGTGATCAATAACAAGATAAAATTGATCCCCCTCTAGCATTGTAATTTTAAGCTTTATTATGGTTCTTGCACATTAGAGCATCCAATAGCCTACTTGATAATAATGGTGGTACACACACACTGCTCCAACTTGTCATACACCATTCCACAACATGTGTTTAATTTTACGATGGTTGTTATCATCGAATATTGGACGATTAACATCGAGTATTGGATGCTTCAATTTGAACCCTCATAGTTCTATTTAGATCGTTCTTCCCGGGAATATGAGAAGAGATAATTTTTTCAAATTTCAAATTTATTTATCAAAAACATTTTACAATACGATGAATGGATAATATAATATTATATATAATACAACGATAATAATTTCATGCCTCAAGTTTTTTTAAATATAAAAATGTAATTAATAAATTAATATAAGTAATTAATAAATTAATAATAGGTGGGGGGAAATAGGATGCTGTTAAATAAAAAAATAATAGAAAATAATGATGGAAGAAACAAGTAGAGAAGGTAGGAGGCGGAATAAAGGTTGATTCATACATATCAGTTGCGGCGCGTCAAAGTCACGGTTCCGTCTCAGTTCAGATACGGCGCGTCAAAGTCACGGTTCCGTCTCAGTTCAGTTACGGTAACAATTAGTTATGACGTTTATCAGTTACTGATACCAGTTATGACTGACGGGTCGGCGCCGGACGAGTGTAGACAGCGTAACCGAAACAAATAAGAATATATTTTATGACTGTGACGAGACGGATAGCTCGGAACTGAGACGCGCCGTGACTGATGTGTGTGAATCGACCTTTAGGAATTTAAAAGCTTCAATGTGCAAGCGCCCTTATAGTTCGTTCTCTGTAGCTCATTCTTCGCAAAGTGATGAGGAAAATAGGTAATAGGTGGGTGATAATAATAAATAAAAGAAGAAAAAATGACTGTAACATGCAAAATGTGTATGAGTAAGTTAGAGAAGGCTGGAGGTGGAATTAAGGCAAGTAAAGGATATACTGTTCAAGGAAAATATTTGTATCCTCTATTACTATTTTTTTTTCCAAACATTTTCCTCAAATTTTTGCATTCTCTTTAATTTTAACAAATTTTCTTGTATTTGATGTTTGTTAGCTTTCAAAGTTTTTGTTACACCTCATTCTATCTCTATTTATTTTTTGTTTTTCACCAGTTGAATGCTTTCATCAGTTCTTAGCTTTGAATGTTTTGTAATACCTTATTTTATTTTTTGTTTTTCATCAGTTGAACGCCGGCGTGAACGCGTTCCAGCGCAAGTTTGTGAGCGAGGTGAGGCGGTGCGATGAGATGGAGCGCAAATTGCGCTACATCGAGGCCGAGGTGCTCAAGGACAAGGTCAACATACCCGATTCCAACGAGTACCCTCATGCACCAAATCCTCGTGAAATTATCGATCTGGAGGTAAATATTTCTTAATAATCCTGAAAATCTCAAATAATCTGTAGATATTTTTATTTTATTTAATGTTCTGTAAGGTCTGTTGCTAGTAGAAACTCAGGAGTGGTGAAGCGACTTTGTGAAACACAGAAAAGGATTGGACTTCACCTCGCTTCTATTTGCGCCGGGCTAATACAGATATGTATAGTAGTTTTCATATAACTTGGCAGCAGTATGTTGAGTTCAGATATAGCATGTCCCATCTGCTACACGCTGCCAAGTTATATGAATACTACAGTATCAACATTACTCTAGTAATATTAAGACTTTCTACTTACTATGTTAACCTGGTGCGTCTAATCCTTGTGAAATTGTAGATCTAGAGAAAAATATTTATTTATTATCTTTAAATATCTCATATAATTATTTCTCTAATTGTTTTCCCGTCGCAAATAGAATAGCAGGTATTGTGGTTGTAGGTGACTTTTGTGGAACACAGAAAAGGATTCGGCTTCACCTCGCTTCTATCTGCGTCAGCCTTACAGTACACTAAACCTAATTAAGATCTGTATTGAGAGGCATTGATACCTTCGAAAACCTGCTCTTCATTTTCCAATTGATGTTATAAGCTTTATTATCACTTACCCGGTGGTTCGAAATTCACCTAAAATTGTAGGTCCACCATGTTCCCCATAACATGGCTCAAACGGCGAGGTGGAACTACCCGCCAATAAAAGCCATACGCTTATTATTATTATCATATTATAATAATTGTTATTATTTTTCGCTATTTCGTACACTATGGAGGTACTTCATAAAACAAAGGATCTAACCAGAAAGTAAGAATTCTAAACTTGAGATTTACTATACTTGTTTCCGGTTCTACAGTCATTCAAAACACGCTTTTCTTTTTGATTACTGTATCGAATCCATAAACACTGTAATTGTATTGTTTCTAGAATACTACAAATCTATTGATCCAAAACTCTCTCGATAAACTATATTTGAGTCTATAATGTTCATGGAAGGTATAAATTTTTTGAATCTACAGAGGAGCCGAACTACCGGACATTGAACTTATTGATACAGTCTAGAAGATAATTATTAGTCACCTAGGCTGTATCTTTGACATTATAATTAGATTTACATGAGATTTACTATACTTATTCCCGGTTCTACAGTCATTCAAGAAACGTTTTTCTTTTTGATTACTGTATCGAATCCATAAACACTGTAATTTCATGGATTCGATACAGTAATCAAAAAGAAAAACGTTTTTTGAATGACTGTAGAACCGGGAATAAGTAAAGTAAATCTCAAGTTAATCTAATTATAATATTAAAGATACAGTCTAGGTGACTAATAATTATTATTATCATGAATCTTGAAATTTCTCTTAATTCATTAAGTGATCATTAATCCTCTTGCTACTCTCCAATAAAATTCTTTTTCTAATCTTACTTTAGTAGTTGAGTAATTTTCCTCAGAATATTCTTTCGTTCTGAAACTTTGCTCAATCCAATAGCTCAAAAGGTGTTTCTAACAACTTGGAAATAGATTTTACCAAAAGAAAGTACATTTAATAAGTCTTCCCAATATTTTTTAAACATTTTTCCTCTTACTGATGAAGCCCACATTAGTGTGAAACTTGTGCTTGGGTTATGAGGCGAATTTGTCCCCTACTGTTTTATTCATGTTTTTTTCCAGCTGTGTTCATAAACAAGTGTATTCTTGTTGGGAACAGATTTTTAGAGAGACTTGATTCCTTTGAAAGCTCAATTATTTCTAATTTTTTTTCTCCGTCCGTATGAATATTGAACTTATTAATTTACTGATGGTGGAAATATAATAAGCTTCAGCCGTTGTATTCTCACTTCATGTATTTAAATAAATTTGTATTATTTTTCATGTTATTATTTATAATAGCATAATAATTTGTAATACAATTTTAAAAATCCTTCCAAGTGGCAATAATTGCCACTTTTGTGTGGAAATTGTGTACACAATTATTGTGTACACAATTTCAACACAAAAGTATTTTTTTTTAGTTTTATTATATATTAGTAGAAACTGGATGGATCTTCAACATGAGAATTATTTGTTTTTTTAGTAGGCCTATATATTTTATAATGATAATAATTTTTTGAATTAATATATTTTTTAATGTTATTATTTATAATAATGTTCTACAGGCTCATCTAGAACGAACCGAGAGTGAAATTCTAGAGTCCAGTCATAACGCTGTCAATTTGAAATACAATTTCTTGGAGCTAACCGAATTGAAGCATCTACTTCAGAAAACACATTCTTTCTTTCAAGAGGTAAGTGGAATCAACTAGAAACCTAATCTTATCTCTACTCAATTCATTACTTATTGTTTTAAGTTGTGTCAAATCCTTCAATTCGAACTGAATTCTAACAGCAATTAATACAAGATTTTTTAAATTATTCCAACATTCAGCATTACATAAAGGTGGAATAGCTTGACAAGTTCTATAAGTTCGCCAATTAAAAATAATATCACATATTTAAGACTTCACTTTGCTTATTGCAAGGGGTTTAAATGTATTTTTACGTTGTACGATTGACCTATCATAAAGGACATTAATATTTTCCCTTCACAAAAATAGATTAATCATTCTTGAATTTCTTTATTACGATCTGCGTTGTTAATATTAACTTTTTATGGTAAATTTAACGACGCAGTCAATTTTAAATTGCATCTATTTAAATAGCTGTTGAAAATGAATTGTCATGATTTGAAAAAGTTTCAGCCTACGTGAGTAAATATTTATTTATTTATTCTCAATTAAAATTGAAAGTCGTTAAACTTACCATAAAAATATTAATTAATCATCTAGAGAATAATTATCTTAATTACTAATCGTGATCGAAACTGACTTCAAGACTGTCATTGAGGATTATTTTTGATTGGAGCTCTACTTACACAAAAGTAACATTAAATTTAATGTTTGGATTCAAGAATCTCATTCAGAATTTCAAATATTTTAATGTCATTTACGTGTTTTTCCAAGGGATAACTCCTTTAAATTCCGAGCTACTTTAGAAAACATAGAAAATCACTTTATTTTCTTCTCATTGTGACATATCTGAAGGTGCATTTGTTTTCAAAACATTAAGCATACCAAAGTTCTACATTCAACATTCGGTGTTTGCAAGTCTTGGCATGATTAAATGTTACGTGCAATACAGATGAAATGTGTTTTGATTAAATTTAGCCTGAAATGGCAGCTACAAAATAATACAGTAAAATTTTATCATTTTTTTCAATAAGAACAACGTTTGCTCGCTACAAGTTCATTGAACAATAAGAAGAGGGTTCCATTGATTGAGTTCATGGGAGCTTTACCAGTAACCGGTAGATTCTACTGGTGGCTTCTGATTGATCAGTAATTGAAACAGCATATTATTCAAGTGAGTAAAACCCAGTTTAAATAGAAATACAATTTCAGTTTTGCTATTAGATTAAGACTGTCATTGGTTGAGTTCAAGGGAGCTTTACCGGTAAATGTTACCGTGGCTTCTGATTGATCTATTCAAATTTTTTAACCTCTAGGTGTTACGTCTCCGGTCACATTTACCGGTTACCGGTAAGGCTCCCATGAACTCATCCAATGACACAGTTTTAATCTGATAGTAGAACTGAAATTGTATTTCTATTTAAACTGTGTTTTACTTACTTGAATGATAGGGAAGTGATAGCCGCGAGCCGTAGCAGGTATCTGTTCAATCAGATAGAGATAAGCTGCGTTCTCGTAGGTCCTGTTTGTAACGGTGACCGATTAGATTGGCCAGCAAAAAAGACACTGTTCTCTGCTGTAAAATCACTTCCCGGTGTTCGGAACCCACCTAAAACTGTAGGTCCAACTCATCAATCACCATCATTCAACTCATAACCCACGCACAGGTCTCAGACCTATGTGGGCTTCATCCTCAAAAAAAAAAAAATCTGTATGCTGTTTTAATTACTGTAGAGTTTTATTAGATTTTAAAAAATACAAAAATAGTTTCTGCTTGCTACAAGTCTATTTGGCAATAACTGGAGGGAATCATCGATACAGTCTTGATAAAATATAGTTATTATATACATTTTCTGTATTTGTTTCACAATTTTTTTGATTCAATACATGTATATTCCATCTAATCGTCTATGAATAATATTTCCATCAATTTTATATTTGGAATTACTCGTACGTGTGATCTTTCAATGCCGTATTTTCACCTCGTCCGCCATAATCGACATCAAACATGTATACAAAATCATTTACACTACTTGTCATTAATTTGTAATTTTTTCTCAGATTCATTTTACAAAACATCCTCATTCTAGTCATTTAAATCGCTTGTGAACGTTTTTACTAGCAAAAACAACTATCTACATCAACATGAACAACAACAACATGGATTTCACATTGAAAATAAAAACAGTTGGTGGTATAATTTTGCTTTACTGTCATATTCAATTGTCTATTGCTTTGTTTTGAGCTTGACTTGGACCATGTTTATGTAAGTAGAACTTAAGTAAGTATTGAACTTCTGAGGAGAACAAAGCACACATACTAAGTTTTAAGCACCTTTCACTCACTTATATTAATTAAAGAATGAAGCACTTATTACGAAACACAAAATTTGCCGCTTTAAAAAAGTGTTTCCCATACACAACTCCTAGATTGTTCGCAGGAACCGTCTCAACACAGCTGTAATTGAGATTTTTTCAAATTAATCTTGTCTTACATTTACTAAAAGTGGTTTTAGCAGTAAAGTCCAGCCGAATTGAATTGAAAATATAATTTCTTTTCATTCATCCTTGAAGACTAGTAGTTCGAAAGTAAAAGTTGATTCAAATGTTAATGAAAATTATGTAGGCAGTATTGATTCAAACATTAAGACACTACCTTCTCTGAAATACTAAATTCACATTTTCTAGGTTTGAATTTGAACGTTATATTCTTTTAATTTGTGATATTGACATCGTTGATAATGTTCTGAATAAGTCTGTCATTGGTATTGTTTTCGACTGCACTGATAATGTTGTACGCAATTCATTATGCACTTTGTTGCTATCAATGCAAGAATCAATAATTTACTTACGCTCTGAAATATCATCAAGATAACATAAGCAATTAAGTAAATTTCCAGACAAATTTCACCAATTAAATTGACAATAGCAGGTATCTGTTCAATCAGATAGAGATAAGCTGCGTTCTCCTGGGTCCTGTTTGTAACGGTGACCGATTAGATTGGCCAGCAAAAAAGACACTGTTCTCTGCTGTAAAATCACTTCCCGGTGGTTCGGAACCCACCTAAAACTGTAGGTCCAACTCATCAATCACCATCATCCAACTCATTACCCACGCACAGGTCTCAGACCTATGTGGGCTTCATCCTCCAAAAAAAAACTTTCTACAATAGGGTATTTTTAATTTCTACTACTGTTTTTTATACTTTTTTTGCAAGTATTATGATTTTAACAGAATTTATTAATTTCGAATTCCTTTAATTGCTATCAGTTTATACTGAAGACTTCCGCAATGGCGGATATTGACAACAGTATTTAATAGCTGATGGAAATCGATGAATGCTACTGTACAAAAATATCAGTCACCACCGGGAATCGAACCACGGACCTCCCAATTGCCGGTCGGGCGCCTTAACCACTAGACCATGGAGACCTTTCTGCACAGCAGCATTCATTTTTAACTTGGCCATATCGGCTAGTATCTCACAAGTTAGTTCGAAGTTACTGACAAACCTTGGCTGATATGGTCAAGTTGAAAATGAATGCTGCTGTGCAGAAAGGTCTCCATGGTCTAGTGGTTAAGTCGCCCGACCGGCAATTGGGAGGTCCGTGGATCGATTCCCGGTGGTGACTGATATTTTTGTAAAGTAGCATTCATCTATTTCCATCAGCTATTAAATACTGTTGTCAATATCCGCCATTGCGGAAGTCTTCAGTATAAACTGATAGCAATTAAAGGAATTCGAAATTAATAAATTCTGTTTAAGTAAATTTGTCAGTTTGTTCAATTGTCAGTAACTTCGAACTAACTTATTATGATTTTCTCTTTGTTTATTCAAGTATTTAAAAATAAACTCGATATGATAGCTTATTCTGAATTTATTAATTTATTGAATGACATGATTCAATAAATAATTGAGTATTTTTCAGTCAGATAAAACTTTTTTGGAGAGACACATCTTTGAATTATTCTTTAGTATTCATTAGGGAGCTTGCACAGTGGAGCTTCCAATGCCTGATGATAATCAATCACCATCGCAAAATTAAACACATGCTGTGAAGTAGTGTATGCCAGATTGGAGCTGTGTGAATATCACCATTACACAGTATGTGTTTCATTTTGCGATGTTACTATCATCGAGCATTAGTTGCTCTACTGTGCAAGCAACCCTAGATTTTGAAATATTTTTTGATTTTTGCAATGATAGTAGGCTAATTTTTATTATGTGACTGTATTTTGCCTGTTTACACCTATGTAAATTTCCGTATAAAATACTCTTATTATCGATATTATTTTTAAACAAAATTAAAACAACTCAATGTCATGTCAATTTGAATCCAGCTCGTTGAAATTCATTATTCGAATTTTCTTTTAAATAATAATAATAATAATAATAATAATAATAATAATAATAATAAAATAATAATAATATTGTGTAACCTGGCTGGTTAAGGTCTTATGTCAGAGTTATCAGGTCTCTCCTGAACAAGCTCAGAGCCTCTGACAAGTGACTTAACGACTGTTTTTAGGCAGCCGGGATTTTAAAGTTTATAGTTGTAGCCTCAGGTATGGCTCTAATATTGCTCAATCTTTTTGTATCGAGATTTTTAACAAATTTCGTTGTATGCAGAATTTATCATTTAAGAGCACCGAGATTACCATGGTTTTACAATTCTAGACTGTAGAACAATATGAGCTGTAAAACCATGGGTTTTCCTTAATCTTAAAAATTTCAGATTAAGTAATCTAATGTTACTTGATACTATCATCATACCGGGGATGTGTAATACGGTTAACATACATAAACAATTATTAACATACTATTTTAGGTTCAGCCCAGTTGTATTGAACAATTTATTTTGTTTTCTTTCTACCTGTGAGTTAAAGCAATTAATTTATCAATTTTTTAAAAATTGTATCAACTTTTGAAAAAAACGTCGGTTTTTAAAAAGTATTAATTTTTTTAAATGCATCAATTTTTTAAAAATGTATTGATTTTTGGAAAAATGCTCCCAATTACATTTTTTTAGTTGTATTGAATCAATACAGTTGTAATAAAGAGTCACTTCACTGAAATTGACAAAGGTGTAAACAGGAGTCTTCTATTTAGTTTTAATTTTTTAAAAATTACTTACAACCATACATTTAGAAATCATGCACACACATATTATATATTCTTCTACATAACTTCAAATCAAACGTACATTTAGAACAATGTTAATTGTTCAGAAACAAATTGTAGAACAGTTTTCACATAAAAAAGGTAATAAAAATCAAAATACCGTAAAATTGAAATTGTTACATAACTATCATCATTTCTTTATCTCATATTCTCGCAAATTGTATTGTGATCTGCTAAATTTATTGATTAGCTTGAATTTTTCACAATGTGCTCACAAATAAAAAAATTTCAATAAAAATCAGGCTTCTATTATGATTTGTCAAGTCCTCGTCAATTTTTCTGGGATTTATTCATGACATTTTCATAGTTTTATTAAATTTATCTATCAAATTCATCGATAATCTCACTAAAAGTTGTTTTTTTTTTGCTGTAGAAATGCTTATGAGAGCTTGTTAGTTCATCAAAAGCGAATTAAAGAGATTTTTTCTAATATCAAAACTGACACTGTCAGTAGAAATACAGTATTAGTTCTGATAATATATTAGATTGTATTTTGTCATGGAAAACATCACAGATTTTCTTCCTATTCATTATAGTATAATAGACATTGATCACTGAAATACATCCAATACATTTTGCGAGATGGAGATGTTTAACAACTACAAAATCAAAATTTAAATATACTCTGTACAGTCACAATTTTTTGGGATCTCAAAATATTTGTATTGATATGCAGATTTGTTTTGTTCTGTTTGCTTCAATGTTTTTCATTGTTTTGTCATGGTGTTTATTTCACATTTCGCTTGATTTTGCATGCATAGCTTAATTCGCCCCTCCCTCTGTATAAATAATCTGCTGAATATCATCATTGAAAGTCATTAAAATACAAATACTCAATCAATCAATCAATTTTTATTACATGAAAAGACATTACAAAATGGTCCCGCTAAACCTGAAAAGGTTTTATGAAATAAATTTAGAGTTTATGCGTTCAGTTGACTACTTATGATAACTGATTTTCTAAAAAAAATGGAATATTCCCTACTCATTCAAAAACACATAAAGTCACTCATATATCGGTCAATTATTTTAGAATTTTAATGCTGGTACAAGACATATTGCACACAAATAATATTAATAATAAAAGTTGCCTAATATTTATTTTTCATGTTATATCAAAAATAGGATTCCAATGAAAGCTTATTGTATCGTTTCTCCCTTTTTATGAAGATGAACTTCAAATGTAGAAAATCAACAAATTTACATACAAATATTGTAGACTTTTAACATTTTTTGAGAAAAAAAAGATAGGATTGCATTTTATGAAGCCAAACGTCACATTTAAAGCTAAGTTTGCATGCTGCTTACAAAATCTGATATTTCTTTCAAAAGCTTATTCTTAACTTTCCTATTGCTTTAATTTTCAATTCTTTTTTCAATCTCCATCAATTTCTTCACTATTTATATCTATAAATATTATTCTCATACATATTGCTTTAGTACAAACATTTTTCAAATTTGTACTATTTTTCATATTTTTTACTATTCTTTCAATCCGTTCTGCGTCCTCGGTCATATTTTGCTCAATTTATCACCATAGAACTCTCCTTCATCATATTTTTATTTTTTGTTTCATGTTTTATTCTACTTCCTTTTCAAGCTTCCACCAAATTCTTGCTTATTTTATAATCATACAATTCCCTATTATTATTCTTTTTAATCTTTATTACCAGTTTCCTTCTTTTCACATTTGACCATCTCTTTCCCTTCTTGTTTCGCCTTATTCTTTAACCTTGTTTGCTTTACTCTATTCACTCTTCCTGCTACCACCAAATTATTCACATTTCTTTCTCTTGTCACTTCTTCATCTGTCTTTCTCACCCTCTAACTCCCACAAACAATATATTAACACCTACTCACCAAGATATTGTTGATACTCTCCTGGGAAGTGATAGCCGCGAGCCGTAGCAGGTATCTGTTCAATCAGATAGAGATTACCGATTAGATTGGCCAGCAAAAAATACACTGCTCTCTGCTGTAAAATCACTTCCCGGTAGCTCGGAACCCACCTAAAACTGTAGGTCCAACTCATCAATCACCATCATCCAACTCATTACCCACGCACAGGTCTCAGACCTATGTGGGCTTCATCCTCCAAAAAAAACTGCATATTGATATAAATGTTTGGTTATTCTCTTAACTTTATTCAGATCAAGTTTCAATCATGCACATAAACAGCAAACATGTACAACAGAACATGATGTGTTGGACTGCTTGAAACAGTACAGAAGTGCATACTTTTCCATTACAGCACAGCCAATAATAATATTGATAATCTAACCTAACCTATCTCAACATATGTTTCCTTTTTGGTTGAGTTCACAGGAGCCTTACCATTTACTGGCAAATGGAATTCTACCAAAAACTAAGGCATCTGATTGGTTTATTCTAATTTATACATAGATGTTCAAACATTTGATTAGACCAATCAGACATCTTAGTTTTTGGTAAAATTCCATTCACTGGCTACTGGTGAGGCTCCCATGAACTCAACCAATGGTTGAGTTCCTGGTAGCATTGAGCTATAATACTATTCTAGCTCAGTGCCTGGTAGCTTCACTATAACTTGGTAAATGTTATCAGTGACTGTTATCTGATTGGTGTATTCAACAACTATGAATTTGAATAGAACAATCAGATGTCACCAGTAACATTTACCAGTTACCAGTGAAGCTTTCAGGAACTCAAAAATTGTTCCCTATGTAAAAATAGAGTCTTTCCTCCATTAAAATAGTTATCTTCTCAAAAACCACTGTTTGTGCTACAATGGAAAAGTACAAAAAATAATTCTTCCTTTGTATTTTGTCTTGTGGCTGTACTTTGTTTTGTTCGGTTTTCCGAATATTTATTTCCTTTTGTTTTGTTTCTTTCTTTTGTTGATAATTTTGTTTAACAACAGAAGTTTGTTTTGTAGTTGAAGCTCGGTGTGTGTGCGTGTTTTTCCCTATCTCGTTTGTTTTTTACTTTTCTCCAGACTGTTTGTTTCCAACAGCAAGAGGGCGCCGCGACGGGCAGCGACTCTCAGGCGTTGATCAGCGACGATGGACAGACGCAAGCTAGTCGTGGACGATTGGGGTGAGTCACAACACAACAAACACTCAAACATAACCTCAAACCACAATTTGAACAGATGTCATACGCTTTTGTTCTGTACCAGCATAACCTCAAACCACAATTTGAACAGATGTCATACGCTTTTGTTCTGTACTAGCATAACCTCAAATCACAATTTGAACAGATGTCATACGCTTTTGTTCTGTTCTAGCATAACCTCAAATCACAATTTGAACACATTACATGCGCTTTTGTTCTGTACTAGCATTATTTTGATCAATCTAATATCAAAACTGACAGAGTATTTCTATTTAAATTATGATTTTTACTCACTGGCAGGATGATGAAGCTTCTCCTTGGAAGTAAAATGCATCCCTCCAGTAAAAAATAGTAAAAATCATAATTTAAATAGAAATAGAGTGTTGGTTTTGATATTTGAATGTTCATCAAAGTATTTCGTCATGGAAAACATCACAGATTATTTTGCTCACATAAAAACTCCAAAGCAGTCGCCCCCCTTCCCATGGAGCGTTTGAAAACGTTGAGTCAACTTCTTGCTTCATATAATTTTCTGTCATTTACTGAGCATCATTATATATATATATTTATTTATTCATTCACATACAAAGCTTACCAATTAAGAGCCTTAATGACATACAATAAAAGAACAACTTCAAAAGTGTCAATAAGAAAGATTAAAAATACAAAACGATTAAGAATGCAATTTTAGAGGGTTTGGGTAAAACTATGCTAAAGATGTCACTAATTTCACCTGACCACTCTATGCCTTTACTTGCTGGGTAGCATCTGCATTTGGAGCAAGGAGAGGCATGAAGTAGTCAGGTTAGAATTAACATCAATGAGTAGTGTGAATAAAGTTGAGTGAGTTGACTCTGCTGAGTGACTGGAGTCGACTCTGTTGATCTGTTGAGTCGACGTGAGTCCGATCGGAAGGCGTGAGAAACAGCTATTATTGACTCAATTTTTATTCGCATCAAATTTTTAATAACAACAATCGCAAGCATTGAGTCAAAAACATGAGTTACTCAGCTGACTAAGCATTATTTACACCACCCGATGTCTCTAACACTCATCAAGCCAATTCTGATTCTACAAAGACCTTGATACTGTACTAATTACATTGAAAATGTAACTCTGCCCTGATATTCAGATATATTTACCACATAAAAAACAGCTATTAACTTATCATGTATGGTACATATAATATTAGTAAGTGTTGCTTTTATTGGTGGGGAGACCCGTTCCACCTCGCCGTTTGAGCCGTGTTATGGGGAACATGGTGGACCTACTATTTTAGGTAGGTTCCGAACCCCCGGGTGAGTGATAATAAAGCTTATAACATGAAATCATTGAAGCAAAAGTTTCCTAAAGCAGTCTTGGGCGCTCGTGACAACATAAATACCACGTGACCAATCACCACCCATGGTAAATATATATTTATATATCAGGCCAACGATGGGAGCCATTTTCAATGTAATTGGTATATCTATAGAATCCTGAATTGAGATCTGTTTAAAGAAGCAGCTGAATGATCAAGCTGACCACTCTATGAAATAATGAAAGGAAAAGAAACAATGAAATTTATGAATGTATGTATCATATGAACGAACGTATCTATATATCAGCTTGCTCTACAGAATCGAGCAAGATGAGGCATATAGTAGTGAGGTTACAATAAGCGTTATATTTAGCGAGGTTTTGCTCAAACTTACTTATGACAATCAGCAAATGACAGCAATTCATTCGAAGTGTGGAGTCGACTCCACGTTTGGTAACCGCTCCATTGTTTTTAAAGATTACGTCTTGGAGACTCTTGTTAAGGAGTATAAGACAAGTCAGATTAACAATTATACTATCTTATACACTAGTTACCATAATAATAACTGTATCAATTAGTTGAGGTGAGGCTAAATTTTGATGTGAAAGGAACTCTTGTACACTATAAAAACCTTTATCAACTAAATATTGCCATAAATGGACTGCCTAATTCACTTCATTTTCCATTACTACAGCTTGTCAGTTGTGACATATTTTGTTATATTAACACACATTATTGATTGGAGATAACCTCTAAACGAATTATTATAACACAATTCATACAGTATGCTTTTATCCGGTATTAGCATTCTAATTTTAATTCAAACACCAGTTCACATGCATCTTCCATCGCTACATCCTACCGGTTGTCTGCATTAACACCTTTCCATCTGAATTCAGTGATTTGTTCAAATTTAACACATATTATTGTAATAACGCAATGCTTGAGTTCATGGGAGCCTTACCGGTGACCGGTAAATTTTACCGGTGGCGTAATAATTTGTCTATTCAAAATATGTTTAACAATATTAAAATAGATCAGACTTCACCGGTAATACTTACCGGTTACCAGTAAGGTGCTCTGATCTCCACGATTTTTAGTTGCTAGTCTTTTCTAACAGCATCACCATTTATACACAATCCACTATTTATGCTCTTACACAGTTCATATATCATGAATGACACATTTGGTTTGACTTTGTTGTCACAAAATATAGTGATGGTCACTTGTCAGACTTAACTTCAAGGTTTGATTTTGTATTATTGTGTTTCATACCCCAAATTTACCCACTGTGTTGTAGCCACAAGTTTTTGCCTATTTCATTGGTTGTGTTCATGGGAGTCGTACCGTTAACCGGTAAATGTTACTGCTGGCGTCTGATTGGTATTTTCAAAATTTTCATTGTCTATGAATTTGAATACACTAATCAAATGTCACCGGTATCACTTACCGGTTACCTTAAGGCTCCCATGAACTCAATCATTGATTATTCATCCTGTTCATTTCACAAACTATTCATCCTTTGTACCAATGATAGCTACATAAATAAAGTAGCTTCATTAAAAGATCGCTTCCAAATTCTAGCGGAGACAGGTGTCCCTAATTTTCCATGTAATTTACCCCTATTTTCCCTATTTATGTTTTCCCCTATTTCCCCAGTTCATGGGAGCCTTACCGGTAACCGGTTAATGCTACCGGTGGCGTCTGATTGGTCTTTTCAATTTTTTTAACTGCTATGAATTTGAATACACTTATCAGACGTAGCATTTACCAGTTACTGTAAGGCTCCCATGAACTCAATCTTTGATTATTCATCCTGCTCATTTCACAAACTATTCATCATTTCTAGCTTTGATAGCTACATAAATAATGTAGCTTCATTAATAGATAACTTACACATTCTAGCGGAGACAGGTGTCCCTAATTTTTCATGTAATTTACAGGATTTTCAAGATACCTCTTCATTCAACGATTTTAATAATGATTATTTGTTTATGGTGACAAAATTACGATGAATGTGAAGGCGCAACAGACTCAAATCCAAAACTGCTCTCTTCAAAAATGTTGAATGCGTTATATTGTCCAAAACATTGAGGTTAATTTTAATGCTGAAAATTTAGATTTACCAAAATACTCCACTCAAAAATAATAAAAAATGATTCCTTTTCACTTGAAGGCAATTAATTTCAAAGTTCACTTGAAACGAAACACTGAAAACCGTAAATAATATCAAATTTTGATGGAAACTTTCAAGCCAAATAATACTATAGTTATTATAAGCTTGCATTTACAACCGAACTTACTTTCGTGTATCGAACGCGTTTCAGGACCTGAGTCCCATCCTCAGCGAACAGAGAAAATGTATACTAGAGTAGAACCTTCAAGACCTACACTTTAACATACTCTAGTATATATTCTCTGTTCGCTGAGGATGGGACTCAGGTACTGAAACGCGTCCGATACACAAAAGTAAATGCTGTTTTAAATGCAAGCTTATAATATTTTGTTAACATAGATAGTACCAACTGTACATGTAAGGATCATGACCACCGGAGAAATTTTAATAGTTATGTTTTACTCTTCCATTTTGATTTTAAAATACTTTTTTCTCAAAAACTAGATATGGTGGAATAATAATTTAAATAATAATCGTTGCTAAAGCCTTATTTTATTTAAAATAATCATTTGGCTAAATTGAAATTTTTATGAATTTCACAAGTATTATTCAATCAAACTTTTTGGAATAATTTGCGACATTGCAGTCACTTTCATAAGAAAATGATGATGATTATTCAATTACATTTACAACAAGATATTTCGGCTGTCAAGCCATCGTCCTAATTATAAAATTGAATTGATTTAAAAGGGACAAACTATATTAATTTGAAGAAATATTATATTGGAAAGATATTTAAAATGAATTTCTTCTCGAACTGAAACTATTACAAAAAATCATTAGCTCATGTAATGCACAATCTTGCATTGAAATCATGTTTGCAGACAGAAAGCAGAAAATAATTGCACATATTTCAAGCAATTATCAGGAAATTGTACTTCATATCAATTAAACCCCAAAGTTTGAAGACCTTTTAAAAGTAACCTGCTAATACAAAAATGATGAAATCGATTGCACTATACTTGAATTGTTTTGTTTGTTGTCTTTGCTCATGAGTGTGAATTTTGTTGCTATCATTCACGGAAATTTTCAAAATAATTTTATTTCTACTCACCGTGTGATGTTTTTCGTTGCTTCCAGGATGGTAAGTAGATTCGTTTCATAAATATTCATAAAAGATTGGTAGATAGCAGAGCTTGATATATTTTGTTTTATTAATTTAATATCTGATAAAAAATAAGCTTCATGAAAAATTCTTTATATTATTAATAATGTTTATAGATAATCTTCATTTTTCGTTTTTTTTTTTAAATTCAATTATTAATGTATTAGAGCTGAGCGTATTAAGTGTATTAATGTATTATATTAATTAAGTAAGTGGATTCTGTTGAGCGACTGGAGTCGACTGTTGATCTGTTGAGTCGCGACGGGAGTCCGATCATAAAGCGTGAGAAACAGCTGACTCAATTCTTATTCACATCAAATTTTTAATAATAATTCCAAGCACTGAGTCAAAAATATGAGTTACGCAGCTGACTCTACTTTATTCATACCACACAATGTTCAATATTCAAAATGCTTTCAAATATACAGGCTGTTTCAAGAGCAATCTGCCATACTGAACCTATCACCAGAATAAAGAAAAAAATTCATACAAAGGTAGGAAATGCTTTGTTACAGGAATAATGATGGCTAAAGTCTGCAGCTACCCCTATCAATTTACTCAATCAAAAATCTCTTAGCCATTTTGGGGTATTTTGTAAAATACCTCAATAATCACGGTTGTTACAGACTTGTAAGGTGTTTAATTCGATTTTCCAGCTCCTTTTACTTGGAACTGTTCAATCTATCACCTAAATGAAGGCCCTAGAGATTAATGATCGAGTTGATTGATAGGATAGCTGCCAACTTCATCCATCTTTATTTCTGTAGCAAAGTGTTTCCTGACCTATGTTCATTTACATTTTTTATTTAATTTAATCACATTTCTCTTCATTTGATACTGTATGGCAGATTTCTCCTAAAAAAACAATACGATCGACATCAAAATCATTAAATTGTCAAAACAAACTCTTTTTGTATAACATTTTTTTTTATTGATGATGATGCCCACATGAGTCCGAGACTTGTGCGTGGGTAATAATGAGGTGAATGATCACACATAAATGCCTGACGGTGGAGCGGGATTCGAACCCACGACCACTTAAACGACAGCAAGCTGAAGTTGCGACGCTTTTTTTTAATTGTTTACCTGGTTCTGTTAGGGATTCACAGATGCCTGAGTTTAAAAGAAAACTGAAAAAATACCTAGTTGATTTGAGCCCATACACATTAGAGGAGTACATAAAGTCCAGACATGTTTAAAGTAGTTTCTTCTATGTGCCTTATAATGTTCATTTGAATGTTCACTTTCAGTGTTTGATTTTTATGTATAATCTCGTGTTCTGTTTCGAGTTTCCTATGATTTTATCCTTTTGACAATTTTTTATTCTAATTTTTATTGTGCTGTAACTTAACTATTATATTTTTACATTGTGATTTAGGTTTAGTGACTCTGTTCAAAATGTGTGAAGCATTAATGAATAAACGATTCTTTGACTTTGACGCCCCAACCAACTGCGCTAAGCGGCCCGCCATCAACCATTAGTAAACATAGAATAAAGTTTAGGGAGCAACATGACTCAAATAGCTGAGAAACTCTCACCTCATGACTATAGAGCTCGTGCAGTATTTCCTTAATATAATTTTTAAACCCTTTTCTTATCAAATCTAATTCAAGAAAAAAGAACCGGTTCAAAACATTAGTAAACAGCACAACTCAAATAGTTGAATAGAAACTCTTTTACCTCATAACTACAGAGCTCGTATAATATTTCCTTGATATAATTTTTTTAACCCTTATTAATTTTTGAACCTTTTTCTTATCAATTCTAATTTAAGGAAACAGAAAGCTGGTTCAAAAAAATTTAGTAAACAGCACGACTTAAATTAAATAGTCAACAAACTCTTTCATATAATAACTCTTTCGCTCATATAATATTTCCATAATATAATTTTTGACTCTCTTATTTGATCTAAAACAGTTCTACGTTGAAAACTCTACGTTAGTCAGAAACAGCATATTTCAATATATGATACCGTAAAAGCTGTCTACTCCTCATAGATGGGTACAAATTTAAATATGATATTAATTGGCTCAAATTATTCATCATTTAATCAAATTTGTGATAATACTTGATTGCATGGGATCTAATTATATTTTAATCATTCTGTGAGAGGTGTAATAATTATTTTTTTTTTAGGATGAAGTCCACATAGGACTTAGACTTGTGCGTGGGTAATGAGTTGGATGATTTTGAATAATGCATGGATCTAATAATTGCACATGGATCTATTCAATTCGGTTTTTTATTTCAATTTTAATGAGTTTTTAATGACTTTGATGAAAGGTTTGTAGCAGGAGTTGTTCCAAGGGAGCGAGTGCCGGCTTTTGAGCGCATGCTGTGGCGCATATCTAGAGGAAACGTGTTTCTGCGTCAAGCTGAACTCGAAGTTCCTCTTGAAGATCCAAACACTGTAAGTGAATTTAAATAATAACATTATCAGAACTAAATATCAGAGAAGATATTGTTTGAGTTTATGGGAACCTTCTCATTTACCAGTAAATGTTACCGGTGGCGTCTGATTGGTCATTCAAATTTTTTAACGTCTATGAATTTGAATTCAGACACAGTAACATTTACCGTTTACCGGTGAAGCTACCGTGAACTCTGACCGCACAGAGTGTCGAGAATTCGAACGTCAGAAATCCAAATAAAGCAAGTTTTCTATTAATATTTTTTTTTCGGAGGATGAAGCCCATATATTATAGGTCTGAGACCTATGCGTGGGTAATGAATTGGATGATGGTGATTGAGTTTTTTAATGTAATTACATATTTTTGTCAACAATTCAAGTTTTCATTTTGTTCAACATACCATACAACTACACCTCAAACATTCTCATATCTACACTAGAAAATGACATATCAAAGAGTAGGGTAATTTACAGTGAAAATATTATGTATAGAGGAATTTTATTTCTTTTGTTATTTGTATACTTTATTTATAAAAACATGAAAACTGGTAAATTGAATGAAGACAAAGTTCGTCGTATCTAGCATCAGCTTTGTTACCATTACCATTAGTTTAAAGTGCAATAGTTTGTGGCTTTCAGACTCAAATGTTGAACTGTAGTAGAAATCCTGAAAATGCTTGTTTATTTTAAATCCGGAAGATTTTGTTCAACTTAGTTTATCTTAGTTAGATGCAATGTCTATTCTGCGTATATTATTTTTTAGAGCCTCAGTAGACGACTTCAGTCAATCCAAGGTGCTCCTTATCGTTTTCGTACTTCTTTTTACATCAATATTTTTTTATGATGTTGAAGATCCATCTTGTTTTCACTAATGTATTATAAAAACTTGAAAAAACACTTTCAAGTGCAAATTATAACTCACGTTATGGCGTGACGGCCGTTTCACTCTGTTGTCAAGAGCATCGTCAGACGATGAAAATATTTTTTTCATCCGGATTGCTCTCAGTTTCAGTTCTGAAAAAATTGTCGTTAGTTCAGTTTCGAATCTAATGTTTCTATTTTTAAGTAACTATAATTTCCGGGAACTATTTTTCAGTTCTTCCAAAGTTATTCCCAGTTCAAAGTTATTCGCTCATATAGTTTTTCTTATTTCGTTAATCCAAGCAGGTGAACTTGTCATACCAAACAATTTTCCGGGTGATTTTCTGAGTCTGCATATGAGTCTGAAATCGTATCCAGCTTTTATTTATGGTCTCTTATTGGTTCTTACTTCTGATAGAGTTAATTAGGCAGAAGTCTCCAAGTTCTTTCTTTGTAATATATTTTTGTTATGATTGGCCGGACTAGCCTTCGTTCTTTCTTTGTTGTTCTATTTTTCCTATCCAATTGTAATGTTTGTGAATTATGTACATATTATTATTTATCAAAATAACCTTTGTTTTCCAGGGAAATGAAATTTTCAAGACCGTATTCGTTGCCTTCTTCCAAGGTGAACAGCTGAAAAGCAGAGTGAAGAAGGTCTGCTCTGGATTCCACGCATCTTTCTATCCTTGTCCAAGCTCACACGAGGAACGCCTGGAAACCGTCAAGGGGGTCAAAACACGTCTGGAAGACTTGAATTTGGTGAGTTCAGTTTTTAATAATCATCAACTTGACATGTTATTATAATTATTTCAAGCATAATTTTTTTAATTCTGTGATCATCTTTGTATTAGTTATGTGGTAAATATGAATAAGGATGCTTGCATAATGGAGGATCTAAAACAAAATAAAACATGACAAAACACCGGGTTTCTTTCAAATTCAAATTCAATTTATTGAGCCAAAACGGTGTACATATACAGGCCAAGTCAAAACATCAAACAGAAAATAATAACAAAATAGCAAAGTACACTCAAAGCACAATTATAACGCAACTACAGAGCAATAGTTAGGTAAATAATACTTTCTGAAAAGTACCTAACACCAAATATGTCATGTATCATTTAAAAATTCATCCAAACTATAATAAGCCTTATCTACAAGAAAATCATATAGGTCTCTCTTAAAATTATTTGAAGTAAACAAATATTCGGGCAGCTTCCTAAATAATCTCAAACCAAATACACTTGGACTCTTGTCGGAAAATCTCAATCTATGCTGAACAACATATGGGTTTCCACTGCCACGTGTGGAGTAACCATGTACCTCAGAATTCTTTTTTAATGTACTAAATTTATTAGAAATGAATATAACCACTCTGTAAATATAGATACAAGGAAATGTGAGCAATTTTAGGTCTTTAAATGTGTTTCTGCATGTATGATTGTATTCTAAATTTCCCAAATACCTCACCGCACGCTTTTGTAAAACAAACAATCTCTGAAAGTTAACACCAGAAGTACCTCCCCAAAGCTCCACTCCATACACCAGATGACTATAAATAAGGGAAAAGTACACACTTCTAGCAATGCCTCTATGCACAAACCTTACTATGTACCTCAGCACAAAAAGTCCCTTACTAATCTTACCAGCTACTTTATCTACATGATCGTTCCAAGACAATCTATCATCTACAGCCAAACCAAGCAAATTTACAACATTGGCATTTTCAATAACGCTATCACCTATTGTGACTACTGGCTCGAAAGGGAGCGTCTTCTTCAAATTAAATAGGATGGCCAGGCTCTTAATTGGATTGACCGAGAGAGCACACTCATTATAAAACTGAACAACTTCATTTGTAGACAAGTTAGCATTCAGCTCTAGCTGATTTATACTATTTCCATTAAATAACAAAGTTGTGTCATCTGCATACAATGTAATGTTACAATTATTTGCAACAGAAGACTGTAAGTCATTTACGTACAACACAAACAGAAGAGGGCCGAGTATAGAGCCTTGAGGGACACCTTTTGCTACGCATAACCTAGCTGAACTAACAACTCTACCCCCAGTTTGCACACTGACATACTGCATTCGATTTGTCATGTATGACTCAATCAATTTACTTATATTACCCCTCATACCGAGAGAATGCAGTTTGTTTAAAAGAATTTTGACCTCAACACTATTAAAAGCCCGTGACAAATCAATCAGAACTCCCAAAGCAACCTTTCCGCTGTCAATCCCCTCGATCACGCTTTCAATAAAACTAGTTGCCGCCGTGATAGTCGACTTCCCCTTAACAAACCCATTCTGACAATCACTTACTAAATTAAATTTATACAGGTAGTCTATCATTCTATCATGGATCACCCTTTCAAAAATTTTAGATAAGACTGGCAGCACAGATATGGGCCTATAATTCATCATGTCTGCTCTGTTGCCCTTCTTGAATAAAGGTATGACTTTTGCAATTTTCAAAGCATTGGGAAACACTCCAGTCTGAAATACGCCATTCAAAATGAAAGCAAGAGGCTCAGCTATTTCATTGCAGCACGCCTTCAAAACTTTAATAGGAATATTGTCGTAACCTGTGCTATTCTTATTTTTCAGGCTATTTATTACTCTTAAAATTTCTGTTTTATTTGTAGGAGTCAGAAAAAAACCTTTTGCACTATTTCTATGTGATTGCCGAACAGTTTGTGTACTAGCAGACTGCGTATCAGGAGCCATGGAAACAAAATACCTATTAAAAAACTCTGTAATATCCTCAGGATTTTCAACTCTCCGCTCTCTGGAATTTATTAATTCTTATCCAGTTATATTGAAAATCTCTGCAGTTGGCCAATGTTTAAAATAATATTCGAGTATGTTATTATTACTAATAATTATTACCAATTTGAGGTGTGATATTTTCTGAAAATCATTGTCTGGTCCACAAATCTTAATAAGTTCTCTTTCCACATTGTCCAGTACTTTTTTATTAGTTGTAATCTACTCTGTCATTCTTCATCTCTAAATACACTTTGTACAGTCTGTTGTATTATTTTAATCTTGTTTTCAATTATTTAAGTATTCATTATTATTATTATTATTATTAGAAATACGTTATTGTTATTATTATTATTATTATACCAAGTAAATTTGAGCCCATACACATTAGAGGAGTACATACAGTCCAGACATGTTCAAAGTAGTTTTCTTCTATGTGCCTTATAATGTCATTTGAATTAACTTTTCATGTGAAATTTAACGACTTGCAGTCAAATACTTGTTAAGAATAAGTATAACTCACTTAATCTGTAGGCCGAGCGCTTTCGAATCTATGAGATCCATCTTCAGAGGCCTCTGAAGATGGATCTCATAGATTCGAAAGCGCTCGGCCTACAGATTAAGTGAGTTATACTTATTCTTAACAAATATTTGACTGCAAGTCGTTAAATTTCACATGAAAAGTTAATATTAACAACGCAGTTCGTCATGGAACAAGAAATCCAGGAAGTCATTTGAATGTTCACTTTCAGTGTTGATTTTTATGTATGATCTCGTGTTGTGTTTCGAGTTTATCCTTTTGACGATTTTTTATTTCAATTTTTATTGTGCTGTAACTAAACTATTGTCGTTTTTTCATTGTAAATTAGATTTAGTGACTCTGTTAAAAGTGTGTGAAGCATTAATGAATAAATGATTCTCTGACTTTAACTTTGGTACTTTTTGTTTAGACATATGAATGATATATTTTGGGTTGAGATAAAATTGAATTAAATGTATTCCGTAGAATTTGTCGCAATTATTTTCAACAAATTTATGAATTGTTTGTGTGTCTTTTGTAGGTTTTGAACCAAACTCAAGAGCACAGGAAGCGCGTGCTGACGGCCGTGGCCAAGGAGCTGCACAACTGGACAGTGATGGTGCGCAAGATGAAGGCCATCTACCACACAATGAACCTATTCAACATGGACGTCACCAAGAAGTGTCTCATTGCTGAGTGCTGGGTGCCCGTCAAAGATCTCAACTTTGTCAGGAAGGTGCTCGCTGATGGGGCTGTAAGTATTGGTCACTTTTTTACTTTTTCCAATTCATTCAAAAAAAATTAATAAAAATAAAGATTTTTATTCAAAATATCTTTAAATAATGTAACAAAATAATAGATTAAGAACATTTGTCAGCAGATCTCCATGGTAAAGTGCTGTCAGGAAATTAAAAAAATATTTTAATTTTAAACTGAAAACTTTCATTATGATAATAAAAACAATCCTCAATAAGCCAAGTACCTTTTCCAGTAGAGATACATTTGATCAATTCAAAGTGATGACTATAAGTCAATTATAAATAAAGAAACTACTGTAGTATTCATATAACTTGGCAGCGTGTAGTAGATGGGACATGCTACATCTGAACCCAGCATACTGCTGCCAAGTTATATAAAAACTACAGTAGTCTACTATATATGGGTAAAGAAAGATGAATTTACAGTAAATAATACTATTACTTTATACATCACGTTTTTTAACGTGATGGTGCATCAACGCGATTTTTCAATGAGGTTACCTAACCACTTTTTCCCATTTTGTATTGTATCTATATGTTTTATTATTGTATTCTGGAAACAGTGTGTAAATAAATGAAAAATCGTACAAAAAAAGTGTTTAGATTAAATTCACATAACAAATATATATTAAATTACTCTCATTTAACAATAGTACCCAGACAATTGAAGTATCTAAGCACGAAAGTAACAAATTGCATTCCAAGTAGATTTTTCAGCTCTCTTACTAAGGGTAGGCACAAGATGGAACAGATAATAATTGGATAATAGATGATTTTATCTTCAACATCAGTCATATATTATAATTCCTTTTTTTACTTCTTTTCCTTTTGATTTTCTTATTCAACTTTTGAATATTTTTTTCTTTTTCTCAATAACTATTTTCTTATAAAATGTACTTTATGAACCGATACTCTTTTTTTTGTAGATTATGTCTTGGAGACTCCAGTTAAGGAGTATAAGACAAGTCAGATTAACACTAGTCATATACACTAGATACTATAATTACTATATCAATTAGTTGAGGTGAGGCTTAATTTTGATGTGAAATGAACTCTTGTACACTATAAAAAGCATTATCAACTAAATATTTTTCAATTGCTTTTTAAATATTTCTGTATTTTCAAGACTCTTTAAAAACTGCGGTAGCTTATTGTAGAATTTCCTACCAATATAACTAGGTTTTTGTTTGAATATGCTACTATTGTGACTCACCAAGTGATAATCTCCTTGGCTTCTTGTATTATAATCATGTACGTCAAGATTTTGGTTAATATCATTCATACAGCGGACAGGGATTCCCCGAGGGATTACTCTCACCCAGCGGACAGGGATTTCCCTTGCTAGGTTATGCCAAGAAATTTTTAATTTTATTGCGAAATTGTTTGATAAATTTTCTCCTGTATATTAAGAATTCGTTTTATACCTTTTTTGTATTTGTTTTTTATTGGCAATAAAGATGTATTGTATTATATTTTAAACTTTTATCAGGGTTTGTTAGAGGTACAGTAGTCATCAATATAGCCGTAGCAGGTATCTTCAATTAGTCAATCTTTCAGTTCTTCAATTAGTATCTTCAAAATAATCAATATAGCTGTAGCAGGTTCAATCAGATTAGATAAGCAACGCTCTCCTGGGCCCTCTCTGACAGGGTGACGTATTGGATTGGCCAGCAAAAAAGACTCCGTTCTCTGCTGTAAAATCACTTCCCGGTGGTTTGGAACCTACCTAAAAAAATTTCCACCATGTTTTCAATAACATGGCTCAAGCGGCGAGGTAGAACAACCTGTGAGGGTCTCTCCAATAAAAGCCACACGTATTAACTTTCATCAATATGTTGATATGATTGAAATAAAATTATTGTATCTAATTCTACCAGTTTAATTTCAATTCACGGTTTCATTACATGACCTGTCACATCTTCAGCTTGACTGTTAAGCTGAAACCAGGGTCCTTAAATATTAAAATTCAACTGGTAGAATTATAAACATTTGATTTTAAATTCTACCATGTAATAGCTCTTTAACCTCAATAATTACTTATTGAATGTGATTTTGACAACATCGATACTGTTCATTATGGATGTCTACCACACCATGATTTAGTGAGGTCCACAAATCATGTTGTGGTAGACATCCATAATGAACAGACTCGATGTTGTCAAAATCACATTTATTAAGTAATGATTGAGGTTAAAGAGTTCTTACATGGTAGAATTTAAAATCAAATGTTTATAATTCTACCAGTTGAATTTTAATTCAGTAACTTATGAACTAGTTTTGTTTTTTGTATAACATGAATTAATAGCATCAAAATAGTAGTTATATATTTTGATTATTTTTTTTCGAAATGAATAATAAGACGAAATTGTCACAACCTCATTTATCAAAAATATTGAGAAACTAGTTTTGGTTGTTATACCATTGGAGATTGATAATGGTATAACAACCTTAACTATCTCAATATTTTTAATAAATGTGGTTGTGCCAATTACGTCTTATTATTCATTATGGATATCTTCCACAATAACACCTTCGTCACTACAAATAAAGTTAATTTTTTTCATTTCCATGTGATGACCTATGTAGAACGTGAATTAATAGCTTCACAATAGCAATTATTTATTTCAATTAAATTTATTTCTCTCTATAAGAATATCCGCAATTACGTTGGTCAATTTTTTGCTTTCTAGAAAGAGGTTGGCAGCTCAATTCCATCATTTCTGAATGTGATTGACACTCCAGAACTGCCTCCCACGTTCAATAGAACCAACAAATTCACGCATGGCTTTCAGCTTCTTATTGATGCATATGGTGTGGCTACTTACAGAGAAGTCAATCCAGGTATGCTTTCCAATTTTATTAAAACACGTTTTCATGCTAACAAACTGCTTCAAAATAAATATTTTTGAACTTTTAAATATAAAATTGACGATAGCTACATGCTATTTTTTAAATTATTATTTTCTTTGTGACATCAGATTGTGTTTATAGTCGGGGTATATATAATTGAATGCATGGTGTATGTACTGGTATATATAGGTGCATGTATATATTGTACAATACTTTACTTTTACTTTACATTACTGTACAGTACATTACTCGTACATTTACTTTTCGAATAAAAGTGAATTTTTAAAAATATCGGCGAATGGTGGTCATATTTATGATTTTGATGCATTTAATTGAAATTATTTCAACTTCATCATCAAAGATCGTATTGCGATAGATGGACTGTATATTATATGAATTAAATAGATAGAATAATTGTCCTTGTTATTTCCATTAAATGTTATTTCCATTACAAATGCACAATACAAGTTCAAAAGAACTTCGTTGGCTTGATCATGGACCATCAGCCAACAATAATTATTTATTTATTTCAAATACATAAAAAAAATTTACAAATAATAGAGGCTTACAGATAATGCCAAAACAAACCTCATTTAATGCATTAGATTGTCTCAAAACAAACAAGATAGATAGATATAAAGACTGTATTTGAAGTTCATTATAATGATTGAGAATCGTACAGTATAGACTAGCCATCTCGTTAGACACGTATAAAAATTGTTTCTGCATTAAATATTCATGTCTTATTTGTTTTTTGTTTTAATCAAGACTATTAACAATATTATCTTTATTGTTACAGCTTTGTACACGATCATCACATTCCCATTTCTGTTCGGCATTATGTTCGGAGATGCGGGGCACGGCTTGATTCTGATTTTGTTTGGTGCTTATATGGTGCTGTGTGAGAAAAGTTTGATGCGGAAAAAGACGAATAACGAGGTTTGTTTATTTAGTTCTCTGTTAGTTCAAGTTAAAATAATAAAATTACTGTTGTGGATATCCATTTTTCGAGAACTGCAGTAGATCTATTCATACGTATAAACTTGCTGTGCAGAACTAACCTTTTTTTGGTTAGTTCTGCACAGCAAGTTTATACATATGAATAATAAAATTACTTTTTCAATGCTATAAATAATGCCGAAAACCTCCGCTACTGCGGACATTGGAAACATCATCAAATCATCATTTTACATTGCTGTAAAATCACTTCCCGGCGGTTCGGAACCCAACTAAAACTGTAGGTCCAACTCATCAATCACCATCATCCAACTCATTACCCACGCACAGGTCTCAGACCTATTTGGGCTTCACCCCCCCCCCCCCAAATATAAATAGCTAATGGAAATCGATGTATGCCACAACACAAAAATATTCGGTCAGCTTCGCCCCAAAATTAATTGTCTTGTGAACATTTAGAAATTTAATCAAGTAGAAACCTTTTCCAAAATAAAGTGAGGTCTCTATTAATCTGTAGTCATAAATAGTATACTTATAATAGTATTTACACTCTGACTTGTCTTATACTCCTTAACTGGAGTCTCCAAGACGTAATCTACAAAAAATTGTCCTCTTTAAACTAGATTTAATTCAATATTTTTAGAAAAAAACTTACCCACTTCATTACTAAGTGTAATACTGAATTTAATATTTTTTGCATAATTGAATATTGGTTATTATACATAAGATTTTTACCTGTAAGTGAATACAAACTTGAAATAACGCAATTTTTATAAAAAATTACGTATATTTCAGTTTTGACTCAGAATTGGTCTTTGGACTTTGGTCTCTGGACTTGAACTTCGTACTTCTTCGTCTTTTCGAGTCTTCATTGTCTCCTACTTCTACTCTATCTTCTTCTATTCTTCTTCATTTTCTTGTAATCTTCTTCTTCCTCACCTCCTTTTCTTCCTTCTCCTTCTCCTCCTCCTCCTCCTCGTCCTCCTCCTCATCCACCTCCTCCTCCACCACTTCGTTCGCCTCCTCCTCCTCGTCTTTCTTTATCTCCTCCTGCCCCTTTTCCACCTCCTTATCCTCCTCCTGCTCCTCCTCTTGCTCCTCCACCTACTACTCCTCCCTCTCCCCTTCTTCCTTCACCTTCTTTTTCTTCTTCTTCCTCTCCCCCTTATCCTTCTTCTCTTTTTTCTTTCTTCTTGTTTTTCCACTTTCCCCTTCTTAACTTAACTTCTTAACTTTCCTCTTCATACCTCACCCTTCCTTCAACTCTTCCTCCCCCCTCCTCCAACTCCTCATTCTCCTTCTCCTCCCCCTCCCTCACCTTCACCACCTTCTTCTACTCTTCCTCCTCCTCCTTCTACACCTTCTTCTACTCCATCTCCTCCTTCTTCTCAACCTTCTTCTACTCCTCCTCCTCCTCCTCCTACACCTCCTCCTCCTCCTCCTTCTTCTATTCCTCCTCCTCGTCCTCATTTCATCTTCTTCTTCTTCTTCTTCTCCTGCTTAACTAGCATATAAGTAATGCACCTAGCTCGTTTTTCCCCCTTGGAACACTGTAGATTCCACTACACTGAAGACTGAAGACGTTTATTATATTGGATCTCTGATCAAGACTTTTTCCCATCTATCCTATCCAGTTCTACCAAAAGTATCACTTTTTCATTTCTTTGTTGTGCTGAAGGTGATACTGTGGAAGTTATCCATAACGAATAATAAGACAAAGTTGACAAAACCACATTCATTAAACTGTTTGTTTGAGATTGATAATGGTGTAACAACCGAAACTATCATCTCACTATTTCTAATAAATGTAGTTGTGACAACTTCAAGTGTTATTATTCATTATCACTGTTGTAATATCTTCATTCTGCGCTTCACAGATTTGGAACATTTTCTTCGGCGGTCGTTACATTATCCTCTTGATGGGTATTTTCTCGTTCTACACGGGCATCATCTACAATGACGTGTTCTCTAAATCGCTGAACGTGTTTGGCTCGCAGTGGTCAGTGCCCAACTACAACCACTCCACCATCATGTCCAACCACTATTTGCAGCTGAATCCCTCCACCAATGAATACAGTGGGTTGCCCTACACTATGGGTCTGGACCCTGTTTGGCAAGTGAGTACTATATATACATATGTATAGGATGTTTGCTTTTTTAGAGGTATAGAAATCCAGAAACCTTAATAATATTGTTACGGGTTCCATGTCTAAAATAACGCTGGCAACACTTAAATTTATCACTTGCACTTTATTAACACAAACAATCTACAACTCACACTGTTCAGTAGTTTCTTACAGAAAAATAAGCAATTTAAAAACAGATAAAACGATATTGTTCAACTGATAATGAGTTTTCAATATTACCATGCAAAAATCAATCACTAAATGTCAAAAGGCCAATCTAATATTAAATAATAACTGTACGATAAACTGTCCAATAATATTCAAAAAGAAACGTCGAGGAAGAACAATTAACTTACTTAGCACAAGTCCTTAATACAGTACTAGGTAAAAGAATTATCACTATAGAACTGTCAAAATAATTATCACTACTGACAACGAAAGTTCATTAGATGGTTTGTAATAGCGCCAACAGGATTGCACTGTCTGTATTAACAGGAATTGTCACTACTGCCACTGAACAACTTGTTTATCACGACGAATTTCAAACAAGATTGAACTAATTTCCAAAAGTCTCCCTCTATATAATTGTCCATAATTGAGATATCTCTCGATTTTTCTATCAACTACTACTGATTTCTAAAATAAACAATGAAAGACCTTCACACCTTCCACAATATTCGATAAGATTCCATTAATGTCTAATAAAACAACTAGAACATTCTTCAAATTATCAAGTAAACACCATAAAAGTGTCAAAAGCAGAGTAATTAATTGCTTAGAAGTAAACATTTACATAGCAGATAACACCGAGAACCACTGTTCCTCTTTCTCTCCATTTTCACTTCCACTGCAATATCAAATGCAGGAGAGTTCAAAAACAAATTATGACAGAAAACCCATGTACATCCTTAACAGAAAATAACCGTTGGAGTAAAGACTTTTAGTTGGACTAAAGCAAATTTTTAATTAAAAATTACTTAACACAATAAAATATAGAAGAAAGTAAAGCACAGATATAGGGTGTTTTTCGAGGTATATAACTTAAAGTTGGCAGCACTGCTTCCAGTGGAAAACATTTTGTCAACTAACAGCTGATTTGTGTTCAGTATTGTTTGCCATTTCATTTATGTTGAAAATCATGGTTCCATTCATGAAACATATCACGCACAATGTCTATTTTATGGTCAACATAATTGTCCAAAGTACACATCCGTTCTGATGTAAATCGTTCCATTGTTAATTGAATTAATTGCTCTGATGGACACAAGTCCAAAACTGCTCTCTTCACAAATTTTGAATATGTTATATTGTCCAAAGCATTGAGGTTAATTTTAATGCTGAAAATTTAAATTTACCAAAATACTGCACTCAAAAAACAATAAAATGATTAGGCTGCTTTTCACTTGAAGACAATTAATTTGAAAGTCCGCTCAAAAGGAAACACTGAAACCTGTAAATAATATCGAATTTTGATGGAAACTTTCATGCGGAAAAAATTAAATTATTGATGATAGAGAGTAAAATTTTCAATTTTTACCATTTGTGAACCGTTTTGCATTTTACCAACTGTACTAAAATAATTCGAGTAATGAATTATCTATCCAATCAGTGTATTCCCATTTTTTCTCTTTTGTCTTCATGAATTTGATATTTTTTGTTTATTTTCATCTGTTTCATTAATTTTTTATTTATTTTTCAGCTTGCTGAGGCCAACAAAATTATCTTCATGAATTCGTTTAAAATGAAACTGTCCATCATTTTCGGAGTGGTGCACATGATATTTGGAGTCAGCTTGAGTGTTGTCAATCATCTGTAAGTTGAAATAGACTGATTTAAAAAAAAAAAATGATTTAGTAGAAATTTTAAGCTTAAGTTCATAGCTATAATTAATATTTATTTATTTAGTACAAAGCATAGATGGAAGCTTACAGGCCCATGCCCAAAAAAGCTTCCTTAACACTGTTTACATAAAATCATTTATTTTTTTTTTTTTTGAGGATGAAGCCCACATAGGTCTGAGACCTGTGCGTGGGTAATGAGTTGGAAGATGGTGATTGATGAGTTGGACCTACAGTTTTAGGTGGGTTCCGAACCACCGGGAAGTGATTTTCAGCAGAGAATATTATATATTATTATAATATAATATAATATTTCATATTATAAAGTTTGCATTGAATTTCTTTGGAAAAACAAGTTTTATTTGATGCAAATAAAAATATATAAACTTGTATTCTAATAAGTTCTTCATTTTTTTGTAAATTGTAACAAATTCCGTTCTTAATATTATTTGCTAACATTTTCGTTATTTTCAGACACTTCAAGAAACCGATGAACATAGTTCTAGAATTTATTCCCCAAATGATATTCTTGGTGTTACTCTTTTTCTACATGGTTGTACTCATGTTCACAAAATGGATCGTCTATGGACCAACAAATGGTATGTTGTATGCAAACACTTGCTTCTGTAATCTTTCTATTTATTTCTTGCTGATCCTTTCCTTTTTTTTACCTATCTATTATGCGTTGATTTGAACTCCTGGGCACTCTTTGTGTTCCACAAAACATCGCCCATCACCACGCCTGCGATTCTATTTGCGACGGGAAAACATAAAGTAGAGAAATAATCATACGAGATAATTATGGGAAGTGATAGCCGTGAGCCGTAGCAGGTATCTGTTCAATCAGATAGAGATAAGCAGCTGCATTCTCCTGGGCACTCTTTGTAAGGGCGACCGATTGGATTGGCCAGCAAAAAGAACTCTGTTCTCTTCAGTAAAATAACGGTGGTTCGGAATCCACCTAAAACTGTAGGTCCATCTCATCAATCACCATCATTCAATTCATCACCCACGCACAGGTCTCAGACCTACGTGGGCTTCATTCTCCGAAAAAAAGAGAGAGGGCCCTGAGATCTAACTCCGCTTTCAATAAAGGTAATTTATCTATCTATTTTTTTTTAAATGGTATTATATTTTCATTGCAGTAAAAGAGATGAGTGAGCATTTATTACTTCTTTGAAAATCTCTAGTTTGTGAGAGTTACAATGGTTTTGAAGAAGAAAAACAAGAGAAGAAGTAGAAGAAGGAAAATAGAAGAAGGAGATGGGACAAAGAAGAAAAGAAGAGGAGGAAGAAGAATGATGATAAAGAGTAATAATAATGTGATGTAGAAGAAAAACCGGAAAATGAAAGGAGAACAAGAAGAAAATGAAAAGAAGAAAAATAAGAAGAACAGGAAGAGAACAAGAAAAAAGGAAAATAATAGGTGTGGGGAAGAAGAAGTAGCAGAAGAAGATGAAGTAGGGAACAGGAAGAGAAAAGGTGAACAAGGAAAAAATGAGAATAAAAGGTTTCAGATTGAGATATATTTATTTGAGTAAAAGTACAATTTATATGACTACTGACTATAACTTTACAAAGAATGACATCACCTAGAAAAGATAGATAAAAATAGATAATACATTCTCACTGTTACTATTATTATGTTTTGTACGTTTCATTACTGACATTAATATGAATGTTTGCGTAATAAGTGAATTGCAGTATCCAGGTGATGCATTTACACAAAAGGGCGGAGTTAGGGCAAAATAGCCCTATCTTACACTCAACCTACTGAGGATGAAGGAGAAGAAGGGTAATGAGAAGACGAAGAAGAAGAAAATAGAAAACCATCATACCACCGTTAATGAAAGACCAAGTTGAAGATTCATTTTCAAATCTCACTCAACTATTTTATCCACTATTTTCACAGGATAATACTTATTGCACTTGTCCAATAAACGATGATCATTGTCGAATTCGTATTCTTTATTTCAGATGTGAAAACTGGACCGTTCTGTGCTCCGTCTGTACTGATTACATTTATCAACATGATGCTCTTCAAAAAAAATACAGCTCCTGATGAATGTGATCCCTACATGTTCCCACATCAGGTACGAATTGATTTTTTTAAAAATCCTTTGCTATTTATTTCAATATTCATTATAAATTAGTCTTTATTGAAAATGTTGTTTATCCAGTGCTATTTTATTCGATTCTAATGGCCGTTTGTCAATTAAATAAGGAGTTAAATGTCAGTTAACTAACTATCGTAAGTTTAACAGCTTTATTTCTGTTGCACAAAGATCCATTATTTATTTTTCGTTAACCGAACAGGCACAATCTGGCAACACTGCAATTTTATCAACAACTTTTTTTGTAGATTGCATCTCGGAGACTCCAGCTAAGGAGTATAAGACAAGTCAGATTAACAATTATACTATCTTAACCAGCCGTAAGAATTTAATCAAGTTTCTTTATTTTTTTTTTTTGCAGAGAACTATACAACTTACGTTCATGGTCATATCGCTGCTGTGCATACCGGTTTTGCTTCTTGGAAAACCAATCTATCTGATTTGCTTCCATAAGAAAAGTCCGCCCAAGAGTCATGTAAGTCATATTATATTGCTTTTCATTGTGAAGTGGATTGTTATACTTTCCATAACTGCTCTTAAAGAATTAGTTTACATGCTGAAAAGTAATCCCCCACCTCCTCCTCCTCCACCTCCTCCTCCTCCCCCTCCTCCATCCCTCCACCACCTCCACCTCCTCTTCCTCTTCTTCTTCCTCCTCCTCCTCCTCCTCCTCCTCCTCCTCCTCCTCCTCCTCCTCCTCCTCCTCCTCCTACTCCTGCTGATCCTCCTCCTCCACCTTATTCTTTTTCTTATTTCTTATACTTATTGATCATTTCTTCTTTTTTATAATAATAAACAAAAATGGATTTTCTATCTTTTTTTGTTATTTTAATCCTTCTTTTTGACAGTTTTTAAATTGTTTTTCTTAATTTATTGGTTGTCTTGTGAGCTTTTGTATGTAAATAAATCAATATTAAAACTAGTAGTTTTGTGAACAGTAGACCCCACGCCCAAGAATAAGGGTGCTTGCACAGAGGAGCATACTCCATGTACTCAATGATAATCAACATCGCAAAATTAAACACAGTCATCAGACCTAACCCTTGATTCAATTATAAATAACTATTTTATAAATACTTTCAATTCGCGTAGTCTATTTCATGTCTGTTTTTCCACAGGTCTGTATCACATCAACAAGGCTGTGTTTTCTATTTGTGATACAGCTGACTGCTCAAATCAGATCAGATTTCATATGCCTGATGAATGAATTCATGAAACAATATTAATTAAATTTGTATAATTATCATTTATTTAGTAATCACTTGTTATTATACTTGAAATGATTTAAATATGATATTCTTATGAAGACTCAAACAGAAACCGAGTACTGTCTCGAAATCTGATTCCAATATTGCGCATGATGGAGAAGCTTATTTTAAAAATCATATGTTTCCTATTGAAGAAAGCCTGAGTGCCTTTAATTTATTTCCTTCGAATGTCTTTTAAAGGCAAGTAGCCTAAATTTTTAAAATCCTTACACATACATGCTGATGGGCATTCTTTAAAAGGAAGATTTATGCAAAATTTCATAGAATTGTACATGTGTTTAGCCGTAAATGCGTTACAAACAGATAGACAGACAGATGCAAAACGGTTGAATTGAAACTCTCTCTTCGTTTGGTCAAAAAATAGTACATAATAAAAAATATAAGAAATGGTATATCATAAAAATATACGAAATATTATGTAATAAAAAATAAGAAATAGTATATATAATAAAAAATATAAGAAATAGTATATAATAGAAATATAAGAAATAGTATATAATAAAAAATATACGAAATATTATATAATATAAAATATAAGAACTATTATATAATAAAAAATATAAGAAATATTATATAATAAAAAATAATAAATAGTATATATATATATATATAATGAAAAAATAATAAATAGTATATATATATATATAATAAAAAATATAAGAAATAGTATATAATAAAAAATATACGAAACATTATTAAAAAATATAAGAAATAGTATATTATAAAAAGCATACGAAATATTATGTAATAAAAATATAAGAAATAGTATATAATAATAAACTATACAAAAATAGTATTCATCTAAAAGAAAACTGTATTATATTTTTCATTCTTATGTCCGCTAGTCAGCCAGCAATGGCGACCTGAACCAGGGCATAGAGCTGCAACCGGACACGCAGCTGAATGGCGCCAGTAACGGTAATGGCGACGGTATCATAGTGGCAGGGGGCGAAGAGGTGGAGGAGGAGGAGGAGCCGGCCGTGGAGTTGTTCATCCACCAGGCTATTCACACCATTGAGTACGTGCTCAGCACTGTCTCCCACACCGCCAGTTATCTCCGGTTGTGGGCGCTGTCGCTCGCTCATGCGCGTGAGTAAATTAATAAATTGTACTGAATAGTTCACCAAATTATTTGTAATTATGCATGTAATACCAACCACTGCACACCCTAAAAAGTAGCATATCTCTGTTAATTGTTGGCCAATCTTGAAAAATGAGGTATCGTTGGATTTGCAATAAAAATATCTAAAAAACGTTATTCCAGTCAAATTTTGATATCATCAGCCATTATTAATTCAATCCTGTTCAAAGATTTTAAATTGCCGCCATTTTGTTTTTTGATGTCGGAAAATTTTGATTGATTTTTTTAAGATTGTTTCAATTGTTATAAAGCTGTTTGCAAAATTTCAAAATTATACATTCAGAGATGTTCGAATAAAATAATAATGAGTGAAAAAACAAAATGGCGGCTGTGTGAGTAACTGGGGATTTTAGAAATTTTTTATTATGATGTTTACTTTTGTTAGTGGTTCAGAAACACTTCCTAGAAGTATTGGTAGAGAGTTCCGAAACACTCTGTATAGAGAGTGGGGTACCTCAGTGTTTTGAACGATGTAACATATTCAAAATCTGTGAAGGGAGCAGTTTTGGACTTCTGCAGTTTGGAGTCTCTTGCGCCTTCACATTCCTTGTAAATTTGTCACAATAAATGAATAAATAAGTTCTCTTTTTATATTCGGTATATGAGAAAAAGAGAAATTGGCTATTTATCCAACAATGAACATGAATCAATCATTCAATCATTTATTTATTTACAAGTTCCAAATAAAGGTCCCGCTAAACCTTGTGGGGTTTTCAGCAGGTGCCAACATAATATAAATTAGAAAATTACGAAAAATGGAAATCAATTATATAATACAATTTACAAAAAAGAAGAAATTAGCGAAAAAAAGAATAGGGAAAATGAAGGTTATCATGAAATCGAATTGAATATTAGTCTAATGTATGTAAAGAAAAAGAAATGAAACTAAACAAGTGAGAAGAAAAACAAAAAAATAATAATACTATAAAATAACTGGTTGAAAAAGGAAAAGAAAATAAGCATCAATAAGTATTCCACTTGTCAACAAGTTTTTTTCTTATTGCGGATGATGCCCACATGAGTCTAAAGACTTGTGCGTGGGTAAGAGGTGAATGGCTTTTTTTTAAAGGATGAAGCCCACATAGGTCTGAGACCTGTGCGTGGGTAATGAGTTGGATGATGGTAATTGATGAGCTGGACCTACAGTTTTAGGTGGGTTCCAAGAATACAAGAATACAAGAATTTTATTTGCCATTAAATACAAAACACTGTACAATAGGCTTCGTCAAGAAGAATATAAACAATTATATTATTATATAATTGGATAAACTTAAAACTATACTGTCCAGCTAGATAGATCACAATCAAGGTATTCTCTTAAATCATAAAATGCTTTATCTTTCAGCCATTCTGATATCTCGGCCCTATACCATTCAATTGTCAACTTTTTTATGGCTGAAGGAAGCTTATTGAACACCACCAGGAAGTGATTTTACAGCAGAAAACAGTGTCTTTTTGCTGGCCAATATAATCGGTCACCCTTACAAAGAGTGCCTAGAAGAACGCAGCTTATCTCTATATGATTGAACAGATACCTGCTACGGCTCACGGCTATCACTTCCCTAAACCTATCACTTCTTAGCTTAATCAAAGTTTACTATAGTATCTAAAGTTTGAAAATTTTGTTTATAACAACTACTCGTATCCAAAATTTCTAAATTTACATGAATAAAGAAATATTAATCTAATCTAATCTAACCACTAGTACATAGATATTTGATTGATTTGATACATTTATATTGTAAATCAATTAAATCGATGTAAATCGATTGGGAAGTGATAGCCGTGAGCCGTAGCAGGTATCTGTTCAATCAGATAGTGATAAGCTGCGTTCTTCTGGGCACTCTTTGTAAGAGTGAGCGATTAGATTGGCCAGCAAAAAGACACATTCTGCTGTAAAATCACTTCCCGGTGGTTCGGAACCCACCTATAATTGTAGGTACAACTAATCAATCAGCATCATCCAACTCATTAACCACGCACAGGTCTCAGACCTATGTGGGCTTCATCCTCAAAAAAAATTTCATAAATGAATATAAATTGTACATATTTTCACTCGCACTGTTTACAGAACTGTCAGAGGTGCTCTGGAACATGGTGCTGAGAAAAGGTCTGCAAAGTCAAAGCCATTACGGCGCAATTACGCTGACGGTGACGTTTTGCGCGTGGGCGTTGTTTACGCTCGCCATTTTGGTCATGATGGAGGGGCTGTCGGCCTTCCTTCACACTCTTCGTCTTCACTGGTAACCTATTCATTAACTTTCTTTGTAGTGGCGAAGGTGATATTGTGGAAGATATCCATAATGAATAATAAGACTTGGAATTGTCACAACAACATTTATTAAAAATAGTGAGATACCAGTTACGGTTGTTACACCATTATCAATCTCAAGCAAAGTAAAACTAAAGTACAGAGTAGCTTAATTTATATACTAAACACGGAATGATACTATTGGCTAAGGGATAGGCTGACCTTCATTGACGGTTTATGATTGGCTATAATACACATGTTGTTGTTCTTCTGTATTACTTTCTAGATGTTCACAGTTTTTAGTTCTTGATTTGACTCATATTTTTGCTTGTTGCGTCTCCCACCAGAGGGCGTGACTTGTTATGGCCTTCAGCCAATCATAAACCTACAATAAAGGTAGCAGCCTATCCCTTAGCCAATAGTATCATTCCGTGTTTAGTATATATATATTTTTTGTAGATTACGTCTCGGAGACTCCAGTTAAGGAGTATAAGACAAGTCAGAATATATTAAGCTACTCTGTACTTTAGTTTTACTTTGTTTGAGATTGATAATGGAGTAACAACCGAAACTAGTATTTCACTTTTTTTAATAAATGAGGTTATGATGACTTGTTGTTGTAGGTTTTATATTTGATGATCTATCATGGCTATCTTTAAAAATGGATGTAGAGTCACTTCATTGTAAGTTGAAGCCATAAATTAGCGTTAAAGTGATCAATACAAGTGCTAAATCTTGATAAATGTTCTCAATAAATCATTTTCAGAAGCAAATCGTATTCCTCAGATGATAAGTACAGCTCAGACAATTGAACTGACATGAAAGTGGAGTCTTCTATAGTGATCTACTTAGTTTGAAATTTGCGGTAAATTCGCGAATAGTATCAGATCCCATGTAACTGTAAACAGTAACTGTAAAACATTAAATGTAAATTCTATACGTTATTTCCATCCACTTTCCACATTACTTACCTCCATGTTGGTAATATTTTTTTTACTCATTCATATGAGAAATTTGTGAATTCCCATTACTAAAGTAATCTGATCAAAATAAAACGTATTCTGGACCCTAACATTCAGTTTTCATTTCATTTGCGATGGCTAGGGACACTGAAATTCAGTTTTCGTTCCGTTTACCGTGGCAAGGAAACCTGAAATACAGTTTTCGTTTCGGTTATCATGGCTAGGGACACTAAAATGTAGTTTTCGTTACATGTACGATGGCTAGGGACCTAGAAATTCAGTTTTCATTCCGTTTACCATGGCAAGGAACCCTAAAATACAGTTTTTGTTTCGTTTATCATGGCTAGGGACCCAGGAATTCAGTTTTCGTTACATGTACGGTGGCTAGGGACCCAGAAATTCAGTTTTCATTACATTTATGGTGGCTAGGGAAGAAGTAACGAATGTTTATCGCGAATTATGTGCTCTAATATTATTTTTATTTTAATTTCAGGGTGGAATTCATGAGTAAATTCTACACAGGCACTGGTTACGCTTTCCAGCCGTTTTCTTTCAAGAGAATCCTGGAAACTGAAGAAACTCCCGAAGAGTGAAACTTGAAAGCAACAATTTAGTTTTGAAATGTAAAATTTTTAGTTGTTAAATAGATTAATAATAATTTATCTTGCGACTGGTATAATGTAGCAATATGTAGGGAATGTTCTTTTAATCATTTGATGATCACTGCTTTCTAAAGTAACGTTTAAAACTCGAAGCGAATGAAAATAGGAGTTAATATTTTTCAAAATTTATTGTTTAATATTAACCGCAAGTGCCTTATACCGTTTAAAAACTGAATTGAGTATTTTTCAGTAATGTGTTATACAAGCAGAACCATTATGTTTCTTATTTCTGTATGTTACCGTTTAAAAATAAGATTATTTTAGTAATTGAACCCATTTTTCAAAAATGTCGACATGTTTTTATCTATTGTGACTCAGTAAAAAACCTTGCATTTATTCCTCGACCTGAGAGTCTTATTTTTTTCTTTTAATGGTTGTTTCAATGTTGATACCTAGTTAAATAAGTTAATTTATTATCCTGTCACTTGATGTACAATTATATCAATTCTTCAAAGTGTTATCTGTGATAATAATTGAATGTTATACAGAATAGCAAAGCTGATATCATTCCATTTTAATAGTAATTGAATTATTTGAAAAGTACATGTTTAAAATTGTTTAGATTCTATTTTCATTACCTACATAAATTAATATATAATTGTTGACTAACGAGCAATAAGAGAAATATAATAAACTTCTGTAGTAAATTATTATCATATCATGTAAATATAGCTGGTGCTCATTTTTATAGCTAGCACTTCATAATAATAATTGTAAATTCACATCATTTTTAACGTTTTGCTTCATCAAATTTTATCTATGATAACAAATTGTAAAGTCAAATTCCCTACTAAATATGTTGATATCACATAGACTTCAATGTCAAGTACTTTATAATACATATATTATAAGAACTACCTCCAAGAATATTAAATTAATTTATCAGTCTAACTTTTTATTAATTAATATCACGCGTCAACCCACATCACATTCAAATGCAGCTCTTTTAATAAGTTTATATTAATATTATTCTACTTTGGATTTCAAACAATGAAATAACGGAAAATTTTTGCTTAGAATCTACTCTGGTCAAGATTGTTCCCGGATTTGGCAGCTCTATATTGAGATGATAACATATTTTTCATTAAAATACTTATTTATTAACGTTGAAACTTGGAGTTTAAAATTATTCACTATAATGCTATTCATATACCAAGACTACGACCTACAAACAAACACACATAAACCAGTTATTACTTAAAAATAGATTAATTGCAGATAAAAATATTTTTGTAAATTTTTTGAGATTCTGAAGTAAACTACTGAAGATTATTGAGTGCTTGTATTTGATTCTCACAAAACACAACTTCCATCACTTACAAACTGTTAATGTTATTGTTAAATTTGTAGCCAAGTCATCATAATCCTGAATTAGAAATGTAATAAGATATTTGAATGTAATGGCCAATAAAGCATACGTATACATACATAATAATCATACAAAATTCCTACAATTTTTTTTTAAATTAGTAAGTTACTTCAATTGTACATCAACTTTTTACCATGCATTAATGTTGTTTTGAGAACTTACCAATTTCTCTAGAATTTAAAGTTACATAAAATTCATATTGTTCATTATTTGTCTCATTTTTCATATTAGTGTCCAATCCCCGCCACCTTCAGCTTCTAGATTTGTGTGGTATTTATAAACAGTATTCTTTACAGCTATACCAATTAAATATGGCGACATGAATACTTATTATGTCATGAATATTATTCGTTTCATTACTGTATAATAAATTTTGAAGCAAGTGTTGAATATTTTTATTTCGATCTCATCCATTTTTAACCGACTTCGAAACAGGAGTTTCTCAATTCGACCTGTTTTTTAATGTTTTTGCATCAATTAGTCGAGCACAGAAGGAGAAGGTTTCAAATTATTGAGGACAACCTGGTGGATGGAAACTGGATGGAAGCTACAGTTCGTTCATTAAGTCGCGCACATCAAAAAGGTTGTGAAGTAATGTATTTTATTTGGTATTATCTATTTATTATGGAGCTGAAGCTTGGACATTGAAGGCGACAGATTTGGCTAAACTGGATGCTTTTGAAATGTGGGTGTGGAGAAGGCTCCTGAGAATCCCGTGGACTGCTCATAGGACCAACCAGTCAATATTGCAAGAGCTGAATGTAAAAGAAAGGCTTTCAACCTCAATAAAACAGCGAATTCTAGGGTACTTCGGCCACATAAGTAGGAGACCAAACGATAATTTAGAGAAATTGGTTGTGCAGGGAAAGATTGAGGGTGCGAGACCCAGAGGAAGGGCTCCAAAACGATGGCTTGACCAGGTGAAACAGTTCACCGGTATACCTCTAAAGGAAAACGTACAGAATGTGATGGATCGAGACAAGTGGAGGGAAATGACGAGACGCGTAAGTTGATATCATGAGATAAACCATAGGATCGCGACACTTCAGGATTGAAGTAACGAGTGATAGTAGTAGTAGTAGTATTGTTATAAATTTCATAAACATAGACTTATATACTTATTTCCAACATTTTATGTCTTATGGCATATGTTCAAAATGGCTGCCTTGTTCATTAATACATGCATGAATTCGTTTTAACACGTTCGTTGACACTTTGTGGAGTACGCCTACACTAATATTGTTATTCTCCTTGTAATGTTCATTTTCAGTTCATTCAGTGTATGAGGCCTATTTTTATAAACCCTTCCTTTAAGATAACCTCTACAGGAAAAAATCTGGAGGTGTTAAATACTGGTAAAATACTGTTCAAGAAGGAACACTCGTTGCTCTTGGGAAAATGACATGTTTACTTTATCGTAATCTAAACAATACTGCAGACCTGTTGTAACCTGTACACACAATTATGGGCTTTACATCTGTTGTTTATATTACCAGTGGTGCTATCTTGTGGTAGCCACAAGAACTAAAAACCTACTATTTACAGACTTGTTTATTTGGATATGCGCGACTTCATGAAAGCGCTGAAAAATGTGATGAACCGACTGGCAGAGAATCGTCTAGAGTGGAGAGCTGCCATGTGAGGACCTGTTTACGAGCAGAAAACCAATCACCATCACTCGAGCGCTATTGAACCGATTTTGATTAATTTTTTTAAAATGAAAGAGCATCATTCAGCGGTGATCCCATCTAAGTTTTGCAAGGATTGGCACAGCATTAAACAAAAAGGGGCATTCATCGATGTCTTCATTTCAATTTTGTTCGAGGATAGTTTCACACCTAACTGGCAGTCGGGTAACCAACCGGTGTCGTTCCCGGATATAGAGGTACATGTATATTAGGGTATACATTTATACATGATACATGTATATAGAGGTACATGTATATTAGGGTATGTATACATTTAAAAAAATTGTAAACAGTTTTATTCAAACTATAAAAAACCTATAAATAATTCTTACATTTCAAATAAGTTTGAGCAATTTCCTTAGCTGTTTTAGAATCGATATGATGATGAAATAAGCAATAGAATGTTTCAATTGAAATCAATTTACTTACTACCTTTAAGCTGTCTAATAATTTGTAAATTTTCGGTTTAATTTCGTTTATGAATAATCTTGAATGCAAAAACAGTTCTAGAAAGCAACTGAGTTGCATTGATGACGAATCATGATTCACGCATAGAATACCATTTGCGATAATTTCGCTAGATTTGTACACGATCTCGGAAATAATTTCTAGAGAATAGATTGTTGCGTTCTTGAGTTTTTTTAGTTTTTCACTTTGGTCACCACAAAAGTCGTAGTTCTTTTTTATTGACATCATTCTAGAAGTCCTGGATGAATCACAACTGATTGACAATAGCTCGTTTGATGATTTGTCATTCTTCAGTTCATTTTCAATCTCTCGATCTATGATAGAGTATTTATCAGCCATGTTTTCAAGGAAATCGTCAATGCTTGGAAGCTCTTTCAACCAATTTTGGCTGATTGCTGCTTTCTGAGATAAAGCTGGACTGAAGTATGTTCCAGAGTTGTCATACGTCATAGCACTGGCCTGAAAATAAATCATTTCATTAGTAGAATTTTGTGTTAATTTTTTTTTTTTTTTTGTAGATTACGTCTTGGAGACTCCAGTTGAGGAGTATAAGACAAGTCAGATCAACAATATTATACACTAGATACCATAATTACTATATCAATATTAGTTGAGGTGAGGCTTAATTTTGATGTGAAAGGAACTCTTGTTCACTATAAAAAGCTTTATCAACTAAATATTTTTTCAATTGTTTTTTAAATATTTCTGTATTTTTAAGACTCTTTAAAAACTGCGGTAGCTTGTTGTAGAATTTCCTACCAATATAACTAGGTTTTTGTTTGAATAAGCTACTATTGTGACTCACCAAGTGATAATCTCTTCGGCTTCTTGTATTATAATCATGTACGTCAAGATTTTGGTTAATATCACTGTTTTTTACATATAAAGAAGCTTTATACACATATATAAGCAGGGCACAGTTAGGAGATCAAGTCTCTTGAACAACGGCCTACATGAATGTAATCTATTTACTTTTTCCACACACCTAACCGCTTTCTTTTGGATCTTAAACACCCTATCAAGGTTTTTGTTTTGATGAATTACCCCATACTAAGATAGCATACCTAATATGGGACAGTAAGAGCCCATGGTAACTTCAAGTACCGTAACTTTTTGTCATTCAATCTAGCGAACTGTCGCAGGACAAATACCCCAGATGATATTTTACAACATATTTTCTCAATGTATGGAGCGCAGGTAATTTGACTGTTACCTAGAATTAAGTCCAAGTTTTAATCTGATTCATTAAAGAATATTTTCAACTGAAGGAGCCTCCAACCAGTTTCTCCTTTCTACTTGATTGAGTCATGCTCTTGATAAGTTGAATGCTTGGAAGCTACACTGCTAAGTTCATGGGAGTCTTCTCATTTACCGGTAAATTTAATGTTACCGGTGGCGTCTGACAGATCTATTCAAATGTATAGACGTTAAAAAAATATGAATAGACCAATCAGACGCCACCGGTAACATTTACCGGTAAATGATAAGGCTCCCAAGAACTCAATCATTAAGACCTGGATTCTATTGTTGAAAAAACTCTAGCACATTGCGGACATAAACCGACACATTTCAACAAACATTTTGGGCCTAAATTTGACAACCTAATTATTTCTTATGAGGTAGTTTATAATAAATGGGCTAATACATTTCTTAAAACATTTATGAACCATTTTATGTTTTTGGAATGAAGTTTATTACCGTAGTGAATGTAAATGTTTAGAGTAAACAAGCCTTATTGATTTTTTTTGTAGATTATGTCTTGGAGACTCCAGTTAAGGAGTATAAGACAAATCAGATCAACAATTATATACACTAGATATCATAATTACTCTATCAATTAGTTGAGGTGAGGCTTAATTTTGATGTGAAATGAACATTCTGGACAGCATAATCAAAATTTGTGAAGAGATTTTTTTTTAGGTCTGAGACCTATAGGTCGTGAGTTGGATGATGGTAGTGAGTTTGACCTACAGTTTTAGGTGGGTTCCGAACCACCGGGAAATGATTTTTAGAGTAGTTTTGGACTTTGTCTGTTGCATATTTGCATTCATTCTAATTTTGTCTCTATAAAAAATACATAATTTAATCAATTAATTGCTTATAAATTTTAGCTATTGGAAATAATCTCTTTTCTGTTTCATACTCTTAATAAAGATTAAATGTAGGCCTATAGTATCATTATACAGGTTTAAAAATACGTTGGATGACCAATCTATACTAAAAGCAAATAATGTAAGCAATTTTGATTTTGTTCAGATGAATTAAGAAAGGCAAGATCTGACAGAATGAAAAATTATTGGGAGAAAAAGAAAAGCGAAGTGAACAACCAAAGAAAAAGAACTAACGAGAGATTTAATTATTGACAACTAATTCTTCAAATTAAGCTACAAATTAAGAATAAATAATTATTGTACCGTACGAAAACATCTCGTTCAAGCTCTTAATATTTACAAATTTTCAGTTTTAACAAATTGAATTTATCAAGTTGCATGAAAGCGTTTATTGTTTAGTGTACAATTCATAAGAGTAGCAATTGAATATATCCAGTTAGTTTTGAAGCAACTGACAATTTAACAAACTAACAAAATATACAGAAACAGAATCTATTAATTTCGAATTCCTCAAAGTGCTATTTATTAATTTGAATATTTATAACATTTCCTCAAAGTGCTACCTATTCGAAATGAATAAATTCTGTTTCTGAATATCTCTCACTAAATTCTTGCACCTGACTACAGTATTATAGAAGACCCAAAAAAAATTGATAGAATAGAATGATGAATTGATAATATGTAATTAGCCTATATTTATTACTGAATTCATAATGAATTATAAATAATAATGATTGAGAAGCTTGCCTCTCTTTGAAATCCAAAGTACATCAGTACCACAAATATTACAAGAAACCTCATTATTTCTTGAATATATTCAACTAAACAGCCGGCAATATAGAAAGTTATAGTCTCCAAGCACAAACCACTCAACAACTTGATTCAAAGTGACATTAATTTCAATCTTCACCTGGGTTTCGCCATTCTATGACAATGAGCTCTTCAAAACTCTTTCTTATCATCTGTTTGAGAGTTTATTTTTGACAATAAAGAAAAATCATCGTTAGCATGGTGGGAGTAAGACTCAAGTGATTCTCAAAATAAATATAGGTCTATTGATAAACAATGGAAGCACTGATTGATAGATTTGGCGGATGGATTGATCGAAAAAAAAATTTATTTGAAATGTATGTTTCGCCCTTTCAACTGCGTTCTTGTTATTACTTTTGGAAGAAATGGGAATTTCTTTCTAATATCGAAACTGACAATGAATGTCTATTTAAATTATGATTTTTCACTTACTTATATTGTAGGGATGCATTTCATTTCTAAAGAGAAGCTTCGTCAGCTTCATTAAGTATTTCGCCACGGAAAACAAATATTTAAAAAACAGTGGGAATTTCTTTCTAATATCGAAACTGACAATGAATTTCTATTTAAATTATGATTTTTTACTTACTCATACTGTAGGGATGCATTTCATTTCTAAAGAGAAGCTTCGTCAGCTTCATTGTGTATTTTGGCACGGAAAACATCACGGGAAATTTCTAGTTAAATGTTTCAAACGTAAAATATTAGAGATAGTATGATATATAGAAAAAATTGGTTGATTTTATTCAGTTTATCAATCGAATCAAAAGTATGGATAAATAGAAATGTAATAAACTTTCAAGTGAAATTAAAAAAAAAAATAATTGTAACAGAATTTTGAAAAGATATCGAGATCGATTTTTTGTTTTCAGATGTTTCTTTAACAAAAAACAAATATTGGTGGTGTAGGAGGAGGACAAGTGGTGGAGAAGGAGGAGGAAATCCAGATTGAATTATATCGGATAAGCTGCTGCTGATTAAAAATTATTTTCAAGAATCACTCTTTGAAGTTGGAATGTGAAAGAAGTGATGAAACGTAAATTGATGCATATTTATTGTTATGATTAAGTATGTTTAAGAATATGTTTGATTAATTGCATATTTATTTATTGGTAACTCATCGACTATTATTATTTTTGTTATTATTGGACAAATATGTCTCACAAAATTGAAAACACTCTAAGAATTTCTCAATCTCGTATTGCCTCATTTCATATAATTCGCAACGCCTTTAACAGCTTGTAAATTTAAACGGTTTTAAGTCAAATTGGCTGAAGAGAAGAACGCTACACGCTTTTGAAAACGTTATTCAATTCTGTATTAGATTTCCACAGCTCATACAATAACACATCTTGACATCTTGTTTTTTTATAAATAATATAATTTAATTTTATTCAATTCACATAATAATGACAGCTCATATATAATTTGATAATTTGACATATTGTAAAACGAACTGCCCCAGTAAATAATAGCCTACCAAAGTACAGTAGAAACAATTAGTCTTGGCGCGCGGCCGTTTGGTAGTCAGCCATGGCGCGGGGTGGAGAGGGGAGTGTTTATTGCTCATTTCTAAAAACATGTGGCCTGTGCGACGCTGCAGATGTCTTCAAGGTCAACTAGCCAACTTTTACAAGACGGCTAGTAGTGAGACCAGAGCCACGCGCCAAGAGTAATTGTTTCCACTGTAGTTGACAAATAAAAACTAAATTTATGAATTATATGCTTTCCAATAATATTTTAATAATGCAGCAATAATAATCAAACTGCACTAAAGAAACAGGAATAAAATGGGTACGGCACTTGATATGATGTGCAATGAAGCACAAAATAATTATCTGAAGATCTGAACTGCTTCTTTATGAGCATTACATTGCAACAACTGCTCTTGAAAGATGACATTGACACTTCTAAATTTTTTCTCAGTCAAATAATTTCGCCAGTTGTTTTATTGTCTTTCTCTTATCAAGACTAACCAGGAAAAGATGGTAAAAATTCTAATTATTATCATTAGTACTTAGCAGTGTCTGAAAAGAGGCTGAATCAGCTGGGCTTTACATTTTCAAATTAGAATTGAAGTATTTTTTGAATTAATATGATTCATTTATCATCAATTTTCAAGACTGAGCTTGGATGGGTGACCATGCTTCAATGACTTGATGTTATAAGCTTTACTATAACTTGGGTGGTTCGGAATTCACCTAAAATTGTAGGTCCGCCATGTTTCCCAGGCTCAAACGGCGAGGTGGAACTACCCATAAGGGTTTCTCCACCAATAAAAGCCATACGCTTATCATTATTATCATGATAAATTTAACACCTTGCAGACATTTTTAATTGAGAATAAATAATTTACTCACTTGGCTGGAGCGTTTTCATCCAACGCTGTTAAAAATTAATTGTGGCACATGGCAGTTCAAAAACATTTCAACCAAGTAAGTAAATTATTTATTTATTCTCAATTTAAAATGACTGCAAAATGGTAAACATAGCATAAAATGTGACTTCTAATTTCCAATATTCTCATGGCTACAGCAAAAATGGTTCAGAATAGCATGAAAGCCATTTTTAGATCATAAAACGTTGAGAATCGTTCATTTTTTCGTAATTTCAATTGAAACTAAATGGCACAGAAATATTGAACAATAAAATCTACTGAGCTTTTATCAGTTAACATTTACTTTAAAAGCTCTCTTGTATTTATTTTGTGGCGCATTTAACTAAAAGTACAGCTTCCATTCAATCACAGCAATTTTTAATGGCTTTTCTTAATAAGTTTGGAAAATTCAAGTGCTAGATGTAAAAAATAAACGAAATGTTTGTGTTACTTGTAATTATGAGTTTTGCAAAGACTGTGTATTGCTTTGTTGATAATGACAGTGTACTTCATAAATATGTGGTAGCATTTGGTAAGGAAATTGAGTGCATAAATGAATTTGAAGATTTTGATGATGATTTAATGCTCAGTGTCGCTATGACTGTTGGTAAGATTTGATATTATTTCCAAAACATTGTAGAGTTTATTTTTATAGAGCGATTAAAGTGACTGGTTTAGAGTTTTCAATAAATTATTTTGAATTTTCCATTCACTTGGGAAGTGATAGCCAAGTGCCGTAGCAGGTATCTGTTCAATCAGAGATAAGCTACGAAACTCCTGGGCCATCTTTGAAATGGTGACCGATTGGATTCACCAGCAAAAAGACTCTGTTCTCTGCTGTAAAATCACTTCCCGGTGGTTCGGAACCCACCTAAAACTGTAGATCCAACTCATCAATCACCATCATCCAATTGATTACCCACGCACAGGTATCATACGTATGTGCTGAGCTTCATCCCATTCAAAAACGTTTCAAACGCTCCCAATAAACATAGAAAAACAGTTAAAGTTGAGTTGATTTGAGTATGAGTCAAAAGTATTGTAGAGATCTGACAAATATTTGTCAATCCATTTCCTGTCGAGGGTGGCCACACGTTTTTCGACCATTCCAAGGTGCAGCTAAAATCAGTCAAATATAATATTTTTTATTTATGAGTCCACACACACGAAAAGTGCGCGTGTGCGATGAAATTATTGAATCATAATTTTTCACTCTACAAAAAGGTCGATATTCAAATTTTTCAGAAGCTATACAAGGTCTGGACTAGATTTTTCCCAGACCGAACCAACCTCATGCTCTTTTAAAAATCATTTTTTACATTTTATCACTAATTATTCAACCTAAATTGAACTGTTCACAATATATTTCAATTCAAACCTTTTGTTTGATCATAGCTTCAGCTTTGTTTCAATCTCGAAAATTCTATTCATTATTATTATCAATTCTATTTTTATTATTGTCATTATTAATTCTATTCTATTTATTATTGTCAGATTGTCATATTGTTATTGAGATTACAAACTACTATAAATATTGTCAAAATATTAAAGTACCTATTTTTTAATAAATATTGTACAATCTAATATCAAAATTGACACTGTATTTCCGTTTAATATATGATTTTCTCTCACTTATACTGGAGATACTGGAGGGATGCATTTCACTTCTAAAGAGGCTGATGAAGCTTCCCTCTAGTATCTCAAAGTGAGTGAAAATCATAATTTAAAATTCAATTTTAGAATATATTTTAATGTTAATATTTTATTATTTAAAAATTTAATAAATAGAAAATTACTTTCTATTTAATAGAAATACAGTGCCAGTCTTGATATTTGATTGTTCATCAAGTATTTCGTCAAGGAAAACATGACTAAAATTGAACTTTATGAATTACGGTATCAATCTTTCTTTGAACAGATTTATTCTCAATTGAAAATGACTGCAAGCTGTTAAAATAAACATAGAATAAAAAGTTAAAATTAATAGAATGTGACTTCTAATTCCCAATACTCTCATGGCTGAAATAAAAATGGTTCAGAAAATCAATGAAAGTCATTTTTAGATCATAAAACGTTGAGAATCGTTCATTTTTTCGTCATTTCAATTGAAACTTAATGGCGCAGAAATATTGAACAATAAAATCTACTGAGCTTTTATCAGTTAACATTTACTTTAAAAGCGCTCATGTATTTTTTAGTGGAGCATCTAACTGAAAGTAACGCTTCTATTCAATCACTGCATGTTTAATGGCTTTTCTTAATAAGTTTGGAAAATTCAAGTGCTAGATGTAAAAAATAAACGAAATGTTTGTGTTACTTGTAATTTTGAGTTTTGCGCGGATTGTGTATTGCTTTGTTGATAATGATAGTGTACTTCATAAATATGTGGTAGCATTTGGTAAGGAAATTGAGTGCATGAATGAATTTGAAGATTTTGATGATGATTTAATGCTCAGTGTCGCTATGACTGTTGGTAAGATTTGATATTATTTCCAAAACACCGTAGAGTTTATTTTTATAGAGCGATGAAAGTGGCTGGTTTAGAGTTTTCAATAAATCATTTTGAATTATCCATTCACTTGGACTTGGGAAGTGATAGCCAAGTGCCATAGCAGGTATCTGTTCAATCAGAGATAAGCTACGGAACTCCTGGGCCATCTTTGTAACGGTGACTGATTGGATTGGCCAGCAAAAAGACTCTGTTCTCTGCTGTAAAATCACTTCCCTGTGGTTCGGAACCCACCTAAAACTGTAGATCCAACTCATCAATCACCAGCATCATCCAATTCATTACCCAAGTGCAGGTATCAGACCTATGTGGGCTTCATCCTCCGGAAAAAAATTTCAAAATCGTTTCAAACGCTCCCAAGAAACATAGAATAACAGTTATTTAAGCTGAGTTGATTTGAGTGTGAGTCAAAAGTATTGTAGAGATTTGACAAATATTTCTGATTCAATTGCCAACACGTCTAGAGGGACCATACGTTTTTCGACCATTCCAAGGTGCAGCTAAAATCAGTCAAATATAATATTATTTATTTATGAGCCCACACACACGAAAAGTGCGCGTGTGCGATGAAATTATTGAATCATAATTTTTCACTCTACAAAAAGGTCGATATTCAAATTTTTCAGAAGCTATACAAGGTCTGGACTAGATTTTTCCCAGACCGTACCAACCTCACGCTCTTTTAAAAATATTTTTTTACATTTTATCACCAATTATTCAACCCAAATTGAACGGTTCACAACATATAATTCAATTCAAACCTTTTGTTTGATCATATAGCTTCAGCTTTGTTTCAATCTCGAAAATTCTATTCATTCCTGTATTTCTTGTTCCAAGACGAACTGCTTTGTTAATATTAACTTTTTATGTGAATTTAACGACTTGCAGTCAAATATTCATTAAGAATAAATAAGATAAATAAGATAAGGAGTAAGTAAATCTTATTTATTCTTAATGAATATTTGACTGCCAGTCGTTAAATTCACATAAAAAGTTTCTATTCATTATTATTATTATTATTATTCTATTTTTATTATTGTCATTATTAATTATATTCTATTCATTATTGTCAGATTGTCTTACTGTTATTAAGATTACAAACTACTATAAATATTGTCAAAATATTAAAGTACCTATTTTTTAATAAATATTGTACAATCTAATATCAAAATTGACACTGTATTTCCGTTTAATATATGATTTTCACTCGCTTATACTGGAGATACTGGAGGGATGCATTTCACTTCTAAAGAGGCTGATGAAGCTTCACTCCAGTATCTCCAAGTGAAAATCATAACTTAAATAGAAATACAGTGTCAGTTATGATGTTTGATTGTTCATCAAGTATTTCGTCGTGGAAAACATTACAAATATTGAACTTTGTGAATCAATCTTCCCTAGAACTGAAATTTTTGTCTTCTCGAAATTTGCAGGCCAGTTGAATGTTATCGAGAATAACTTGGATAAACATGGAGCTTACAACAAAAATATATCTTCTTACAATAAAATAGCTAAGCAAATATTGGAGAAAATTCAATATTCAAACAACGTAGAACAATCTAGTTGTAAGTAACTTCTAAAATATCCTTAACTATAATAATATTACCCTTATAATATTATTAATAATAATTACCCTTATCTATATAATCGATCACTTTTAATTTATTTCTTAAAAATGTAGTATTGTAAATTTAGCACAGTGTGTTTTTAAATGTATTGTTTTAATGTTTTGTAAATTTTAGTTGGTGATTCAGGTTGAATAAATAAAAGTAAAATGATATTGAACGAGTTAAGGTGCTTCCACAGTGGAGTATCTCGATGATAATCATCATCATAAAATGAAACACATGCTGTTGAATGGTAGTATTCACACTGCTCCTATCTGTCATACACCATTCTACAGCATGTAATTGATTTTGCGATGGTGATAGTCATGAAGTATTCGATGATCCAGTGTGAAAACAGTCTACCTTGAAAGATTTTTTCTATTTATTTACATGTCATAGGCTATACATCAGTCAGCATTGACAATAGTCATACAAGTTTACCTAATCAACAATACAAAGAATAGAATCTAACAATATAAACAAACATATAAGCATATTAAGGCTGTGAGCAGGGTTTTTGGTCATAATTTTTTTCGAAGTTATTGTATTGGATAGGTATTGATTAAGGTATTGAAATATTGACTATTGCCATGATAAATTATTTTTTTCAAGGATTATGGGAGTTCAAAGTTGAAATTTTTCGGTTTTGGGGGGCAATTGATCTCCCCTACAAGTTATTTTAAACTTTTGATAATTTTTTTTCAAATGAAAGACACATTGAGGAATAAAATGACATATTTTTCATTTCGATCAAACTATTAGTTTTCTCAAAATACATTTTTTAAAACATGCAAAAAATTTCAGTTTTTCAAAAAATTATTTTGAAAAAACCAATTGTTGAATTGAAATAAAAATATGTGTCATTCTTCTCCCCAAAGTGTCTTTCAGTTATTAAAAAATTATCAAATGTTTAAAAGAACTTGTAGGTGAGTTCAATTGCCCCCAAAAACCAAAAAATTCAACTTTGAACTCTCATAATCCATAAAATATTTGATGAAAAAAATAATTTCTCATGGCAATAGTCAGCATTTCAATACCTTAATAATATACAATTCAATGAACTTCTCAAAAAAATTATGACCAAAAACCCTGCGCACAGCCTTAAACAAACAATTCATTAACTCGAGTAGCAAAATTACAGTCAATTTTAACATAATGACTACTGCTAGAATAAATAATAGTCATCAATGAAACACTTTTAATGTTAAAATTAGTTAAAAAAATAACCTATGATTGGTACATAGTATGGTCAAAACCTATCATACGATAATCAGTTCATAGTATTTAATCGATTAGAGTCTGCCAACTATAGGGACATTCATTTATCAGCCAGTTTTTAAGCCTACTTCTGAAAATGCTAACTGATTGCGCTTCCTTCAACTGTGTTGGCAACGAGTTGAAAACTTTTTTACCCATAATGCTCAGTGCTCAATTTGTAAAAGTAGTACGATGATGTTCCATTCTTACAGCATTCCTGGACCTAGTATAATGACTGTGGATACTACAGCCTGTTGTCCATTTTACTTGAGATTTATAGGCAAATATAGCCAAATGATAAATATAAAGTGCAGGGACAGTCATAATTCTTGCTGATTGGAAGAGAGAACGACATTAAAATCTAGGTGGCTTTCTAAATATAATAATAATTCTTTTTTGGGCCCTGAAAACTGGGGTTACTTTTATTTTTACTTTTTATTTTTAATTTTATGTTATTTGTGGTAATACCAAAACGTACACTCTATTTCTATTTAAATTATGATTTTTACTCACTTATACTGGAGGGATGCATTTCACTTCTAAAGAGAAGCTTCATCTGTCACCCTAGCAGGGTGGCAGACTGATGAAGCTTCTCTTTAGACGTGAAATGCATCCCTCCAGTAAAAGTGAGTAACAATCATAATTTAAATAGAAATACAGTACAATGTCAGTTTTGATATTAGATTGATTGTTCATCAAGTATTTCATCATGAAAAACATCACAGTTATGCATTTATGTTTGAAAATGGGTAGTTTCTGTTTCAATTGTAGGAAGTGATAGCCGTGAGCCGTAGCAGGTATCTGTTCAATCAGATAAAGATAAGCTACGAACTCCAGGGCCCCCTTTGTGAGGGTGACCGATTGAATTGGCCAGAAAAAAGACTGCTTTCTGCTGTAATTTACTTCCCGGTGGTTTGAAACCCAACTAAAACTGTAGGTCCAACTCATCAATCACCATCATTCACCTCACAACCCACGCACATGTCTCAGACCTATGTGGGCTTCAACTTGAAAGAAAATATTATCGACCTTTAATAATTTATTTTGTAGTAATGATACCCAACTTTCAGTTGCACAGATCGCAAATCCACTTCTATGGGAAATGAACAGAACTCTATCATCAATCGTGCATAATGGCATAAAACAACCAAAAAGTGACTCTTTACCAGACAATTTGCTCAAATATTTCGATGAAAAGTCGAGAAATCAATCCCACAAATGCGCTGAGTTGTTAGTTGAAGGTTGTACGGTCTCTGATGAATGTTTGAAACAAAAAATGATAAAAACTTATGGATTTAATACCATTGATCAAGTACTCTATTGGCAAATTTATAAGCAGGTATGTCAATATTCTTTTATTGCCAACATCAACGTTCATGAAATTTTAAGAGACACCAGAATTGTTTGAAATATTTCTGTTTATGTGTATCTTTATTAATTTTTAGACAGATATGTTGATATTGTTTTTTATTTAATGAATAAGACTGATATAACCACATTTATATTATAAAAACATATTGTGATTTTAACTTTTCAAGTGAATTCAACGACTTGCAGTCAAATTTGACTGCAAGTCGTTGAATTCACTTGAAATGTTGATATTAACAACGCAGTTCGTCATGGAACAAGAAATCCAGGAATATTGTGATTTCTTGTTTCGTTAATAAAGCCATTCTTAAGTTGTGGGCAAGGTTTTTAGTCATAATTTATTTTTAAAGTTCCTTTCATTGGATATCAAATGTAGCCTATATCAAGTTGGTGGAATGTTGACTATAGTAAAAAAATAGGATGACGAAGCTTCTTTTCAGAAGTGAAATGCATCCCTCCAATATCTCCAATATATAAGTGAGTAAAGACAACAGTGTAATAATTTCTGATATTAGATTGTTCATAAAGTATTTCGTCATGGAAAACATCACAGAAAAAAATATGTTGACTATTGCAGAGAGAAATCTTTTTTCATCAATTATTTTGTGAATTATGGGGGTTCAAAGTTAATTTGTTTTTTGTTTTTGGGGGCAATATTGATATTTTCTATAAATTAGTTAAAACTGTTGATAATTTTTCTATAACTAGAAGCTACTTTGGGGGATTAATGGCATATATTTTAATCAAACAATTAGTTTTTTCAAAATAAATTATTGATATACTGAAATTATTGAGATTTATAAAATTTATTTTCAAAAAACGAATTGTTTGATCGAAAAAAATGTCATTTTATTCCTCCAAGTGTTTTTTAGTTATACAAGGTTATCAAGAGTTTAAAATAGCTTGTACGGTGAGATCATTATTATTGTCCTCCAGAGCCAAAAAATGTCAACTTTGAACCCCCATATTTCACTAAAAATTTGATAAGAAAAATTTCTCACAATAATAGATAAAATTTCAAATCCCTAATAACATCCAATACAATAGACTTCGAAAAAAAATTATGAACAAAAACCCTGAGCACAGCCTATTTTATGGAATAGGACTTTTCTAGTCACAGCCATAACTTTTGTATTATGAACTCACGAGGTATCATTGTACCATAGTTTCGGCAATAACGCCATTTAATAATTTGTAAACTCCATCAAACTAAAACAAAAATTCAATTTAGTAAATTTTGATATTTTACATTCAATTCAATTATTTATTTGACCTATTGATTTATTCTCTGTCTAAAATATATTGATTAGATTTTTTATGATTCTAATATATTTATATAATTACATTCTATTGATATTGTCTCATTCTCAGGATAAATAATGTTTTGAAAGTTACAAAGTTCAATGTTTTTGAAAATAATCCAACATTTAAAAAAAAATTTAATATTGATTCATTTACTGTTTTTTTTAAATTATTATTGATTAGCTTTTTCAAGATTCTCATATTTATATCGTATTTTATTGATATTGTTTATTTCTCAGGATCAATAATATGTTGAAATTTTCAAAGCTTTGTAGTTTTACATCCAAATTAATTATTTATTCGTCCTATTGATTTCTTCTCTGTTTTGAATTTATTGTTTAGCTTTTCATAAATCTCATATATTCATATTCCATTTTATTATTATTATATCATTCTCGGGAACAAGATTAATCTAAAATATAAAACACGATGTTTATAAAACTAATTGAATACGGTATTTAAAAAAATATTGATCCATTTTCTGTTTTAAAATTATAATTTATTGTCTTTTTTATGAATTATATATACAGTATTTATATTCCATTTTATTATTATTTCATTCTCCTGATAATGATATTATGTTGAACTTTTTGAAATATGATTCTCTCATTGATCCTTAGATGCATTCTTGATAATAATAATAATTGATTATTAATCTATAATATTATTATACGTACATATAATAATTAGTGAATATTAGTTCCTCAACAGACTTAACTCTATTCACTAAACCCAATATGACTCACTAATACTATTCAGAGTACCGAATCTAATATTTTTCTTCAATATTGATCCATTTTCTGATTCAAAATTATTAATTTTGATTACATTTGTTGTGATTTTCATATATATATTTTTGCTTCAAATATTTCAGCTTGGATGTAGGATCACAGACCGTTATTTGTTTGCTGATCTCTACATACATCGAAAATGTTTGAGTTTATTTCTGGAGAATTCTTACTTTCTATTGGAAAATAAACTCCCAGAGCATCTTTACAGTTTCTTTCTTGACTCAGGTGTGTGAAGAACCAAAGACGATTTTATTGTTTTCCTTATTTACTAATGCATGTAATTAGAAGACAAGGTAGTGTTCACGCGCATCTCCGCTCATCTGTCGAGCCCTCTTAGCTGATGCAGTGACGTCATCCGGGTCTCTTTTCAAGATTTTGCCTATCTTTTACATGTTTAATTACATAACTTTATAAGTTTCCTCAAAATATATACAGTTTTCAAGAAACTTGGACGTTCCCTATGGTTTATAGTATATTTAACTGCTACTCTACGGCATTATTGATAAGATATAATACATTTATTTAATTCAAATTACTCGATAATGTTGTAGTATATAGCCTACATCACATCAAGGATAGTACTTCTCGGGTATTTAGGTTATTTTATTCGTCTTTCAACTCACTTCAAAATATTTTCAAGTACGGTAGGCCTACCGGTACTGCAAAAGATAAAATGTTCAATTTTTATTGAAAAATATATTTTTATTAAGAATTAATAAAAAGCAGCAGGTATCTGTTCAAACAGATTAGATAAGCAACGCTCTCCTGGACCCTCTCTGTAAGGGTGATCGATATTGGATTGGCCAGCAAAAAGGACTCTGACCTCTGCTGTAAATACACTTCATGGTGGGTTTTTAAAAAAAAATTTTAATTCTATCGAGCATGATGCTCACACAAGTCCGGAAACTTGTGCGTGGGTAATGAGGTGGAGGGTATATGATGAGAAACATCATGGCTGATGGGAAGTGATAGCTGAGTACCGTAGCAGGTATCTGTTTATTCAGAGATAAACTCCTGGGCGCTCTTTGTAAGGGTGACCGATTGGATTGGCCAGCAAAAAAGAATCTGTTCTCTGCTGTAAAAACACTTTCCAGTAGTTCGGAACCCACCTAAAACTGTAGGTCCAACTCATCAATCACCATCATCCAATTCATTACCCACGCACAGGTCTGAGACCTATGTGTGCTTCATCCTCCGAAAAGAAAAGAAAAATGAGATTCGAACCCAAGGCTGCAGGAAACGAAGCCAGCCAGAGCCCCTTATCACAGACAAGCGCTCCAATCAACTGCGCCACTAGACAAGCACAGCCGCTTTGTTATAGGTGGGTTTGGAACCCACCTAAAATTGTAGGTCCACCACGTTTCCAAAAACATGACTCAAGCGGCGAGGTGGAACTACCCGTAAGGGTCTCCCCACCAATAAAATCCTTTACTTTTACCGTTTCCCTATAATTTTCCAAGTTTGATTTGTTCCCTAAAGCCAGTTTGATTATTTGATTTAGCAGCTAATAACGTTGGATTGATTCAATAATTGCCGCTCGTTCCATCTAACTTTAATTTATTTTAATTAAGAAAAATTTTGTTTTGATCCCTGTAGCCCTGTTAAATATTTGTATTAATCTGCCAATTACTTTGGAATCACACAATAAATTTTCGCTCGTTCCATCTAAGTGTAATAGTAATTTAATTTTATTTAAAGAAAAATTATTCCAACTTTTTCTTAATTTTCCTTTAGTTGGAAGATGCGCCATTGAGTCAAATTTAGAATTTCTTTTCCCGGAGTACAAGATGAGAGTGCTTGATATTGTTACATCGGTGCAATGCAGTTGTGGAATATCATGTAGGTAAGTTTTTAAAAGTAAGATTTTTCAATTTTATTTCTTTTTTCATTAAATAAATTCAAGATTCTAATTTGACTATCCTATTTACTCGCCTTTACTGTCTTGACTTCGGGGAAGTGATAGCCGTGAGCCGTTGCAGGTATCTGTTCAGTCAGTTAACGATAAGCTAGGAACTCGTCTTGGGCCCCCTTTGTAAGGGTGACCGATTGGGAGTGGGCAGCAAAAAAGACTGTACTCTATAAAAGATAGTGACTGCAAAATCACTTCCCGGTGGTTTGGAATCCACCTAAAACTGTAGGTCCAACTCATCTCTCTTGATATCAGGGAAGTGATAGTCGTGAGTCATAGCAGGTATCTGTTCAGTCAGTTAATGATAAGCTAGGAACTCTTGGGCCCCCTTTGTAAGGGTGACCGATTGGGAGTGGGCAGCAAAAAGACTCTATACTCGTCTGCAAAATCACTTCCCGGTGGTTTGGAACCCACCTAACTAGTTTCAACTTGCCAGTCACTATCATCCACGTACAGGTCTCAGACCTATGAGGGCTTCATCTTAAAAAAAAATATTTCAGTTATATGTTGGTTTGTAGACTAAGTAATTGTAAACAAAGTTCACATTAGCTTTATATAATAGAAAATCATGACCCACTGCAATTGATGAAAATCAATATCTGAGAGAGCCATTCTCTCTTGATGAGCTGAACTTGGTCATTGATGGTATGAAGATCATTAAAGCAGCTAGAGTTGATGACTTGAAAGCAGAACGGATACAACGATTTGGACTTACCTCCCGGAAATGGCTATTAAATAAATGATGAACACATCATGTGTCAACACATATTGTATATCCCTAAGATATGGGGAAAAACTTGTGTTGTTGCACTGCTAAAACCTGGAAAAGACCCCAAAGATGCAAAAATAATTGTGTAATTCCTTCAAGATGCTGGAGCACCTGATTCTCAACAGGATAAATGAAATCTTGGATCGAAATTTCATAGAAGAGCAGGCTGGTTTCTTCCAGGGTAGATCAAGCCGTGGTCTGGTCGTGAATCTTGCACAGCATTTTGATGATGGTTTTGAGTTATGTTATTGTATAATATAATACAGTGGAACCTGGATAATTCGAACTTCTTTAATTCGAAATCTTCTTTAATTCGAATATTTCTCTCGGGTCCCTAGCATTTTGTATTCAAACAATACTAAAAAATCGTGGATAATTCGAATTTTATTTTGGATAATTCGAATTTTTGCGAGTATATTTAAGTTATAAATTTTAATCTGAGACCCAAAATAAATTGTAAATTTATCGGGAAGTACGTTTTACTAACGGTATTCGGCAAAAGTTTTGCGTTAGACCAAAAATGCGCGTCATCTCAGCCTCTGGAATGTCTGGTGACTCAACCATACCCCTTCCTCCCCCGGAGAAATAACCGACGCCGAGATCATCGCAGAAGTACTCGACAGCCAGAAGCAAGACGACGACGGAGACGGTTCGGGAGACGAGATCGCCGGATCATCAGTAGAAGTGCCGGTCCCGAGTGTAGCTGAGGCCATGAATTACGTCCAAGAACTTAGAAGGTTTTTTGAAAGCCGAAATAATGTAAGTGAGTCATACTTCAACTCTTTGAATATGCTAGAATCCTTTATAATGTCGGAGAGACTTAAATCAAGGAAACAGGCCAAAATTTCATCATTTTTTGAAAAACAATAACTTTTTTATGGTTAGAGCTAAATAGTATTCCAATGGTTTATGTTCATCTTTTAATACTGTATTCTCTTCTCTCTTTCATTTTAATAATGTTCATTTACATTTATCTGATTAATAAAACGTACGGTATGAGTACGATTTTAGGCACTAATGAATGTAATTTATGTTTAAAAAGTATCATTTCAATAAAGAGTTTTGATTGAAAATTAGAATTTTTATTGTTTTGGCCATGTTTATTAAGAACTTCCTTAATTCGAATTTTTGGATAATTCGAAGTTTTTGACTGGTCCCTTGAGGTTCGAATTATCCAAGTTCCACTGTATTATAATAAAAAAATATTATTGTATTAATACCCTTTTAGTGTATTTTAATAATAAGTAATAGTAAGTTATTAATAATGAAATAAAACAAAGTAATAAAAGAATACAACAGTATTGTCAATGATAATTTTGCAGGATATATTCGCTGATACTATAGTATTATCGGCTAGAAGCCGAGGAGATTATCACTTGGTGAGTCACAATAGTAGCTTATTCAAACAAAAACCTAGTTATATTGGTAGGAAATTCTACAACAAGCTACCGCAGTTTTTGAAGAGTCTTGAAAATATAGAAATATTTAAAAAACAATTGAAGAAATATTTAGTTGATAAAGCTTTTTATAGTGTACAAGAGTTCCTTTCACATCAAAATTAAGCCTCACCTCAACTAATTGAAGTAATTATGTAATATAGTGTATAATATTGTTGATTTGACTTGTCTTATACTCCTTAACTGGAGTCTCCAAGACGTAATCTACAAAAAAAAAAAAAAAAAATTATTTTGGGCTCGAAAGTTCCAAACAAAATGTTATATTTTGAATTCTTTTCAATTGTTTTAGTGTCTTTTTCGAGTGAACTTTTAAAATCAATAGCATTTAAATGAAAAAAAACAAGTCATTTTTTAGAATAAAGGTTTTTAGTGAATCTAAATTTTCAGTGTGGACTAACCTAAGAGTTTTGGATGAAATAGCTTGATAAAAATTTGTGAAGAGGGCAGTTTTGGGCTCTGGGCTGTTGCATCTATGCATTTATTGTTAATTTGTCAGTATAAATAAATACTTTATTTAACACCGATATGTTCAAGTCATATGTCGGTAAGCGCAGCATTCTCTTTGACTTTTTAAAGGTTTATTGCAGTTGAAGTATTTTTCATATTACTTTTATTTTTATCTTGTATTCTATACTTTCTTCATTTTTTGTTTGGTATTCATTTCCCAACAACTAAACAGTTTTTGTAACCTTTGGACCTATTTAAAAATTATTGTGTTATTGCATTGTTAATAATACCTTTGGACCTATTCTCTTGTGTATTATTATTTAACCTGATTGATTTTATAATTATTTTGTAAATTCTTCCTGGATAAATTATATTGCAGCTCACCGTTTTTTCAGCATTACAAATAATTTCAGTAGTAATTTCAATGCAATCGCATAAGTAACAATAGCTGTTTTTTTATCTTGCAGTTTCATATTCCTTATTTACTTGACATGTAAACATAATAATAATAATAAAAATAATAATAATAAAAATAATAATAATAATAATAATAATAATAATAAAAATAATAATAATAATAATAGTTATAGGCCGGTAAGTGTATCATTCTCTTGAGATTTTCAAGTTTCATGAGAATGTGTGAATTGAACTATTTTTTAATTTACTTTTATTTATTATTTTATTTTATTTATATCTTTTATCGTTTTTGTTTATAGTAGGCTAGTAATTTCCCAACCAAACAGGGTTTGTAACTTTTGGAGCTATTCAAATATTATTGTGCTATTATATTGTTGTGTAGTGGAAATAGAATTTGAATTTGAGTCTATTTTACAGCGGCTCTGATTGGCAGGGAAAAGAAGATGGAGATTGTAGTAATCATTTTAGAGCAGTGAGATTGTCTACACTTGCTGTACAACTCAGAGATCTGATGAACTTCAGTAACTTCTAGAATAATTCTAGCGTTTAACTTATTAGTATTAGCTGCTTTAATTATTGAATTCAATTACTTTTAATAGACTATGATTTTATAATTATTTTGTAAACTCTTCCTGAATAAATTACGCTGCAGCTCATCGTTTTTCCCCAGCATTTCAGATAATTTTAGTAGTGATTTCAATGCTATCGCATAAAATAATAGCAGTTTTTTGATCTTGCAGTTTCATATTATACTTATTTACTTGATATTAAAACATAAATAGATTTAACTTTTCAAGTGAATTAAACGACTTGCAGTCAAATTTTTATCAAAATAAGTAGTATTTCACTAACTTCTGTAGGCCGAACGTTTTCGAGTTGTTAAAACCCATCTTCAAGGCCAGTGAGGGTTTTGAAGATGGGTTTTAACAGCTCGAAAACGTTCGGCCTACAGAAGTAAGTGAAATACTACTTATTTTGATAAAAATTTGACTGCAAGTCGTTTAATTCACTTGAAAAGTTAATATTAACAACGCAGTTCGTCATGGAACAAGAAATCCAGAAATAAATAGATTGTTCAAATAGTGTTTTTTTTTTTAATTGGTAAAGTAGTGTTTGATTCTTGCTAATTAGTGTAGTATTGATTGATTAATTTCCAATCTAACAAAAGTTAATTGGGTATTTTCTGAATAATTTACAATATTAACTTTAACTTTTTATGGTAAATTCAACGACTTCCTGTACCAAATTTAATTGAGAATAAACCATAATTTTACTCATCCTTTGGCGAAACGTTTTTGAGCCATGGAAACTCGTCTTCAAAGAAATCCAGGAATATTATCTTTATAAATTCATAGTTATTATTCATTGATTATTATAACTATTTAGATGTTTCTACAATTTCTAGGCTTTTTAGATGATAATTCTTCTTGTCACTATTCAAGTTATTATTGGCTTAAAGTTATAAGATCCTATAATTTTTCTACAAGTGTTTATCTTGTGATATGTATTTTTATAACTCACATTTATATGTATTTTAACAAATTTCTTGTAATAAATATATGTTTATTTATAATGTATTAGAAGGCTGTGCATTCGATTCCCTTATAATGGATTATTTTAGTTAGTGACTATAATGTGATCAACGCAATAATTACCAGTTAATAATTAATAAAATAAAGATGTTATAAAAATGGTATCCAGTAAAATATTTCTTCTCCAAGTATTCCAATGATACGAACAAGCAAGTTTTTCTCTCAGGGCCGGTCTGGGGAGGTTGGGGGCCCCTGGGCATTAACTACCTGGGCCCCTTACCGGGGGGTCTGGGGGGGTATGGAATAACCCCCAGATAGGATGGTGTTCGGGGGCCCAACCCCACAAATTGTTTTAAAATATTTCCTTCGATAAACCGCTTTTTACTAGTTATTTTACCAAAAAACCTGCAGTACTAACACTTTATGATTGTAATAATTTTTTACACAGACAAGATAGATTTTTATAAGGATGTAGTTTATTGCTAGAAGATCAAACATACACATTACACAGTATACTTGACCATATAAAAACTTGCACCAAGTTTTTATTTATAAATAGTTATTAAGGAGGTTTTATTACATACTAAAATAAAAAATAATACTACTTTTAGCCTTGATGAAACTCCTAACTATTTAAGTAGTTTTAATTTTAGTACATCATTATAGAATTAGCCTTCTCAGCTATAGCAGTTTTTAAAGAGTCTTGAAAATATAGAAATATTTAAAAAACAATTGAAAAAAGATTTAGTTGATAAAGCTTTTTATAGTGTACAAGAGTTCCTTTCACATCAAAATTGAGCCTCACCTTAACTAATTGATAAAGTAATTATATTGTATCTAGTGTATAATATTGTTTATTTGACTTGTCTTATACTCCTTAACTGGAGTCTCCAAGATGTAATCTACAAGAAAAAAAAATAGCAATATTTTTGTCAATGCTTGTAAATAAATCTCGTTCAACCGCCATTAGCATTGTGATAACAAATCCTGAGAAAGAGATGACCTTTTAACAATTTTTAATTTTGTTTACAATTTACAAAGAATCGCGACGATCCCTGGTAGCAAAGATCTCGCGAGTCGCCATTAACAATGTTTTAAATAAATAAAATAATAAAAATTATTTAAAGCAACGTGAATTATGGAATGTAACAAGTGGTAGGTAATGAAAACATAAATACAAAAATATTTAGAACTTACTTTTTTTAAATTATTATTTCGTTTTGGGTGCCCCTGGCGACCGCCAGGTTGCCACCCGGGCCAGACTGGGCCTGTTTTCTCTTGATTTAAAATTAATTCTGGAAACAACTATTAAGTTGTGAAGCGATAGTTGCTCCTGGTGATTATGGTATAAGCTTTAGGTAATAAAATGACTAAAAATTTAAAAAAATATATGTAAGAAATTGCACATTTACATCCTGATAAGGTATCAAATCAACGGTACCGGTCATAATAACAGATGGCCACCTCGACTCAAGGTGATTTTAGATAATTATGTTGCCAAAATTCTGATCGAATGTGTAGCCTATAATTAAATAAACAAGAATTGAAGGATCGCAGAAATTTATAGGTTAAATTCGTTTTTAATAAAAGGCTGTAAATGTTGAGTTTTTTGTATGCCGGCATTTGAATAACCAAGGATCATTTAATACCAAGTCTCATTAAAATGAAGTTTTAACTACCATTACATGCGGTAATCACGGTTGGGTTGTGTGTAGAACATGTCAACCTTGAAGTTTTTATTACTGTACAAAATAACATAACCTAACTAGGCCTATACTCTACATTGAGTTAAAAATCAAATTCAACTTTAATCATCTCAAAAATATATCATACATTGTAAAATTATGGAGATAATTCTTTTAAATAATAAGTAAACTGACAGATATTATAATAGGTGAATTGAAAATATTATAATAGGTAAATTGAAAATATTATAGAAGGAGAAATTAAAGGTATTATCTATATAAATAAAATTATAGTTTTGTCTGTACATTTATCAGAATTATATATTTTTTGTTGTTTTTACGTTTTACACATTAAAGAAGCCGAAACAAGTATTTTCTCAATTTCTGTCTATCTGTCTGTCTGTCTGTCTGTCACGGCCCCAAAGGCATTTTACGCGGTCTTCTCCTGAAAAACAAGAGCATCGATCAGGATTTAAGTTATTTAACAGTATTGAAAACTTTCTTGACAATGTCTTTAGCTATAAAAAAACTAAATTAACTTTTGTTTAACAGAATAATAAACGATTAAAAACCAAGTATTGTGCGATTTTGGATACATTTCTTCTAAGTTTTATTACCACATAAGGATGTATGTATGTATGTATGTTCCCAGTAAATTCTAAAACTGCTGAACCGATTTTTATAAAATTTTCAGGCATAATGTAGAATAGACCCGAGATGGTTCCTGTGAAGGTTGGGAGTTCAAAAGTCCTCGCTGAAGGACCAGGGGCGGATCCAGGATTTTTGTAAGGGTGGGGGCGCACCCTAGGATTTTTGTAAGAGGGGGGGGGGGGGGGTATGTACTCTGCACAAAAAGGAGGTCCAGGGTACTCGCCAGAAATGTTTTAAATTTTAATGCTAGAAATATCTTTGTAAGGGGGTTATGGAAAACCCCCCACGGGATGGTGTCCAGGGGATATCCTCAGCAAAAAATTTAGAAAATGCCTAGAGATTATTTTTTTAAAGCACTAACACTAAAAAAATTGCTGTTAGTTTTGTACAAAAATGATTATTGAATTATAGCAAAATTAATTGATAATAATCATGATCTGACAAGTGTTCAGACCTGAAATCTTATTGAAAGTAAGAAACAATAATCATTTATTCAAGGGGATAGGTGAGCCAGTAAGAAGGGATATAATATATATATATATATTTTTTTTTTTTTAATTTCCTCAGTGGTTTTCATACGTACATGAACTGTTTGTACCGTAGTATTGATGTCAATGACAATTCGAACTTGCATTTTACACCAGAACTTAACTTTTGTAAGTAGTATCAGACGCGTTTAAGGACCTGAGTCCTATTCTCAGCGAATAGAGAATAGAGACCATAGAGTATATGGAGCGAAAGGAATTAGGCCTATGTATTCTCTGTTTGCTGAAGATAGTACTCGGGTCTTGAGACGCGTGCGCTAGTACTCACAAAAATGTAGTTTAATGCAAGTTTATAATCGTAATTAACATCGCTATCTTTTAGGTATATTATTTATGTATTTGAGTAGTCAAGCATGAAGTTTAAGTATGTTTTAAAATAATAAGCACAAAACACCAGGAGGCCACGTTAAAATAAATTTCATCTAGCTCTTGTATCATTGTCAATGGGTGATACGGACCTTTATTGCTTCAGTAAGAAAATAAGTGCCGGCTTACTTGAAACTATTCCCATTCCCTAGGTTTGATCATTTATCTTTCCTGAGTTGGGATTCCGTACAAATATGGCACCGTGCTTAAAATTTTACTTTAAACGGGTTTTGGGATACCCGCTGTAACTTTTTGAGAATGAAACAATTTCCCTGAAACCACATTTAAGCGATTCTAGATATGAATTAATCTATTTTGAAAATTCAACCCACGTTATGTGTCAAAGTAAATTTCATCAAGCTCTTGCATTATTGTCAAAATGTGATCCGGGCCCTCATTGTTTTAGTAAAACAATTAAATTCAGGTATTTATACTCTGCTCTTTTTGATCCCTCGCCTTTTCTGATTCTGGTACTGTACTTTCCTGATACTTGAAAATTTCGTCTAAAAGGAGAGTTTGGGGCTGCTCTTTATTATTAATTTTTTAAGGAACATTTTATTAAAGTCGGTTTTTTTATTAAAAAATAATCAATCTAATACCACATTTTTACCGATTTCAGACATCTTCTTTCTTCAAATGTTGTCTCTAAAGGCTTCTTAAAATTTGAAAATTTATTTTGTCTCTGGAGGATCTATCCACCTGATTCCCTTATAGCTACGCCACTGTGATGTTACATGAACAATGAATACATAGAAATTAATCGATTTTTAAAACGTGTGTAATATTACAAAAAAAATCATTGGTACTCATTATGCACTTACAGTTAATTATACATAGGCACTACATCATACAACCTACAACTATGCATAGTGAATAATTCAAATTAAAGTGATGTTAATATACAAAACTTAAATTTTCTTCTAATAAATCATAAAAAATTGCGGATAAATTTTGCGCCACCCCAGCATTATATGCCTCTTGTCCGGGGCATATTTTTAAATCCAGCCCTGGTGTGGGGATACCAGCGAACACATAAGAACACATAAGACACATGGGTTCGTTGGGGGATACCAAATGGAGAACAATGTCTACTTTTTTTAAATAAATATGACTAATGACAATGTTATTTACAGTAGTCTTATTAATTCTAGATATCTACCATAACATCACTATCACCAATACAAATTAGATTATTATAAAAGGATGTTAAAGGAAAATAACAGTTTAGAATCAGTTGGATTACTTAGTAGATGTATAAAATATGTAAAGATGTATCATTTTTCATTTTCACTAGTATTAACCATAAAATATATTTTCACACCACCTCAAGGGGGGGGCGCGCGCCCCCTGCGCCCCCCTGCTGGATCCGCCCTTGTGAAGGACACAAAAAGGAGAAATCTATTCTTAAAGGAACAGCTAATAGAAATCAAGAGTTTTTAATCATATGGTGGGCCCTGAGCGGCGTTTTTTTTTTTTTTTTTTTTTTTTTTTTTAGATTATAAGACAAGTAGGAGTATAAGACAAGTCAGATCAACAATATTATACACTAGATACCATAATTACTTCAATTAGTTGAGGTGAGGCACTTAATTTTGATGTGAAAGGAACTCTTGTACACTATAAAAAGCTTTATCAACTAAATATTTCTTCAATTGTTTTTTAAATATTTCTATATTTTCAAGACTCTTCAAAAACTGCGGTAGCTTGTTGTAGAATTTCCTACCAATATAACTGGGTTTTTGTTTGAATAAGCTACTATTTTGACTCACCAAGTGATAATCTCCTCGGCTTCTTTTATTATAATCATGTACATCAAGATTTTGGTTAATATCATTCGTTTTTGCATATAAAGTAGCTTCATACACATATAAGCAGGGTACAGTTAGGAGACCAAGTCTCTTGAACAACGGCCTACATGAATCTAATCTATTTACTCTTTCTATACACCTAACCGCTTTCTTTTGGATCTTAAACACTCTATCAAGATTTTGTTTTGATGAATTACCCCATACTAAGATAGCATACCTAATATGTGACAGTAAGAGCCCATGGTAAGCTGTAAAAAGTAACTTTTTGTCATTCAATCTAGCGAGCTGTCGCAGGACAAATACCCCAGATGAAATTTTACAACATATTTTCTCAATGTATGGAGTCCAGGTCAATCGTCTATCCAACATAACTCCTAGAAATGCAATTTTTTCTTCCTGGTCTAATTATTGATTATCGTTTACAAACACGTTTATAGCCCTATCTTCATTTAAATTATGTTTGTTTTTGAATTGAAGGTATTGGCATTTTTTACTATTTATAGTTAATTTCAACTGATTTAAAAATTGGACAATGGACTGCACACCTATATGGGCACTTATTTCTAAATTATCTAGAATGGAATTGCTGAAAATGAGTGATGTATCGTCTGCAAATAAGAGGGCTCTACCACTAATTAATTCTTTAGGTAAACGGTTGACATATAACAAAAAAAACAATGGATATTTATGCTGACTGCAGACTTGTGTAGTCGGAGCATTGCAGTCATGTAGGAAACATATAAATCAAAGCGCAGCTTATATTTCATCCATTATTTCTTTGGTGAAAAAAAAAACAAAATTTTCTAATTTCAATTTATCCAAACAAAAATTAACATTTTAGGAAGGTGCGGTTTGTGCTAGGCTCTTGGGAATTCGCCAGGTAGCACTATTATAACTAAAATACCGTTTCAACACACGGGTGAACTGCTAGTTATACATAAATATGTGATGTTTAGAAGCCTGATGTCACTCCTAATGAGTAGCCTAATCTTTATTGAAATATTACAAAAATTGATATTATTTTAAAAAATGAGACAAGATATTGTAACAACCACAGTATTTTAAAACTCATGAAATACTATAGTTTCGGTATTCTCGCCATTCTCAAACTCAAAAAAAAAAACTTAAATGCAGAGCAGCTACATGTACTCTTAATAGATAGATACTATTGGCAAGCCTCTGATAGGCTGAACTACTCCAAATGGAGGCCTGTCATTGGCTGATGGCTGAGACTAGACACGCCCACTTATATAAGGGTGAGCAGGCAGATAAATATAACAAAATAATGACGATAAACAAGCAGAAAGCGAAAAATTATACACAAATTAGCATTACAATAGACTCAAGAAAATAAAATTATCGAAGGTCAATAATGGAACAAAGTTATGCAAAAAGAAAAGTTTCTAATATTTTTTCTTTTTTGTATTTCTTCTCGTTCTTTGGGTTTTCTTATTACTATTCTGCTATTCACCAACTTTACTTACGCAATTTTCTGTTCTCTTTCTCGTTCTCGTTCTAATACTCCTCCATCTCTTCCTTCAAATTATTTTTATTATTTTTCATTCTCTAGCTTTTCTTATATTTCCAATTATTCGCTTCTTCTTTCTCCTACTTTTTCTTCTAATTTTCTTGTTATTTTTCTTCCTCTATCTTTTTCATTTTTCTCATCCAGTTCTTTTTTAATTTCTATTTTTGTTTCCTCCTTAAACTTCTTTTACTTCATCCAACCTCTCCTTTTCCATTGCTTCTAATTTTCTCCTGATAGTCTTATTCTTTTCTATTTTACAATCTTCTTGTTTGTCTTTCTCCTGCTCGATGCTCTCCTTCTATCCCATCCTATTTCACTTCCTTTTCTTCTTCTTCTTGTTATTCATCAGCATCTTCCTTTTTTATAAGCTAATCAACACGTTTCAACCAATGACGTACGGTATCTACAAAGTTTTACTACTTTATACTCGGCTTGTAAATGTCAGTCAAGCAGTAGCACATATTATTACAGTTGTTGTAGTGTGTCTATCTAATTTGATAACGGCTAGTAAAAAGGGAAAGACGAAGAAGAAGATGAAGAGGGAGAAGAACAAGAAGAAGATGCAAGAAAGAGGAGTAGGAGGATGAGGAGGAGGAGAATTAGGTTGTGGTGGTGAAGGTCGAGGAAGAGGAGGAGGAGAAGGAGGAGAAGAAGGAGATAGAGGAGAAGGAGGAAGAGGAGATGAAGGAGAAGGAGGTGGTGTAGGAGGAAGAGGAGCAGGAGGACGATTATGAGGAGGAATAGAGGAAGGAAGAGGAGGTGGAGTAGGAGAAAAGGGTGGATAGGTATGAGGTGGAGGAGGACGAGGTGGAGAAGAAAGATGAGGAAGAGGATTAGGAGGAGGAGGTGATGGAGGAGAAGGTGGAAGAGGAGAAGGAGATGAAGGAGAAGGAGGCGGTGTAGCAGGAGGAGGAGGAGGATAAACAGGAGAAGGAGGCGGAGGACGGATAAGAGTAGGAGGAGGAGAAGGATAAGGAGGAAGATGAGGATGATGAAGAGAGGTGTAGGAAGAGAAACAGAAGGAGGAGGAGGAGGATGAGGATGAAGTGGTGGAGGAGGAGGAGGAGGAGGAGGAGGAGGAGAAGGACGATTAAGAGTAGGATGAGGAGGAACAGAAGGATTAGGTGAAGGATGAGGAGTAGCAGAAGGATGAAGAGGGGGTGTAGGAAGAGAAAGAGAAGGTGGTTGAAGTGGAGGTGTTTGATGTGGAGGTGTGGAGGAGGACGATTATGAGGAGGACGAGGAGGAGTAGGAGAAGGAGGAAGAGATGGTGGAGGAGGATTTGGAGGAGGAGGAGGTGTTGGCGGAGGAGGAGGAAGAGAAGAAGAAAAAGGCAATGATATCTAAGGTACTATCCAATTTTAAAAAATCGTAAAAAAATTATAAATTAGAACAGCGAGAAGTAGGAAAATATGGTGATAAGTAGACTGATCGACGGATCAGTGGAAAAGTTGAAAATGCTTCCACGACCATGATCTTGTCCAGGCCGAAATAGTAATTAGTTAATGTTTCCTTTGACGTAAGCATAACATGGAGCATTCGCTAGCAATTACCAATTACTATTTGTTAGCAGCTCTTCTTATCCTCTCACCTCCGACAATGATAGGCAATTCGTTACTAGATATAAATAATAGGAGTGAATAAAACTTGTTTTGAAACTAGTTTATTCGGTTGCGGTAGAGTGATTAGAAGGTGATGTTTTGTTAATAACTCGCTTAAACTCTCTCACTCACTCATACTCACTGACTCTCTTTCACAATCCCTCTCTCTCTCTCACCCTCTATTTCTCTCTCCCTCACGCTCTCTCACACTCTCACCCCCTCTCATTCTCACTCACTCTCACTCTCTTACTACTCCACTCACTCTTTCTTATTGTCATTCTCACTCTGTTTCTGTTTATCATTGCCTCTCTCTCATTCATACAGTCACTCTCTCTCTCTCTTTCTCTCTCTCTCTCACTCTCTCTCTCTCTCTCTCTCTTACTACTCCACCCACTCTTTCTTATTGTCATTCTCACTCTGTTTCTGTTTATCATTGCCTCTCTCTCATTCATACACTCACACTCTCTCTCACTCTCTCTCTCTCTCTGTCTCTCTCTCACTCCCTCTCTCTCTCTCTCACACACACACAGTCTCTCTCTCACTCACTCTCTTACTACTCCACTCACTCTTTCTTATTGTCATTCTCACTCTGTTTCTGTTTATTATTGCCTCTCTCTCATTCATACACTCACTCTCTATCGTTCTCTCTCTCACTCTCTCTCTGTCTCTCACACTCTCTCTTTCTCTCTCTCACTCTCTCTCACTCACTCTCTCTCTCACTACTCCACCCACTCTTTCTTATTGTCATTCTCACTCTGTTTCTGTTTATCATTGCCTCTCTCTCATTCATACACTCACTCACTCTCTTTTATCTCTCCCTCTATCGATATTTCTCTTTTTCTCTATCGTGGATTGATTAGATGATGTTTTGTCAGTTTTGACCTCTCTTTCTCAGTGCCCCTTCATCTCTTTCTCACCATCATTCACTCTCTCTCTGTTTATCACTCTTTCTCTCACTCAATAACACTCACTTACTCATGCACTCTCTCTCACTTACTTACTCACGCTCACTGTCTCTCACTTACTCGCTCTCTCACTCTCGGTCCCTCTCTTTCGCTCATCCCTTCTCACCCACTCACACACGCGCACATTCTCTCTCTTTTTCTCTCTCTATATCGGCGTTCGGAAGTCTCATTAGTCAGCGTTTGGTTCCTTGGCGTAGCATAGCGTTCTGAAAACTGCTATAGTCAGTTCATGTTTACACGTCTTCTGGTACATATCCGATTTTTGAGCGAGTTGGAAGGATACTCCTGACTTCTAACGGATTAATTATTTACGTTTTGGCGCATAGTATAGTGCTTGAAGTAAGTAGATATTATCGTGTTTTTTTGTCAATCTTTTTTTCAAAATTAGTTTTAGAAATTTATTAGTTACAATTTATTTCCAAAAATTAGTAGGTTAATTTATTAATGATGTGCAGTACTTGGATATTTTTCTCAAATTAGTCAATCAATATTTCTTATTTTCTTCTAATTTATGGAAAAAATCAAACAATCAGTTTTGTTAAATTTTTTAGAGGAAGGAGATTCTGAATAAATAGTTTAAGACCCCAGCAGTCTTTATCCATTCTTTATTCATACATTTGTAAGGGTGATTAGATTGGCCAGCAAAAAATACACTGTTCTCTGCTGTAATAAACCACTTCCCGGTGGTTCGAAACCCACCTAAAACTGTAGGTCCAACTCATCATTCGCCATCATCAAACTCATTACCCTCGCACAGGCTTCTGACCTATGTGTGCTTTATCCTCAAAAAAAAAAATTATTATTTATGTACTATGAAAATGATAGCCGTGAGCTGTAGCAGGTATCTGTTCAATCAGATAGAGATAAGCTGCGTTCTCCTAAGCAGTCTTTGTGAGGGTGATCGATTAGATTGGCCAGCAAAAAATACACTGTTCTCTGCTGTAAAACCGCTTCCTCGTGGTTCGGAACCCACCTAAAACTGTAGGTCTAACTCATCAATCACCATCATCCAATTCATTACCCACGCACAGGTCTCAGACCTATGTGGGCTTCATCCTAAAAAAAAAAATTATTTATGTACTATGAAAGTGATAGCCGTGAGCTGTAGCAGGTACTGTATCTGTTCAATCAGATAGAGATAAGCTGCGTTCTCCTGAGCAGTCTTTGTGAGGGTGACCGATTAGATTGGCCAGAACAAATACACTGTTCTCTGCTGTAAAACCGCTTCCCGGTGGTTCAGAACCCACCTAAAACTGTAGGTCCAACTCATCATTCGCCATCATCAAACTCATTACCCACGCACAGGTTTCTGACCTATGTGGGCTTCATCCTCAAAAAAAAAAAAAAAAAAAAATACTTTGTTGTGTACAACTACACAGCTTGTGTTTGTAATACTTTTTTGTTGAATACTTACTGCACTGAGTTCTAGCTGTGATATTCGGGGCTCTAAGTGTTTAAATTCTCCACAAAATTGATTATTTACTGTTTTCACTCCAGTTAAAACTCAAATATTGTACTCTATTATCATGTAATTTTTTCAATTTACTCAGAACAACTAAACAACCATATATATCTGAGGCTTTAGATATCAATATAATTCACATACACTAGTAAAAAAACGTATTGTTTATTGATTTAGGACTTTAGACTGGACATGATAAGTACTTTGAGCCTCTGATCTTATAATCATATTTATTCATATTTTTAGTGAAGTAATTTGTTAGTGTTCCATATTAGAAGAAATCACATTTTTTACTGAGATAAATGTATTGAATTCATGGATCCAGATTCTTTTAATCTCTTCAACAAGTGATGAGTAGCCTAATTTTATTCATTTTTCCAGAATATTTGTATCACTCAATATTGAATTTATCTTCGGCTATAAGTTGATATCTTCCATTTTAATTATTTCTTATCTGTAATGTTTCATATTCCCATGGATGACTCGTAAAGATCATTTTTTTCAATTCCTCATGTATACCTTATTCAAAAGATGTTTTTTTTCTTTGTAGATTACGTCTTGGAGACTCCAGTTGAGGAGTATAAGACAAGTCAGATCAACAATATTATACACTAGATACCATAATTACTATATCAGTTAGTTAAGGTGAGGCTTAATGTTGATGTGAAAGGAACTCTTGTAAACTGTAAAACATTTCATCAACTAAATATTTTTCTCAATTGTTTTTTAAATATTTCTATATTTTCAAGACTCTTTAAAAACTACGGTAGCTTGTTGTAGAGTTCACTACCAATATAACTAGGTGTTTTTCTGAATAAGCTACTATTGTAACTCATCAAGTGATAATGTCTTGTGTTAAGTTGTGTTAATCATCTGCTTAATGTTAAGAATTGATTTGTATCCTCATTTGACGTTTAATTTAATTGTTTAATAAATTATTTATTCATTTATGTATCATCAAGGGATCTCGTTCAATTCTCGAAGTCAATTTTAAACTAAATCCTAAATCCTAAATCCTCGACTATTCTTCTCTGGAATTGAAAATTTCCCAAGAAACCCTCTCTATCAGGAACATTTTATAGAATTTATTATTAATATAGGCAAATTTCCACGAAGTGGACGTAACAATTTCTCTCGAGCTTGATTACAAAGTTCACATGCAATTAATTACACCCAACTCTGTGAAATTCACATTCATATTTCTGTACAATTTTGATTGTCCCTATTGAAACTCACTAAATTTAGGCTTATGTGGTCTCATAAAACTACGGGAGTTCATTAATTGCTTGTTAATTACTCCACGCTTGCGTAGGTCCGGTAATTACAGAATTTTAATTTATCGAGCAAACATTGTCATTATTAATTCTAGACCTCAAAGTATCTGCATTTTCTCAAAGCAAATTGAATCTTGTTATAATAACATCTCACCAAGGACGTTTGGATTCCGTACTTATAAATTAATTCATGTAATTTCAATTAATGACGTTTTAAAAAATGAACTACTCAATTTCTATGCAGTGAGTTGAAAACGAAGCTTGTCCGGATACCTTGTAGTATTTATACCTCATAAAAATTACCTTATTGCCTCTATACCTTAAGGTGATACCTGAATTACCTTATCATAATCATATATTTTTCATGACTGTGCCAGTAGATAGCATTAATTATATCCCAGTAGGCCTATGAATTTGCAAATTGCAATCCTTGATGTCCTTCAATATTATTCTCTATTATTAAGATCAATCCAAAGAATTTTTCACGATAATTACTTTATGGATATGTGAATCATGTACTACAATGTGGATATTGTGTTACGGGACGATGACAAACTATCCCAACGACAAACTGGTCCTATTCCCTTTTCTATTCTTTTCTGGTCCTATTCTAGCTTTTCATTCAGTTTTAATGATACAAGCTATTCATTACGATGTAGGCACAGATTTTATGTGCTAATAGCTAGGCTATGTTGTGAAAGACTTGTAGATTAAAAACTGTGCGTGGGTAATGAGTTGGATTGAATGGTGATTGATGAGTTGAAAATACAGTTTTAGGTTGGTTCCGAACCACCGGAAAGTGATTTTGCAGCAGAGAACACAACATTTTTTCTGGCCAATCCAATCGGTCACCCTTACAGAGAGGGCCCGAGAGAGCGTTGCTTATCTATTTTTTTTGAGGATGAAGCCCACATAGGTATTAGACCTGTGCGTAGGTAATGAATTGGATGATGGTGATTGATGAGTTGAACCTACATTTTTCGGTTGGTTCCGAACCACCGGGAAGTGATTTTGCAGCAGAGAATAGTATTTTCTCTGGCCAATCCAATCGGCCACCCTTACAGTGAGAGCCCGAGAGAGCGTTGCTTATCTAATCTGATTCAACAGATACCTGCCAAGGCTCTCAGCTATCACTTTCCTAAAAATCAATTATGAAGCCATTGCTTCTACTTTTTTCTTTTGGAGGATGAAGCCCACATAGGTCTGAGACCTGTGCGTAGGTAATGAATTGGATGATGGTGATTGATGAGTTTGACCTACAGTCTTAGGTGGGTTCCGAACCACCGGGAAGTGATTTTACAGCAGAGAATAGTGTTTTTTTTGCTATACAATCCAATCGGTCACTCTTACAAATGTATGAATAATAAGAATGGATAAAGACTGTTTGGGGTCTTAGACTATTTATTCAGAATCTCCTTTCTCTAAGAAAATTAACAAATATCGATTGCTTGCTTTCTTTTCATAAATTAGAAGAAAAAAAGATTGATTGACTAATTTCAGAAAAATATTCAAGTACTGCACACCCTTACAAAGAGCGCCCAGGAGTTTCTTAGCTTATCTCTGATTGAACAGATTCCTATGGCACTCGGCTATCACTTCCCTTGTTGTTTGCTTCCTCAATTCTCTAACTTCCATTTGTGCAGTCTAACTCATTTCTGTATTTCACAAAATGTCACTCTCCGTCACGACACCAAGAAAAGTGGTTTGGGCAACAGTAGCATTCATAAAGGACAACCACCACAATATCACTATCACCAACTTCCAGATGAATAACTGAGTAATTGAAATACTTTGAAATATTGAAAAACTTTCTTGAACTGAGAAAAGAAAAGTGTACAAATGCAATACATATTATACTGAACATAAAATGTTTGAAAAAGTAGTTCTAAATCTAACAAACTCAAATATACCTACAAACTATGTAGTGTACATGTACTGCAAAAAATACAGATGAAATACCCGCAATGGCTGAGCCTGAGTGCAGGTATTAGCTAATTCGTTAATTTTGTTAACAATATATTATAGTCTATACTTTATCAATACAGTAATTATATAGATTATTTAGCAGTCTAATAATACAAGGAGTAATATTGAGTAGCATTGTGACTATGACTCATTGATTTTTGAAAGCTACTCTGAAAAAATGTTGCAATTTCTAAACTAATATGTTTAGATATTATTTACAAGTGACTGACTGACTCAACAAACCAGAGTGATAATTTACAAAATAAAAAATTGCAAACTGATTAAAACAGTTAACTTCAATTAATTTTTTCAATTTTTTGCTTATCATTTTGGCCCTCACCTTTATGTGGCCTATTTTCAATACGCATTCAGTAATCATTGGCTTACACTCGGTAATTCAAAACAAAGTGAATGACATTCATTATTCGGCTATTTCCTGTATGTAAACAACTGCTTTATATGCTAAAAAGTGGTAATGCTTTCTGAAGTCCATTGACAGTCAATACTTTTTGGTTGTTCAGTGGTAAAACAACGCAACTGCTCGGCCTCTTTTATCAATTAGGCAAATAAATCTTCTTTTTTCAACATGCCTACATGAGCAACGAATGTAAACTGGCAAAAATCTGAGTTTCTTTCTATTGAATAAAATAATTTTAAATATCAACTACTTTTCCAAATTTCAAGAGCAGGTCACATACTGGAAATTTATCATTGATTTATCTGATGATTATTTAATTGTTTGAAGAGTTTTTTCGAATTGAAAATATACTGCATTGAGGTAGCGGTTTTATTGGACCAAATTTATTAACTTTTTATTAATTATCAATATTATTTATTCACAATTAAAATTGACAAAGTTATTGAATTTACAATAAAAAGTTAATATTAACAACGCAGAGATTGTTATGGAACAAGAAATCCAAGCAAAAAGTATGTTCTTTGTAGGCTATTTTTTTCCTGCATATTTCCATAAATCCAGCAAACGGCTTTCTTTTAAAAAAAAGGAACTCCCAAATGAGCGATGACATTATAATATATTGATTAGGGCTAAAGTTTTCCGTGCAATAAGCAGCCATATTATGTATTTTTAATGTGTTTTTTCAGGTATAATAGCTCCAAAGTCTAGAATAAACTCATTATAAAGCTTCCTTGTTATCATTAAAATATTTAGATGAAAATTTTAAATATAGTATTAGCTTGTTATGTTTAATAATAGTCTAATTAATTAATATAATTTTTCACTAAATGTTTATCTTGTAAGGGAATTGCAGTACAGTACTATCATACATATTGATTTTTTCTCAATTCCTTTGAAAGGTAGAAAGGCAAGAAAGTGTATCATAATTATTATAACACTAGATAAAAAGGATAAAGAAAAAATGAGAAAAGAAGAAGAAGACAGGATAAGAAGAACAAGAAGAAGAAGGATAAGAATAAGACAGAAGAAGAAGATGAAGAAGGTGAATAAGAAGAAAAAAATAAGCTTTTGTGTAGTGGCGAAGGTAAGATATTGTGGAAGGTATCCATAATAAATAATAATAAGAAAATTGTCACAACTACATTTATAATAAATGAATAAATGTTACTATTTCGTCTTATTATTCATTAGAAAAAAGAAGGGCAAGGAAAAGAAGAAGGAAAAAGAAGGAGATTGGATTAGATTAGATTATTTACTTTATTCATGTAGATTACAAAATGCACGGTCTTAAAAAAAGAGAAGGAGAGGAAAAAAGGAAGGAGAGGGAAAAGAAGAAAAAATAGGAAGGAAAACGAGGAGAAGATGGTGAAAAAGGAAGTGGAGAAGGAGGAGAGGAAGAGGAGGAAGAGGAATGAGGCGGAAAGAAGGAAGAGAAGAAGACGAAGGGAAGGAGGAGAAAGATGTCAAGAAGATGGTATGAATAGAAAAATATAAGAGGAAAGAAAAGGAGAAGAATAGGATGAGACCAATGAGGAGGAAGAGGATGATGAGAAAGAGGTTATCAACAAGAAAGGAGCAAGGACGATAAAAAAGAAGAGCAAGATAATAGTAGAAGGAGAAGAACAAGAAGGAGGAAGATGAGCAACGATAGCCAAGAAATAATAAGTGACAGATGCAAAGAGAATGGAATCTGCTTTCAAAAGTTGTTGACAAAAATTCAATGGTCCAATAAGATAATTAAAGAAAGGGAAAGTTTCATTCTAACAAAAAGTATTTTCTTAATATTCTTGAAATATTTTCTAGATGCAATCAGTACAGCTTCAAAAGAACCTTGAAAGATCAATGCCACAAACTTCGTTTGTTCACTTTTAGTTTTACGTTAATTATTTCCTTTATTACACACATATCATTACACGCACTAATAAACTCTTAACGGCCATTTATTTCCGTAACGTACACACTACAAAAAACATTACATTTACGTTCATTTCCGTAACCTAAGACAACGAACAAGTTATTACAGTAGAGTCGCAGAAAGATTGTTAATACTTAGTCAAAATCAGTGACAACTCGAAAAAAATTGCAAAAACGGTTAAACTAGACTACGTGAAGTACCATCAAACTGGTTGATCCAGATTCACAGCTCTAATTTAATGATTTGAGCAATATTTGTCGTACAAGTTCTTTTAGTACGCAACCTTCGGTGCATTTTTTTGAGGTGTATGGTTGGTTTTTGTTAATTATCCGAAATAGACTACTCAGATCTTGAAAGCTCTCTGACGTATAGAGCGGTTTGTAGGCATAAAATTGGCATTGTGGGGTGTAAATAATCATTCAAGTATGAGTTTAATAATATGCCAATACCTATTGTACAAAATTCCAATACCTTAAATTCAAAAACAAACATAATTCAAATGAAGATAGGGCTATAAATGTGTTTGTAAACAATAATCAACTAGACTAAGAAGAAAACATATTGCATTTCTAGAAGTTTTGTTGGATAGACGATTGACCAGGGCTCCATACATTGAGAAAAATGTTGTAAAATTTCATCTGGGGTGTTTGTCCTGCGACAGCTCGCTAGGTTGAATGACAAAAAGTTACTTTTTACAGTTTACCATGGGCTCTTACTGTCACATATTAGGTATGCTATCGTAGTGTGGGGTAATTCATCAAAACAAAACCTTGATAGGGTGTTTAAAATCCAAAAGAAAGCAGTTAGGTGTTTCGAAAGAGTTAATAGATTAGATTCATGTAGGCCGATGTTCAAGTGACTTGGACCCTGTACCCTGCTTCTATGTGTATGAAGCTACTTTATATGTAAAAACGAATGATATTAACCAAAATCTTGACGTACACGATTGTAATACAAGAAGCCGAGGAGATTATCACTTGGTGAGTCACAATAGCAGTTTATTCAAACAAAAACCTAGTTATATTGGTAGGAAACTCTAAAACAAGCTACAGCAGTTTTTAAAGAGTCTTCAAAATATAGAAATATTTTTAAAAAAACAATGGGAAAAATATTTAGTTGATAAAGCTTTTTATAGTGTACAAGAGTTCCTTTCACATAAAAATTAAGCCTTACCCCAACTAATTGATATAGTAATTATGGTAACTAGTATATAAGAGTATAATTGTTGATCTGACTTGTTTTATACTCTTTAACTGGAGTCTCCAAGACATAAACTACAAAACAAAAAAAAATAATAATTGATGAAATGTCATCTTAAATCTTAGCTTAATCTGAAGAAGTTTTATCCAAAAATTGGATTGTCTGAATAAAGTAGGAGATTGTTTTGAAAAGTTATTCAGGGCTCATCCAGCCCTGAGTTAAATGATGATGTTTGATGAAGGACCTACAATTTTAGGTGGGTTCCGAGACACCGGAAAGTGATTTTACAGCAGAGAGTCTTTTTTGCTGGCCTATCTAATCGGTCACAGTTAGGTGTTTCGAAAGAGTTAATAGATTAGATTCATGTAGGCCGATGTTCAAGTGACTTGGACCCTGTACCCTGCTTCTATGTGTATGAAGCTACTTTATATGTAAAAACGAATGATATTAACCAAAATCTTGACGTACACGATTGTAATACAAGAAGCCGAGGAGATTATCACTTGGTGAGTCACAAGAGTAGCTCTACGCTAACGCTAAACACTAAAAAGTCAAATCTTAGTTTAAAACAGCATTTACACATAAAAATACTGGATTTTATGGCTTGAATAAAGTTCACAAGAATCAACAATCTCTACCAGTAATCGTTATATCGAGTCGTTGAAATTTGTAAATTGTTCAAGTTTCAGCTAACATTAGGCTAACGATATTTTATCGAAGAATCATTATTATACTATCATTCATACTATTCATTATTATAGTATTGAATCGTTAATTTTGATAAATTTATCAACCTATGGAGCACATGAAATATGTGAAAAATAAACCTTTGAACAAGATAACAACAATTTAGTGGGTTAGGAAGTCAAATCGCCGCACAACCTTGAATACATGCTGAAAAAATGAGCCGTCAGCCCTACGGGCTAATTATAGGCTATAACATCTCAAAATTAATACCGTAAACGTTTATAGTACTGGCATACATCTATCAGGTATTGCAGGCTACAAGTTTGTAGGCTGTATTCTACTGTACGATAGACAATCCTCAATTTTTTAAACAAATTTATTATTGTTTTTTGTTTTAATTCTCGAAAGGTCATATCAGTTTGTCTGTACTGTTTATGTACCGGAAGATTGATCTGCAATTTAATTTTCGCAGCTGTTTGCCTTGTTTTTGTTTTTTTGACACGAGTTTCAAACTGTAGGTTTCGTTCAAATTTCTTTTAAAGATTGATTTTTTTTTTTTTGAGGATGAAGCCCACATAGGTCTGAGACCTGAGCGTGGGTAATGAGTTGGATGATGGTGATTTATGAGTTGGACCTACAGTTTTAGGTGGGTTCCGAACCACCGGGAAGTGATTTTCAGCAGAGAACAGTGTATTTTTTGCTGGCCAATCTAATCGGTCACCGTTACAAACAGAACCTACGAGAACGCAGCTTATCTATCTGATTGAACAGATCCTGCTACGGTTCGTGGCTATCACTTCCCAATAAATTAGATTAGATAAAATAGATTGTTGGTAAAATTGATTTTATTTGATAAATTTTTTTTGAATCTTCAAGAAGAATTTTTTGAAATTTATAATAACATGCTCTAAAACCTATCCTTGCATTAGAAGGTTTAGGAAGGAATATTCATATTTCTTAGGTTATATTTACATTTTTAGGTGGTAGTCTCCCTATTTTTCGGGTTGTTCCACCTTTCCCAACAAAGCGTGTTTTTTATATGGGTAAGATAATTTTTTTCTGGGGGATGAAGCCCACACAGTGACACAGATATGAGACCTCTGCGTGGGTAGCCTAATGAGTTGGATGATGGTGATTGATGAGTTGAATCTACAGTTTTAGGTGGGTTCCAGACCACCGGGAAGTGATTTCACACTTTTATTAAACCCATTTAAATGCCAATTGAATCCACAGTTTCAGGTTGCAGAAGCTAAACTAGTTATTAATAATGAAAATTAAGATAACATGTAGCCAGAGCTGCCACAGTCTCCCATCCAAATGCTGACCTGAGCGCTTGTGTCTGAACTTCACGATCTCCTGGAGACAATTATTAAATTCCTGGATTTTTTGTTCCATGACAATTATTATGCAGAGTCGTTGACCTCAAGCTCAAACTTTACCTACTGTCATGTTAACCCTATTTTTAAGCCCGACTCTAATAATAGGAACGCAGGCTTGGTGTCGTGACACAGGGTAATGTTTTGTGCAGCACAGTAATGAATTTAACTCCTCAAATAGAAGCGATAGTGAGGTCTCATTAAATTGTGTGTAACACAATAAATCACCATCATCAATCCTGCGTTTCTATTACTGGTATACAAGTTGAGATCACGCCAATAAGTGAAGCAACAGGCTTCCAATTTACTTGTTGTATCACTTCGAAAAATCTCTTCTGGGCTATTCCGACAATCAACTATCATCATTGGACTATCGTTAGATCTAATTTATATCCCAATCAAAATACCTTACATAACATGCTATACTAATCCTGGAAATTCCTTCTAGAGCCTTAGTTCAATTTTACTTTTGTGAGAACAGATAACATGTCGTTGCTCAATCGTAATAACTTATCAAATTCCCTTTTCCGTACACAAATTATCGTAGACTTTCCCAAAAAAATTTGGAAAATTTCCAACAGGTCAATAACTTTGCTAGCTGAACAATTTCTGCTAATTTTGATTATCACTGAGCCATTAAATTAATCATTGTTGATCCCTAAACAAAAATTGATCGGCAGTATTATTTAAATAAGTAATATGAGATGTGGCAAATTGATTTTTTATGCTCATATTCATTCATCTTGTATGATACAAACTGAAATATCCCCTCCAACTAAATATTCATTCATAAAGATCAATTAATTTTTGTAAACACCATATCGTGTAGAAAGATGTGAGAGTCCGTTTCAATAGCTTGCCAAATTAAAGTCAATAGGAATACTGTATGCACCAACTGCTAAAGAGATTTAGTTCCTGGATTTCTTGTTCCATAACGATCTGCGTTGTTAATTTTCGATCTGCAAGTCGTTAAATTTACAATAAAATGTTAAGAAATACAGTGTCTGTGTAGTAGGGGTAGTAATATTTAAATAAGTACAGTTTCAGTAGTATTCAGGGTAATTTTTAATTGCGGATTCACAAAAGTCACTTATTTATCTTGTTTTTCAACCAAATTGTTTTGCATACAAGCTTTTATTGGTTGTGAGTTGATTTAGATGTAACTTAAATTACTCATTTTTTATTAATTATTAATTTTTCCATAATTTTTTTCTAGACAACAGACAACAATATGAATGTAAATGGAAACAATGAGAAACCGTCTACTGCAGAAGACGAATACAAAAAAGATCCAAAAATAAAAAGGGAAGACATAGAAGCACTTAGAAAATGGGCGAGAAGGCAACCGGACCTACCATTTAATATATCAGGTATTTTCATCCATATTTTTGTGCTACAATAGTCTAATTCTATTTTATAATACTATACAACTTTGCACTCTTTCGAATAACAAAGTAATTCATCTTGTAATATTGATGTATAACTTATTCAATTAGTTATGCAAAATTGATTTAATCGACTCTATACATTAGATGTTTAATTTATAAAAAATGGATGTAAACACGTATAATAAACGAATAAATTTATTTCTCTCACTCATGATTGCAACAAACAGTTCAAGCATCATTTTTTTAAATATCAAAAATATACATAAAATAATTAAAAAAAAATAGAGAATAAAATTTTAAATACAATATGAAAGAACAAGGAAAATGAAATAATTCCTGTTGGATAACATAGCGTGAGAAAATTAGATGCCCTTTTTGGACAGTTTTCCGTATGAAGAGTTACCTACATGAAAAAAAGTTGAGCCGTTTGCGCTTCAAAGGGAATTAACCATATTATATTTCATATTTATATATTTTCGGCAATCTTTCTGAATATACAAGGAGTGAGTCAAAATTGATCATGATCAGGAAAGAGTCAGACATGCATTAATCAAGAAACATCTTACTTGAAAAATGATGCTAATATAGAGCAATCATCCATAACAAATGTATTCGCAGTTCAGTAAACTCTGTAATGGTTTCATGACTACTAAGAGCTATGCCTTATATTTTTTTTAAATGTTTTGTAAAATATAATCAGATTGTTTGTTAGTTCTGTATTTTTAATCTACTTGACAATTTAAATATTCCCTTTTTTGTTATTAGTTATTACTAATATACTGTTAACATCAACATATAAACAAATTTATGTTTTAGAAATAATGAGAAACTGGACTCTACAAATAATATTGAATCTTTCTCAGAAATAATGAAAACTAGCCTCATAGCTGATTCATAGCCTCATAGCCTCATAACATAATTCTGATTTTCTTATTTCAAAAAAGAGCTTTTGATTATCCTATAAAGTATAAACGAAGAACGATATTGAAATATTGTTGAGTATATTTTTTAACTTTCTAGACCACATAGGACAACTTGAGTCAATCAAGTTTGTCTTACTTGTTATAAATATTGCATCAATGGTGAAAAACTCCAAGGATGTTTTCGCCTATCTATTTGTTTCTGTTGTTAATATTCGTGAACCGGAAGTCTTCACTGCATTTGAGAGAACCGATTAAAAAAGAAATCAAAGTTATCATCATCAATATTACGTTTTAATTTTATTGGAAAATTTTTATTTGACTAAGCTAGCATTTTCAAGCCTTTAAATAGAAGAATGTTAGCTGAAGATTCTTTTTTTTGCAATCTCAATATTCAATAATATCCATTGAAGTTTGTTATGAGTTTTTTTAATTTCTATCAAACTGTTTGTTCATGTCTATTATAATATTCTTTTTCAAAAATAGGTTACAATAATTAAATAATTTTTTCGGAAAAAGGTTATAATAATTAAATTGTTTTCTTTTTCAGAAAAAGAGCTCATCTGTTTCTACCATAGTTGTTACTACAATATTGAAGATGCCAAATCATGTATGAGAAACTATTATTCAATCAGAAGTAATTCGCCAGAGTTTTTCAGTAAAAGAGACATTGACAGTGACGAGCTGAGGCACATTAATCAAGTTGTGTAAGTAGAGTTCCTTCTCTATAACTTATTATAATTATTATTATAATAATAATAATAATTATTATTATTATTATTATTATATTATTATTATTATTTCCTTGTTATCTCGCATTAGCGGTTAGTTCTTTGGATGAAGGGGCATTGACATGCAACCTCCATCTCATGACTACTATTATCATTTTGTACATCAAGGGATTATCGAGTACATTGCAGCATTTGGCGCACTATGCGTGATGTATCCAACAGAACAGACTTCTGCATTTTCTCCATCAGAGTCTCTGTAAGGCCAATCGATTTACAGCTCTCTACAGCTGACTTCAGCATCAGTCCTCCCACACTTATTACTATTGGTACTATCCTTGCACTGTTTAATCCATACATATCTTTCAGCTCAAATGCTAGCTCCTGGTACTTTCTTAATTTCTCACCTCTTGTTCTCTGTGCATTCTCATCTGCTGGGACAGCTATATCTACTTTATTATTATTATTATTTATTATTATTATTATTATTATTAATTTCTCTGTCTTGTAACCCAAGAACAGAGGCATTTATATAAACACAAAAAATAAATTACAATTAGTGAAAAATATATTTAATACTACACTTTGCTTATCAATTTTTTATAAATATTTTAATTTTATTTTTTTTGTAAAAAAGGTTTCACAATAAAGATGTAATATCAGAAACTTTTTTATATTATTGGTGAAAGTGATATTGTGCTGGTAGGTATTCATGATAAATAGGACGATGTTATTACATTTATTATAAAAGCACGAGGTACTATAGTTTTTTCTTAATTTTGAAACAATTTTTTCTAAATTGAAATATCTTAAATCTAAAAATGTTGGACATCTTTCCCCAAACATATATGCATTAATTTATCTTATTTTTTGTTCATTCATCTTGTGTCTCATCTCCTCTTACCTTCGCTCATATACTTCTCTGTATTTTGTTTCCTATATCACGTTAGATCTTTATTATTTTTCAATATATTTTAGAATATATAAATAATTATGTGTTATTAAAATGAAGACTGTTTTTGGAATCATGCCTGTAGATCTTCTGGATCCTAATTTAGGCCTACAAAATATAGTACCATAGTCGATTACGGTTGTAGGTGATTCTTCAGATTTCAAAGTTGAGTTATAGTCCTAAGAGCGTACTACACAAACGAGGAGTGATCTTTTATCACTGAGCGAACAGCTTCATATCAGTATGTCCAGCCCACCGGAACAAGCCATCATAGCATTACTGTAATAAGCCCCGAGCCGTAGCAGGTATCTGTTCAATCAGATAGAGATAAACTGCGTTCTCATAGGACCTGTTTGTAACGGTGACCGATTAGATTGGCCAGCAAAAAAGACACTGTTCTCTGCTGTAAAATCACTTCCCAGTGGTTCGGAACCCACCTAAAACTGAAGGTCCAACTCATCAATCACCAACATCCAACTCATTACTCACGCACAGGTCTCAGACCTATGTGGGCTTCATCCTCAAAAAAAAAAGATAGTTCCAAAATTCCCACATTCAAAAATATAATTTGTGAATTGCAATCTCAACCCATAGCCCAGGCAATGAATGTTTTGTGTCGTAACAAATTAGGGGAAAGCTGAATTTTTGCAGGATGTTAGTATACATAGTACTTACTCGAAAAAACCAAAGTCCCGACCCCCACCCCGCTTGCTTCCCCCTCCACCCCCCTCTCAACATTGCAAGATCAGTACTTCAGTTAAAGGCTCATAACTCGGAAACTAATCAAGGTATCGTTGTGATTCTTATCTCATTTGATACTTGAAACTATTCTCTACAAAATATGTTATATACATTTTCTATGTAGATAGCCTAGTTTTTCAGTAAAAATTCAGTTTATAGAAAAAAATGTCACCACGAACCACAAAAATCAACTTCAACTGATCATATCTTTTTTAGTATTGAGTTATTGGTTGTTTTGTTCCTTACAAAACTTATAGATAATTTAATAAGCTTTAAAATGATGTGTCTATTGATTATTATCGTTCAAGTTATGGCGTCATAGTGAGTGATGAAATAGTAGCGGACACCGCGTCGCCGAACCCTACAGCACTGTGTATTGCATGGCGCTTGGCTATCCAGCCCAATCCAATAAAGAATCATTGTCAGAACAAATAAGAGACAAGCCAGAATATATATGCCAATTAATAGTACACGTTTAAAAGTACATTTTTCGAAAAGTCCCCAAAAATCCCCCTTGGCTTTTCCCCCAAGCCCCCTCAAAGTTGAAATTTTTTCTAATTATTGGAAATTCGATATCTCTGTAACTAACCATCGAACAGAGTTGATTCTTCTTCAATAATATCAGTCATATAATGCTCTGCAATAAATGTGCTGTTCACTTTGCCGGTTAACCTAATAGTTTTTTTAATAAAATAAATTGAAATATCTCCAAAAGAGAATCCTATCAACTAGATTTTTCATTATTTAGGGGGACATTTTTGTATGTCATTTTTCAGAAAATGGCTTCAAATAGAAGTTATAGATCTTATTTTTATAAATCCAACTATGTGTATAACAGCATGCTGACGATTAGAGATGATGATTTGGTTGATGAGCGGTGTAGCAGGGAGGGGATATTCCTTGCTCACATCTTTTGCACTCCATACTTTCATGTTCTCAGCTCCTTGAGGCTATATGAATTCATATGTAAAATGCCATATTTGACCGATAATTTGGAATTCTACTTGAAAGGGTAGTGTAGGCTTCCCCCATACTACATTTTTTTGTAAAATTATGATTTATCATTATAAATAGTTATAACTTGTAAACTACTGAAGAATAAATCGCAAAATTTGTCTCAAATTGTAGTTACCATATTTTTCTTTCATAACCTCCGTAAGAGAGCTGCTGAAAACACATTTTAAATCAAGCTAAACAATTTTATACGTAGAAAAATTTTTGCAAGTTTTGGTAATTTTCCAGGTTTTCCGATATTACAGCCACACCATGTGTCGCCCAAGAAATAAACAGGATACCTTTCTTCTGGACAATACAATTACCCAAAACTGGGTACCAAGGGCAGACTTGCAGCATGAATAGATTCTAAGTTATAATCATTTTTTCCATAATTTTTCAACATTTAGAATCACAATAACCCAAAATTCATACATGATACAACGATGCCACTGGTATGTTTCAGGAAATTGTATTGTTTAAAATAACTGTGTCCTATACATTTATTGTCCAACACATTGTATGACTGTACTATCGGGAAAACCTGGAAAATTACTAGACCCCGTAAAATTTTTGCTACATATAGAATTGTTTAGTTTGATTTAAAACGTGTTTTCAGCGGTTCTCTTACTAAGGATATGACAGAAAAAGATGTTACCTACAATTTGAGATCAATTTTGCAATTTGTTCTCAAGTATTTTACGAGTTATAAATTATTTATAATGAAAAATCGTCATTTTCCAAGTACAGTTTAGGGCAAACTATGGCCCGCGAGCTAGCCTGGAACATGATTTCGAGTGAACTCGAAAATCACACATGCAAATTAACTTAGATTATAGAAATATAATTAAAAGTTTAATTAAAAAAATATATTTTTCTTTGCTAAATTAGAATAACGGTTACTTATTCATTTATCTTTTCGATTTCGCAGTACAACATTATCGTATCTCAGTTTGCTCTCAGTGTTAGATATGAGTTAATTTACTAAAGAGTTGAGCTACCGCTTACAACGGAAAATCGACAGGGAAAGAAGAAAGACTGAAATTTCAATTTTTGTATTATGACGATGTAGGCTTAATTCTTGTTTATTGTTTCAAGAGGTTTCCTGCCTCTGTTTTCATTGGATGAAGTATTCATATGTTGAAACGAATAGATGCTTGAAATTAAAGAAACTTCTGTTGTTTCATTATTGATTATTCAATGCCAAAATATTAAAAAAGGTTCAACTGGAATGTTTAGTCTCTGACATCACTTTTATCCAGAACAAAAAAGAAGCTAAGCTTTTAGAGTTCATAGTGGAAATGCCAGACATCCGTAAAACTACCGAAACATTGAAAAAAAACGTGACAAATTGTTTTCAAACTGAGTATATAAGTGAAATGAAATGTAAAAAGCCATCGATAACATAAATAGCGTGATTGTTAGGGAGACATTCAAATGATATGAGCACTAAATGAACTTCATACTCTAATGTGCCTCAAATTGAGTAAAATGATGTTCAGAGCTGCTTAAATTACTGCTTTTAAACGCTAATTTACCAAAACCTTTGTGGAGAAGTACCCCCTGACACCTTTTGCTTTGATAAGAATGGGTTAAAAATCAGTTTGCTTCTAAAGCTAATCGCAGTTGGATACCTTCGTGAGTTAAACAAGAGTCTTTCTACATCTTTAATTATTCAGGATCTCTAATCATCAGTATGCTGTTATACATCGTTGGATCCATAAAAATAAGTTCTATAACTTCTATTTGAAGCCATTCTCTGAAAAATGACATACAAAAATGTCCCCCTAAATAATGAAAAATCTAGTTGATAGGATTCTCTTTTGGAGATATTTCAATTTATTTTATTAAAAAAACTATTAGGTTAACCGGCAAAGTGAACAGCACATTTATTGCAGAGCATTATATGACTGATATTATTGAAGAAGAATCAACTCTGTTCGATGGTTAGTTACAGAGATATCGAATTTCCAATAATTAGAAAAAATTTCAACTTTGAGGGGGCTTGGGGGAAAAGCCAAGGGGGATTTTTGGGGACTTTTCGAAAAATGTACTTTTAAACGTGTACTATTAATTGGCATATATATTCTGGCTTGTCTCTTATTTGTTCTGACAATGATTCTTTATTGGATTGGGCTGGATAGCCAAGCGCCATGCAATACACAGTGCTGTAGGGTTCGGCGACGCGGTGTCCGCTACTATTTCATCACTCACTATGACGCCATAACTTGAACGATAATAATCAATAGACACATCATTTTAAAGCTTATTAAATTATCTATAAGTTTTGTAAGGAACAAAACAACCAATAACTCAATACTAAAAAAGATATGATCAGTTGAAGTTGATTTTTGTGGTTCGTGGTGACATTTTTTTCTATAAACTGAATTTTTACTGAAAAACTAGGCTATCTACATAGAAAATGTATATAACATATTTTGTAGAGAATAGTTTCAAGTATCAAATGAGATAAGAATCACAACGATACCTTGATTAGTTTCCGAGTTATGAGCCTTTAACTGAAGTACTGATCTTGCAATGTTGAGAGGGGGGTGGAGGGGGAAGCAAGCGGGGTGGGGGTCGGGACTTTGGTTTTTTCGAGTAAGTACTATGTATACTAACATCCTGCAAAAATTCAGCTTTCCCCTAATTTGTTACGACAATGGCCATTTTTTTTGCATTCATTGCCTGGGCTACCAATTTACTGTTTAATTATTGTTTTTACCCTTTTTTCTCATCGTAAAAAAATCTACTAGTGAATTACGCTGAATCAGGTCCAAAGATGTTTCTTTTGGATGGCAACTCTGCAAACGCACAGGTAACACTTGTCTATGTTTGCAGATTCCTATTAGGACCAATTCTTTGTACTAAAAAAATTCTTTGTACAAAGTCTGCAGCTCTATGCTTAATACAGGGTCTGGCTGCATAGGTGAGTGTGTATACTACCCAACACACCTCTTGTAATAAATAAATAAAATATTTTTTGAATTTCGCAGATACTTCAGCTGTTTTCCAGTGAGAGATCCAAGAGGAAATCAAATCATTTTCCATAAACTGAAGAAATTTGACGCGGGTAGTTATGTTTTTGACAGTGGTGTCAAGTCATTATTTATGGCATTTGAAGGCTGCACTCATCAGTACGGCACAGTGCCAGGCTATGCACTGCTGTTTGACATGAAAGGGGTCGGCCTGTTCCATTTGATGAGACTTAGCATATCATCGTTGAGAAAAATGTTGGTCTACCAACAGGTGAGATGAGTTTTAATCATTATTTCAGAAATTAATCATCAATTTCAAATGTTGAGAGATAATTGTGTGATAGATAAGAAGCGGTTAACTAGTTCTAAACACTCAAAAATAAAAACATTATTTATCACAGGATGAAGACAATGTGATATATGTGGCCTACTCAACTATAATATACAGTTATACACCCTCCTGGCCAATATAGAAACAATTATTGAAACAAAACATATTGAAATTGACTACATCAAAAGCTGTGATGAGAAATTATGAACCAAGTCGAGCTTAAAAGTTCTTCAAGTTGAAAAAATATAAATATGTGGTTAAAATGGGGTGAAATTTTAATCTCAACAAATCTGTAATTTAATGAGTGATCTACATGTAAAATTGCATTCCCGACATGTTTAGTCCTTATACAAAAAAATAGATATTTGACAACTCTTGACTGCTGGATAATACCACAACTTCAACTTACCCCTGCACATCCAGTCTTATGAAACTTCAGGAAATAACAAAAATTTAACAAAATCTAATTATATTAGATTCATGTAGGTTCAAGAGACTTGGTCTCCTAACTGTACCCTGCTTATATGTGTATGAAGCTACTTTATATCAGTTGAAAAAGAGTGATATTAACTAAAATCTTGATGTACACGATTATAATACAAGAAGTCGAGGAGATTATCACTTGGTGAGTCACAATAGTAGCTTATTCAAACAAAATCCCTTGTTATATTGGTAGGAAACTCTACAACAAGCTACCGCAGTTTTCAGAGTGTCTTGAAAATATAGAAATATTTAAAAAAAACAACTGAAAAAATATTTAGTTGATAAAGCTTTCTATAGTGTACAAGAGTTCTTTTCAGATTAAAATTAAGCCTCACCTCAACTAATTGCTATAGTAATTATGGTATCTAGTGTATAAGAGTATAATTTTTGATCTGAATTGTCTTATACTCCTCAACGAGTCTCCAAGACGTAATCTACAAAAAAAACAACAGCAATTAAAACAAAAAAATTATTTAAATTCCCAGCCCAGACAACTGGAAAAATATTTAGTTGATAAAGCTTTTTATAGTGTAAAAGAGTTCCTTTTACATCACATTTAAGCCTCACCTGAATTAATTAATATAGTAATTATGGTAACTAGTGTATAATTGTTAATCTGACTTGTCTTATACTCCATAACTAGTCTCCAAGACGTAATCTACAAAAAAAATATGGAGTTACCCGTGAGGATCTTGATAAAAGCATGTCTCTAACTGCGTCCTTGATCGTCAATGTCGGGTTTTGGTCAGTGTCGGTCAACAATTTACACATTTACATATAAAACCTAACGGACATGAACTCAATACTTTGGGACTATTTGAAATATACAAGCATATCACATACAATAAACAATTAAATTTTAAATCACACAAACTGTTTGATTCTACAAAACCACATTAATTCTTCTAACCAAAACCGATACCGACGATCAAGGATGCTGTTGAAAATGAATAATCACGATTCAAAAAGTTTCAGCCTACGTGAGTAAATTATTTATTTATTCTCAATTAAAATTGACTGCAAGTCATTAGATTTACCATAAAAAGTTAATTTTATAAGTTGATTTTGTCATGTAATTTCAACTAAGACCGAAATCCATCAAATAGGCCTACTAATCGCACTAATCAAGAGCAATTTTTTTTTAGGATGAAGCCCACATAGGTCTGAAACCTGTGCGTGGGTAATGAGTTGGATGATGGTGATTGATGAGCTGGACCTACAGTTTTAGGTGGGTTCCGAACCACCTATGATTACTTTCATAGTTTTTTCTTATCAACGAACTCATATTTATACAATAATTTAATATTTTTTTGGAGTTAATAACAGTAATAACTTTTTTCCTTTTTCTTTCAGGAAGGTATGCCAATCAGACTGAAAACCATTCATGTTATGAACACAAATTCACTCATAAGCAAAATTATGTTCATGATGAAGCCTTTCATGAAAAAAGAACTAATTGAGATGGTAAGATCATTGAAATTTTAATCTGTGATGTTTTCCAAGACAAAATACTTTGTGAACAATCTAATATCAAAACTAACACCGTATTTCTATTTAATATATGATTTTCATTCACTTATACTGGAGGAATGCATTTCACTTCTGAAAAGAGAAAGAGGCTGACGAAGCTTCTTTTCAGAAGTGAAATGCATCCCTCCAGTATAAGTGAGTGAAAATCATAAATATAATAATAAATAAACAAATAATAAATAAATTTATTTCTCTCAAAAAGAACATAAAATTTTTAAATAAAACAGACATAGTTACATATTAAATTATACTATACATTAAACATTTTTGTTTGAGAAATTAGGTACTCCCGAGAATTCCTTTATGGGAGTTACCAGCTGTGAAATTTAAATACATTTTGCAAACATAAAAACAAAAATAATAAGCTACATCTTAAACTTGTAGCATTAATAAATACATATTGAATAGAAAAACAGTGTCAGTTTTGATATTAGATTGAAATTCTAAGGTTCGTTTGTAATAGTTTTGATTAAATGAATATCAAGTATATCTTCAAACTTTTTATCACTTTCATTACAGTTCATCATTTATTTTATTCACTAATAATTATTAAATTTCTTCAGCATATTACTTTGAAAGATTATAAAAAAGCTTGTGACAAAAACTTTATCCGTCCAAGATTTCAGTTTGTCATTTCAAATCTATGTTTCAGATTCACTTTCACACAGACATGGAGCCCATTTACGAAATTTTCACAAAAGATTGTTTACCCAGTGATTACGACGGAAATCTTGAGAGCTGCGATGTGCTTCATGGTGAGAAATGCTATCATAGTTCTATTATACTATCAGGTTGCCCAATTCAATTGAATCTGGACTTATAAAAAGTGACAGATTATTTACAAATTATATTTGTAATGTTTTCCATGACGAAATACTTGATGAACAATCTAAAATCAAAACTGACACTGTATTTCTATTGAATATATGATTTTCACGCATACACTGGAGATATTGGAGGGTTGCTTTACACTTCTAAAGAGACGTTAGTGAAAATGAGAAGAAGATGACGAAGCTTCTCTTTAGAAGCGAAATGCATCCCTCCAATATATCCAGTGTAAGTGAGTGAAAATCATAGATTATAATATATTAAATAGAAATACAGTTTTGATATTAGATTTTATTTGACCGTCTATTTTTTTCTTAGCCATCTTCCCCTTTCTCTCCTGATTCGTCTTATTCTCTTTTTTATTCTTCTTCTCTTCTTTTTTCTTCACCTTTCTCTTCTCCGTCTTCTCTTTCCTCTTTTCCATCATCTATTTTTTTTTCTTCTTCAAATGAACAATAAAATGAAAACAGTTGTGAAACAAAATGCAGAACAGAAATCAAAAATTATAATACTGTACATTTGACTTCGTTGAAATAATTTCAATATTTTATAATGGGCTATATCAATTGGCTAGAGATCAATAAATATAAATTAAATTGAATGAGAAATATATGTTTTAAGATGCATTCAAAACCAACGAGAGCCATAAATCTACCTTTTGTTAGATTTGAGTTGTCTTTTACCTTTTAGTTGTTTTGAGCGAGACGGGAGTAAAATACATTTTTATGATAATGTAAAAATTGGAAATTTGTCAAAAGGAAAAATGAATAAGAAAAATAATAATGATAGATAAGTAGTAGCAAATAAAGATGTCTGAAAAAATGGGCGAATGAAGAATGGAGCAAAACTAGAAATACAACAACTATAAGAGACAGGTAAAATTAAAATATGTAAAACAATCCATCTTTCAATACTTTAAAATTCCTAATGTTGAGTGCTTCTTACCTTAAATTCAATTTTTAATTCTTGATTAGCAAAGCAATAATGTATCTGTGATGTTTTCCATGGCTAAATACTCGGTGAACAATCTAATATCAAAACTGACACTGTATTTATATTTAAATTATGACTATTATATCTATTTAAATTATGACTCACTTATACTGGAGGGATGTATTTCACTTATAAAGAGAAGCTTCATCAGCCTGATGGAGCCAGAGGCTCATGAAGCTACTCTTTAGAAAAGAAATGCATTACTCCAGTATCTCTAGTATAAGTGGGTAAAAATCATAATTTAAATAGAAATACAGTGTCAGTTTTGATATTAGATTGTTCAGTAATATACATAACAAATATTATGTACGGTCAGGTTTGTCATAATTACTACAAAGGTATTATAAAGGCACTATCCCAGAAATTTTCCAAAAATTTAACTTTGTGATACACCTGAAGACTTGAGTTACTGTGACAAATTGTTAAGATAGATTGTCTGTTTATTATTTGTGTGATTTTTTATACGCGAAAGAATTTTATATATCTTATTAAATAGAATTTATTAATTTCGAATTCCTTTAATTGCTATCAGTTCATACTGAAGACTTCCGCAATGGCGGATATTGACAACAGTATTTAATAGCTGATGGAAATCGATGAATGCTACAGTACAAAAATATCAGTCACCACCGGGAATCGAACCACGGACCTCCCAATTGCCGGTCGGGCGCCTTAACCACTAGACCATGGAGACCTTTCTGCATAGCAGCATTCATTTTTAACTTGGTCCGTGGTTCGATTCCCGGTGGTGACTGATATTTTTGTACAGTAGCATTCATCGATTTCCATCAGCTATTAAATACTGTTGTCAATATCCACCATTGCGGAAGTCTTCAGTATAAACTGATAGCAATTAAAGGAATTCGAAATTAATAAATTCTGTTTAAGTAAATTTGTCAGTTTGTTCAATTGTCAGTAACTTCAAACTAACTTATAATTTAATAATTTCGAATTATCTAAATTAAATATCTTATTTTAGTTCAATGTTCAATTTGTATTATTATTATTTTTATTTTTTCTGAGGATAAAGCCTATATAGGTTTGAGACCTGTGCGTGGGTATTGAATCGGATGATGTTGATTGATGAGTTGGACCTACGGGTTTAGGTGGGTTCCAAAGCACCGGGAAGTGATTTTCAGCAGAGAACAGAGTCTTTTTGCTGGTAAATCCAATCGGTCACCCTAAAAAAGAGGGCCCAGGAGTCTGTAGCTTATCTCTATCTGATTGAACAGATACCTGCTACGGCACATGTCTATCACTTTCCCTACTATTCATTCGTATATTTTAAATTAATATTCCAGATTGACTCAATATTATAAATAATTATTTTATTCTAATTCTTGGAAGGACTTAGCAATTTGATATTACTGTTTCAGAGAGGTACCTGGAGCATATGAGAAGTCTGAAAACGTTTTTTGAAAAAGAGGAAGCCAACTTGGCCATTAAGAATTCTGATTCTCCGTTGAGTGAAAAGGAAGAGCTAGCTAACTCAATCGATGGACTAACTATTCATTAATTTATGTAAAAGAGGGACTGAGTAATTTTAAGGGTCTGTTATTTTTGTAACATATAAAATCAATAGACTACCGTATATTTTATATAATTGTGATTGGTCAGCAGTATATTATTTATGATGCATTCCTTCAATTTGAAAGACAATTTTTTATTTTTATGTCGAATAGTTTCAACATGAAACGTATAAATGATAATTGTACTATAAAGAATAAAATAATTATTCAAAGATTTTGTGTTTTTTCAATTTTAAACATTCTGACAACAATGTTTTTAAAAGTCTATGATGGTTCTATTTCAACAAATAGAAACTGAAGTACCGCACCGTATAAATTGATAAAGCAATAGTTCAAAATTAGTTTACGGTACATCAATTTTTAAAAAAATGTTTATGTTATACGTCCTTATACCTGTACTTATTTGCAGATAAATTTGGAGTTTTATACCATATTTTGTAGCTTTCAAGACTGTGCGCAGGGATTTCGGTCATAATGTTTTTTCAAAGTTTATTGGATATTATTAAAATACTGAAATGTTATCTATTAACATCAGATACATTTTTTCCATCACCTTGTTTGTTAAATATGGGGGCTCAAAGTTGAGATTTCTCTGTTTTTTTTTGGGACATTCACGAGTCTTCTTAGACTTCTTATCATTTTTTATAAGTAAAGCACACCTTAGGGAATATTATAACATATTTTCTACGATCAAATATTTGATTTTTCTAAAATATTTTTTTCAACTTGAAATTCATCAGGATTCTAAAAAAATTATTTTGAAAAATTGAATGTTTGGAATAAAAAATATTGTGTCATTCTATTCACCAAGATGTGTTATAGTTACAATAAATTATAAAAAAAGTTTAAGATGACTCGTAGGGGAGATGATCTGCACCAAAAGAAAAACATTTAAACCTTGAGCCCCTCTATTTCACAAAATAAATAATGAAAAAATCATTTTCACGGAAATTGATATAACTTTTAAATACCGTACCTCATTATAACATCCAAACAAGAAACTTCGAAAAAAGCTGTGACCAAAACCCCTGCACGCAGCCTTAAACATTGACTCTAAAAACATATCGAATAATTATGTATCTTGCATCGCTTCAATGAAATTATGCTGAAACACATCGTTCAGAACTTACCGGTATACAAAAATAAATATTTACGAGATAGCTTTTTCACTCTCACATTTACAAGCCAGTAACTCCTTTAATATTGAAAATACCGATATTTTTTAATAATCATTTTGTAAAGAATTTATTTTTTACAAAAGCGATCTCAAAATATTTTTAGCTACGATGTAGCTAGGAGTGAGTATTAAGCAAAAATTTAATAGGCCATAGCTTAGTCATGGCCGTTGCCCGATTTCGTGACCCTGTAACTCCATCATTATTCACAATAAAAGATAGTAGTGATAATCATCTTGTAAAAAAAATTATTTCCTTTAAGAAAGGTCATTTGCTAAAATTTGCTACGATCAGTCGTTCAGAAGTAATAAGTGAAAAACTATGTAGACTACGTTAATTTTGTATCCCGGCTCCTGAGATAATCTGCAGTCCCACTTCCAAGCATTGCCCTAGTAGTGGATTAGAAAACGAGACAGCGCGCACTATCTAGCGGCGTAAAATGAACTAAAACTTGCATTGATTTAGTCACAGATTAAGAAATTATTGTAATGCTAAATTGATGGAACAAAATTTGTGAATTCGAGTAGGAACAAGAAAATATGACATAACAAGATTTTTTGACTGTTTTATTCTCTACAAATTTTGTACTATGCATTTTTGCGATATAATTAGCGATAAGGTCAGAATTTGATGAAAACTGAAACAACGTTAGGCTTAGTTCAGTTTACGCCGCTAGATGGTGCGAGCGTTCATTTTTGTATTCCAGCAGTCATCCGAAGTTGGAGCAATGCTGGGAGCTCAGATTATTCACTAGCCGGGATTCAAAATTACGTTTCTATTTAGTTTTTCGTTTATAGCTCTTGAACGACGGATCGTAGCAAACATTAGCAAATAACATTTTTTAAAGAAAGTAAAGTTTTCTGCAAGATGATTATTGACTACCTACTTGTTTATCTAATAATAAAGGAGTTACACGGTTATAAAAACGGACTACGGCTATGTTTGAACTTCGGCTAATTCAGTTTTTCACTTCTAACTCCTGAACATCGCATTGCAACTGAAAATGGTAGAGAATTTTTTTTGTTGAAAATAAATTTTTCTTTTTAAAAAGTAATGAAACTCACATGCACATACGATAGTTAATGAGTTTCAGAGTTTTGAAAACGGGCTATTGAACTTTTTTTTTTTGAGGATGAAGCCCACATAACTTAGGTCTTAGACCTGTGCGTGGGTAATGAGTTGGATGATGGTGATTTATGAGTTGGACCTACAGTTTTAGGTGGGTTCCGAACCACCGGGAAGTGATTTTCAGCAGAGAACAGTGTCTTTTTTGCTTCGACCATTAGATTTAGTATAGTGTCTAATGCTAATAAATAAGAAAAAATAAATATGTTAACTTACAGCATTATTTGTTGAACATTTTATTGTCTTAAACTCATTTTTAATGTGCTTAGCCTACAAAGACTAAGTGCAAGTGCACATTTTCAAAAAAAAAATGTTTTCAAATTAAATGTAGGCCTAGGTACGGTAACCGGAGAATATGAGATTGCATAGTTATCAACACACGTTTTTATAGAGTATTAATAGAGAGTCTCTCATTATTTTTTGTAAAAACGTGTATAACTACATTTTAACTGGAGGCAGCCTAGAAGCAGTGGCGTAGCCAGGATTGAACTTCGGTGGGGGGGGGGGGGGAAACCAGGGGGTGTGGGGAATGGAATCCCCCAAGTTGATGGGGGACCTACCCGGAATTTTTTTAAAGATTTATTATTTTTATAATGATATTTTGAGAATTTTAACATAATTTTTTCTTGGATATTTCAATTAAAGCAATTATTAATTTAAATGAAATATATATCCGATCCGGAAGAGTCAGTGACAGACACCAGTCGAAAGCACTGCATTGCCACATTGCTCGCTAAACTGTACATGCCACGGCAGAGTAAGAGTACCATAATAACATTGTATACGTTTTGTAATTCCCGTGAGAAACACTTGTGCTAAATAAAACTAAGGATTATTTTTGTAATAACAAATGTTTTAATTTAATGTCTGATGTTATTAGTGTTACGGGTTCCATGTCTAAAATAACACTGGCAGAACTTAAATTTATCACTTTATTTACGCAAATAATCACAACACTCACTGATCAGTAATGTCTTACAGAAAAATAAGCAATTGAAAACAGATTAATCGATATTGTTCAATTAATAAATAGATTTCAATAAACTACAAAAATCAATCACTAAAAGTTAAAAGACCGATCTAATATTAAATAATAGCTGTACAATAAACTGGCCAATAATATTCAAAAAGAAACGTCGAAAAAGGACAATTAACTTTTGTAGCACTAGTATGAATCAAATAGGAAAAAGAATTATCACTATAGACACAGAGAAAGAATTATCACTATATAGGCACAATATATAGAACTGTCACAACTTGTTTATCACGACGAATTTCAAACAAGACTGAACTAATTTACAAAAGTCTCCCTCTATTTATATAATTTTCCATAATTGAGATATCTCTTGATTTTTCTATCAACTTCTACCGAATTCTAAAATAAACAATGAAAGACCTTCACACCTTCCACAATATTCTATAAGATTCCATTGATGTCTAATAAAACAACTAGAACATTCTACAAAGTACCAAGTAAACACCATAAAAGTGTCAAAAGCAGAGTAATTAATTGCTTAGGAGTAAACGTTTACATAGCAGATAACACCGAGAACCACCGTTCCTCTTTCTCTCCATTTTCACTTCCACTACACTAGTATTGTGAAAAATGACAACAACATTTCTGGGGGGGGGGGGGGTTGTATCCCCCCCCGGGCTACGCCCACATATACTGTGATGGTGGAGCCCTCTACCATAGACGAACCATCTTACTCCATAATCTATGCCTCTACCTTACAGAAGGTAGCATGATGTACAACGCGATATTATAATGGAATTTTCATTTGATTAGGAAACTTAAGAGCTGAACTACACTAAAATTTATTTTCAATTGGGGATTAAATTATCAAGAAGAAGAAACTCTGAAATAAGTTTTAGAATACGTTATCTACAATGAGACTGATGCCTACTACAAAGAATCATATTTTTTAAAAATGGAAGCTTGAGTAGAAGCTTTCAACGTGTCTCACTGATAAATTTTACGAAATAATCAAAAAAGCTAACGACACATTCATGAGTATTCATATTTTTTGTAGATTTTACGTCTTGGAGACTCCAGAGTATAAGACAAGTCAGACCAACAATATTATACAATTAACTTCATCATCATCATCATCATCATCATCTATCACGGACTAGGCATCTGCAGCCTGTTCCGGTGTCCAGCGTTTTCATTAACATATTGTTGTAAATTTAACGACTTGTAGTCAGTTTTAAATTTTGAATATATAATAAAAATGTACTCACATTTAAAAGAACGTTTAATATCTTTAATATCTCGAAAACCTTCTGCGAAATGTGAGAACATTTATTATATATTCACAATTTGAAACTGACTGCAAGTCCTTAAATTTACAACAAAACGTTAATATTAACAAAGCAGATCTTTATGGAACAAGAAATCAAAGATATGTAGATGACATTCTACTACTATACAGAGGGAACAAAAGACAATGCGAACAGCTCCGATCACACATAAACAAAATACACAAAAACATTCAATAAACAGCAGAATATGAACACAACAAATCAATAAATTTCCTAGACCTCTCAATTTCAAAGAACTCAAACCTAAAACACAGCTTCAACATTTATAGAAAACCGACAATGACAGATACGGTACCCTAAATACACAGCACCTCCAATCATCCAACACAACACAAACACTCAACATTCAGATCAATGTTACACAGACTGAACAACACACCACTATCCACCGAAAATTACAACACTGAACTAAACACAAGAAAATACCTAGCACAAGAAAACGGCTACAAACACGACCTAATTGACAAACTCAACCATAAAATAACAACCAAAAAACAAAACACCAACAACAAATACATCACAATGACATACATTAATCCCCAATCAAACAGACTAGCCAAAATCTTCAAAATAAGCCGGCCACACCATTGCATTAAGAACAAAAAACAAAATAAAAAATGCACTTGCACCAAAAACCACAATGAACACGAACAAATAAGATCTCCCAGGGATCTACAAACTGAAGTGCTCTGACTGTAACAAATTTTACACAGGACAAACAGGCCGCGCATTCAAACAACGCTACAAGGAACATTTACAAGCCTTACATACAAAAATAGAATCGACTTTTGCAGACCATATCATTCAAACTGGACACACTTTTACTGACATCACTACCAACTTACACATTCTATATATAAAATCTAAAGGACACGAACTCAACACCTTGGAACAGTTTGAAATTTACAAACACACCACACACAATAAATAATAATAATAATAATAATTTTTTTTTTTTTTTTTTTTTTTTTTAATAAATAAATGTTTTATTTCCCATACAATAATTTATGAACATATTAACATAAGTGAATATGTAGGATATATCCCTTCAGAGGCATGAGCCTGTGTTGAAGGTGACGAGTTGATACATTGCAAATAAATTATTATGGACAAAGTAGATATTATTAGTAACAATAGAATTGGTTAAGGCAAAGAAAAAAAAATCATTCTTATCTCTGTGCATCTATTATCTATGGTACTTATATTGCTAGTCGTGATAACATGTAAACCATAATACATCCAATATAATGTCTGTCACGGTGGCGATAGACCTGGTGACATCAGCAGTAAGCCAGTGACTATGTAGAAAGTCTGACACAGTCAGTCAGTGAAACAGTTATACTTATTCTTAATGAATATTTGACTGCAAGTCGTTAAATTCACATGAAAAGTTAATATTAACAACGCAGTTCGTCATGGAATAAGAAATCTAGGAATTTAAATTTTAAATCACACAAACTTTTTGACCACATTATACAGAAACCACAGTTCTTCTAACCAACAAACCAACATCGATATTTAGGATGCCTTGAAGATGGGTTTTAACTACTCGAAAACGTTCGGCCTACAGAGTAAGTAAAATACTAAGTAGAATAAGTATTCTTGATAAAAATTTGACTGCAAGTCGTTGGATTCACTTGAAAAGTTAAAATCAAAGAATTATACATTCTTATATGCACTAGTTACCATAATTACTATATCAATTATTGGAGTTGAGGCTTAATTTTGATGTGAAAGGAATATAATAATATAAAGTGGTGACTAAAATCTTCCCCTTAGCACTAGGGCGGCAGATTGCTCTGCCAGCCCCGGAAAAGTGTAAATCCGCTTCTGTAAACAGGTGTGTAATCGTGAAGTGCACCGACAGTAATCAGCGTGGAGTCCACTTACTGGTCAATTTGCTTGAAAATTATCAACAATTTGATACATTCCACAGTTCTTGGGGGACTCAGGCCCCCAAAGCCCCTCCCCTCAGAGTACGTCACTGGCAGTGTCATTGACTCCAATATTCCTAATTTGTTTTGCAGACGACTTGTGAGTGTTCTTAAAACATTTAAACATGAATGCATCTGAGTTTGTCATATGCATAATCGCTGAAATTGAAAAGAGGCAACGTTAGGGTTTAACATTATTGAAATTTAGAAAAGACAAAGATAGAGATGTGTGTTGCTGAAATTGAAAAGAGAAAGATAGAATTGATTTTCCTTGGAGCGAAAAAGAAAACAAATTGAACTGAGATGAAAGCTGACTCTTGTGCAAGGAAACTTGTTCAATGGATGCAATATGATTGACACTAGATCCGCTCTATTATAGCAATTAGGTAAGTGATTCAACTGACCAATTACTTCCAATTTAATTGAAATAGTTTATGAATGTGAATAACCTCTGGTCTCAGGATGAACATGATTTACAGTAGGGTAGGACTGGCATTGGTTCCATTCAAGAATCAGACTTGAAAAAATAGAAACTTTTCTTGAATAAATAAAGTATGACGTATCTTGGTGCCATTTGCTGAATAAAAATAATCATCTTCGCCGGAATAGGTCTAGATATGCTTGCCGGAATACGTATTACTAAGGGTTTTTTCAATTTGTGTCACATTTTACCAATATTAAATGGGTGTATAATAAGTTGAGCTTTCTGTTGCCAGAAAATTAATTTTATAAATTAGTTAAAGTAATAAACTTTATAAACTTAAAAGACACTTTTGAATGGAAATTGACTCACGTTATGGCGTGACGGCCGTTTCAAGATGACGGAAACAAGATGGATCTTCAACATCATAATAAACTTTATTATAGAGAGAAAAAATTCCATTTATGTCTTCAGCTGCGTTTCATTACAAATCAAATCACATTTATTCAGATTCTCTTCAAATACAAATACAATTTAAAATTAAATACAACTTTTTAGCAAAATTAAAACCCATTATGCATGCCTGTGCACAGGTGTGAGTTGCAAAACAATTTAAACAAAATATTCGATAAAATTCGATTTACAAAGATGATGGATGAAAAACGGAAAGAGTCAGAGTGATGAGGGAGAATCAAGAATATTTATTGGCCATTAAGTACAGTGTCATTATACAATAGGCTTTGTCAATATTGAGCAGGTCACAATGCACAGACCAGTCACATGTTTTACAAATAAGTCACAAAGTACCGGTATTACATACATTGACTAGATACAATTCACTCTTGTACTAAACTAAATCAGATTCTTATATTCAACACAGTTAAACAATACAATTACTTCCTGTTTACAACTAATGTATCTAAACCTAATATAAAACACTAACATTTAACAACTAAAATCCAGCTATTTGAGTCATGGCTAAGGTACTCGTCTATTGTATAAAAAGCCTGTTGCTTAAGCCAATTTGATACTGTAAACATGAATTTTTTGTGAGGTAGATTTTTATTATCATGGGTAGTTTGTTGTATAATAAATATTGCTGGTAATTATGGCTTTTGAAAGATGTATATGCAGTCTGATGTATGGCATAACTAGGTTATTTCTATTTCTGGTTCTATGGTCATGCTGATGATTATGTCTTTTAAATAGTGTTGAGTTTGTTTTTACATGGACTAAATTACAATAAATATACATTGAGTAATGAATTTTATGATGGTGATTGATGAGTTATACCTTCAGTTTTAAGTGTGCTCCGAACCACAGGGAAGTGATTTTACAGCAAAGAACAGAGTTCTCATCTCATTTTACCAATCAAGTTACACTTCCTAGTATCTTTCCTACAAGAGAAACTCGCCTGCGGCTCGTACGTAGTGCATTTCTCTCATAGGACTACTCTTAGTTTAGTAGTTAAATAGTTTTATAGTTTAGTAGGACTTCTTAACCTACTGTTTCCTCAAAAATAATTAATCAGATTCTAACCAATTTTGATGTAGAAAAGTGTGTTCCCTAGCTTTCCTCTCTTCTATAAGCTGTGATGTCCTTCCACCAATGACATCACACTTCCTTTGATGCTATATGCTATATGTCATATCTGTGCTCTATGATTCATTAAGCAATTACCAATTAACTATCAAGAAAGCACATGCAGAAAATAGATTAGTACAATCTGTGCATCGCTTGTTTCATACATGATAGTTTAGCAGACAGTTTGCCTCTTTCCCCACCATCATCTTCCAGCTCCAGAATGGAAATAGCATCCGTAGCTTGCAGAGTATTGCAGTCTGAGGATTGACTCTTGAACAATGCGTTTACTATTACTTTTGTCACTTCTACTATTACCGATTGGCCCCATAGTAACTAGATCGCCGAATAGTAAAAAATCTGTTGAAGATTTGCTCAAAACCCCTGATCATCAGAGTGATTCCAGTTTTGACGATTATGGCGATTACAGTAATTACGACGATAAGGATTACCTCAGCAAGAATAATGGTAATGTATAGTGATGGGTTTATTTGATTTAATGTAGTTTTATTTCAATAAAAATTCAATCCATTTGAAAAGAAAATTATTTTTATTGATGATTTGAATATTTATTAATTTTTCAATAATTAATAGAAAAAACATGAAAATGACACTAGACACTATTACTTAAGCGGTTGCCTTTATTTATTTATGGTTTTTTAATTTTTTTAAGGTGTGTGAATTTTTTCATAGGAGGCAATCCTTTAAAATGTGTTCACCCTTCAAACCTTCAACCCCTCAAATATATTGCTGGTGGATATAAAAAACATCGATATTTATTTATATTGAAAAAAAAAACCGTGCCGAATCCAAGAATATTTTGGGGGGACCACCTGAAGTTCTCACCCGCACAAAAGACACAAATGAATCTTTTTTAGCATTCTTTTAAATCTAGGGGGTGACATCCCTTTTAACCTCCCCCTCCTCATCGATGGTTCGTGCTCTTGAAGACAGCAGGTTGCCTAACAAGTTACAATTTCAAACAGATTACATTTCATAATACAGAAAGAAAAAAGGTTATTTAATGATAAATTCTTGGATTTCTTGTTCCATAGCGATCTGCGTTGTTAATATTAACTCTTTATAATAGTAAATAGAGATGATGAACTAAGAAAAAAAGGGAACATGATTAGAGAAAATAAAAATTAATCATGCTGAATGAATTGATATAAAAAATCAGCTCATAAACTCAAGGTAACAAAGAATAATATAATTCCATGCTTTATCATAGCCTACAAAAGTATTATAAAAGCTGGACTTGAAAATAATAGTCTTCCTTGGTTCTCTTATTTAAGATAATCATTGTTAATTTTTTAAGTGAATTCAACGACTGCAAGTCGTTGAATTCACTTGAAGAGTTAATATTAACAACGTAGTTCGTCATGGAACAAGAAAATCAGGAATATAATCATTGTATTGTTAAACCCAAGAAGCGAACAAATCATTCCTCTTTGGAATTAACACTCATGAAATTTATTATGAAATAAAAAAGAAAGGTAATATGCCGTCTAGTCGTGTTTTGTTTATGGTATCGTACTTCATGTGAATGAAACTTCTATTAAAATAATTTTATACAACATAATTTATTAATTTTTAATTTCTCAATGATCTTGCTGTGTAGTATAAATTTGGCGGTTGGTAAACTGCAAGTTCCTTCAAAACCAACATGATAATTTAACCCAGCATTATTTTCAATGAAGAACATTTCAAAGGCCTTGTTTCTCCATTGATAAATAGTTGATTGATCTTGTGAATTGACTGTTAAGGCGAGCGAAGCGAGCTCTCCAGCTAGTATCAGAATACAATATCCTAAACCTATATCAAATAATTCGAATAAATTTCAAATTTTCAGAAACAACAAACGACAAATCCGTTCCAGTAGTGAATGCCTCCTCTGGTGCATCTCTTTTTCACAGCCTGCAAAAATCTGTTGACATAAAGAAAGATTTCAATCAAGGAAAGTCTGAATCAGGTAATAGCAAATTTAATTAATTCAGCGCCTTCATGTTTTATTTACGCCTTAAATCTAATCAGATGTTATTTCAGTTCTTTCCTCTTAATCTCTTACTTAAGTCTATAACTCAATATTTATAAGTCTATATTTTAAGTCTACTGCATTAATCCTATTAGTAGGTATTTCAATTAAGCTATTCTTCAATACTTTAATATTTACTTATGATACTCAGCAGTACTTTATACTTTATAATAGATCGTTCATGAGCAATCTTATTAAAATTCAGAATTGTTTTTTGATTTTTAGCTATCTAATGTAGTGCTCTAGACTCATATCTCACAATAAAATCTAATAATCATAATAAGAATAATCAGTAACGTAATTCACTTTTAATTTTATTATTATTATTATTATTATTGTTATTATTATTATTATTATTATTATTACTATTGTTGTTGTTGTTGTTGTTGTTGTTGTCAAGCAACCTTTCAGGTATGTAATTTTGAGTGAATAAAATATTTTTCTATTTTATTCTATTCTATTATTATTCATGTTTTGTATTTTTGAATTAATGCTGATCTGTGTTGTGATTTTGTGACTATTTGTAATGCTCCCGATGAGCTCAATAGTTGCTGCAATAAAGATTTATATTTATTTATTTAAACATATATCGTTCATGAAAAGTCTAATCAATTACCTATGTTATCTAATTATATTTTTTGTTTTTAGGTATTTTAAGCAGTGCTCCGGGCACCTCGTTCTCAAGTAATGAAGCACCATCAGGTCCAGGTAAGATTTAATTACATTTTTTCATGAATATTTTTTTAACCATTCAATTATTTAATGAAAATCATTAGAAAACTTTCAAACTACCAACATGGCACTGTCTATTAAAATCAAAGTGTCTCAATTATTATGTTACAGTACTTAAACAGAAATCAAGATTACTGTGGATCAAATGAAAAAAAAAATAAAAATCTAATATCAAAACTGACACTATATTTCTATTTAAATCATGATTTTACTCCATTTTGAGTGAGTAAAATCATAATTTAAATAGGAACACAGTGTCAGTCTTGATATTAGATTGTTCATCATGTATATTGTCATGAAAAACATCACAGATTAAAATTAAATTTAGATCAAGCCCTCACAAAATTGATTCAAAAATGTTGAATTTGAAAAACTTTTGCTTCATTTTTTATTAATAGAATATTGATTTCTATTATTTCCTTATTTGGAGAATATTAAATTTAATTTGTAATTCCACATTGCTTATTCACTCTGAACATTCTAACTATAAATTGATAACACAATCATTTTTAATAAATTTGAACACTCAATTAAAAATTGCGCTTCAAGCTATTTAAGAATTCCTGGATTTCTTGTTCCATGACGAACTGCGTTGTTAATATTAACTTTTCATGTGAAATTTAACGACTTGCAGTCAAATATTTGTTAAGAATAAGTATAACTCACTTAATCTGTAGGCCGAGCGCTTTCGAATCTATGAGATCCATCTTCAGAGGCGTGGGTTCCTAGATCATCATGTCAGTTTTTTGGTTAGAAGTGTTGTGGTTTTTGTAAAATGTGATCAAAAAGTTTGTGAGATTTAAAATTTAGTTGTTCATTGAGAATGTTTTGTTTATTGTGTGTGGTGTGTTTGTATATTTCAAATTGTTCCAAGGTGTTGAGTTCGTGTCCTTTAGATTTTATATGTAGAATGTGTAGGTTTACTTTTACTGACATCAGTACCAACCTACACATTCTACATATAAAATCTAAAGGACACGAACTCAACACCTTGGAACAATTTGAAATATACAAACACACCACACACAATAAACAAAACATTCTCAATGAACAACTAAATTTTAAATCTCACAAACTTTTTGATCACATTTTACAAAAACCACAACACTTCTAACCAAAAAACTGACATGATGATCTAGGAACTCACGCCTCTGAAGATGGATCTCATAGATTCGAAAGCGCTCGGCCTACAGATTAAGTGAGTTATACTTATTCTTAACAAATATTTGACTGCAAGTCGTTAAATTTCACATGAAAAGTTACTATTTAAGAAGTTACAATTTTTTATTAAATGCTAAATCTCATGTTAACTCACTTGACGTGTGTGAATTAATTTCATATGATAATTTTACATGAATTTACAAAAACATTTAATAAATTTGAACACTCACTTAATGCGCTTCAAGTTATTTAAGTGGAGTTACAATTTATAATAAATTGCTAAATCTCTTGTTAACTCACTTAATGTGTGTAAATCGATTTCATGTGAAAATTGTACTCACGTTTGTGTACAATTATCGTTACAATTTAGTTTGGGTTTAGATGTGAGTAAAATCGTTACAATGCTTTATTTCAGGTTTTAATGTGAGTGGAATACTTCGTTAATTATTTATTTTTCAGACTCTGGCATGATGTGCGAATTTGAAGGCTTAACCTACAAAGATGGAGAGCAATGGATTCCAGAGCCATGCATCCTATGCAACTGTTTTTATAGAACAGTTGGCTGCAAGCAAATGGAGAATTGTACTGGTAATAACGGTAAGTGATATTGATTTTACTTGAATAAAATATCAATTAATTAATGAATTCTATTTCAGGAACTTCAGAGGATAGTTACAAAAACAGTTTAAATTTCACACAACATTCTATAATGTATTAGTACCTATACATAAATAAACTACCATCAAATCATTCCATCTTCGTCACTGCTTGTTATTTGAACATCATTTATAATGATGTAAATAAATAAATAAAAAATACATAAAATCAAATCAATGATTCAAAAAATATTAGAGCTGAACAGTTAAAATGATCACAAAACCGTGGCAAGATCAAAAAAGTCTTCAAATTTATGTAATTTAATTTTAAGATTTTAAGTTTAGGTTTGTAACTTGGATTCGTCGGAACAGGTTTTGTTTGAAATTGAATAGTAAAGATCAAAATCAATTTTGAACATGTCGTATTGTTGTATAATGGACAAGTTTCTTTTTTTATTGAGTATTCCAGTATGGAATTCAACCAGTAAAATGGATGTTATCTGTTACAGAATTCCCCAAAGGACCACCAATCAATATTACAGCACCGCAAAAACAAGTAAGGATTTTTAATAAGTTTTAAAACATATTTAATAATGGGAAAATATTTCTTAGTTTATTTCCATGACTACTTTTTCTGTACATTTTATATTTTGATAATCATTAATTGAATAATTTTCAACTTTCCATGTTTTACAGCTGTCACACGGATTGATAATCTTTGCAACTGAGAGGAATAAGAGCGATGTTGGTAAAATATCTGGATAATAGGGAAGTGATAGCCGAGTGCCGTAGCAGGTATCTGTTCAATCAGAGATAAGCTACGAAACTCATGGGCGCTCTTTGTAAGGGTGACCGATTGGATTGACCAGCAAAAAAGACAGTTCTCTGCTGTAAAATCACTTCCCCGTTGGTTCGGAACCCACCTAAAACTGTAGATCCAGCTCATCAATCACCATCATCCAATTCATTACCCACGCTCAGGTCTCAAACCTATGTGGGCTTCATCCTCCGAAAAAAAATCACAGTAACAAATTACTTCAATGTCATATATTGTCACAGAAAAGAGACAATTACTACTCCTGTCTTTGTTACTGTTATATCTGCAATCATTCTTTCAGCCTCATAGTCTAATATTATTAATTATTTTCCATTATTGATTGTTAATGTCTTCACAAATAATTAACATTTATTATAAAAATTATTTCCAATTATCCAAATATTGTGTTGGTAAAATGATTAATTATTTACAATAGTGATTATTGTTAATGTCTTCACAGATTATACATTCAAAGTCATTCACAGATCATCAAAGTCAACAATATTTCCAATAACTATTATAAGTTGCATGAGCCAATTTTTTAAAATTTGTTTTAAATTTTTATTCAAGGTGGTTCAACCTGAAGACGAAGCACCTCGAATAGCATCACATAGAATTCCCAGCATGCCAGGGAATCCAGGGCCACCAGCTATGTCACCAGATGTAAGTATCGTGGAAAAATTCAAAGCACTCAAAGAAAATTCATAATTGATAACTTATGCTGCAAAATATTCAGTGAAAGTCATGAAAACTTGAAGCCCAATCATTGTTACCAATAAGTTTCATTCCTTGTTGATTTTTTTGTTTCGTAGACATATTTTATTTTTCCTTATTCTTTTGACTAGCAATATTCACCAATTATACAATTGCACTAGCAATTATACAATAATTACAATGTAATAATATATTTATTTATTTATTTATTCATTCCTTTAACAAAAATACAGTCAATGTGAATACAACAGGCTATTGCCCAAAACTGCTTTTCACAAAATTTTAAAGTAGGATCAAATCTTAGGTTAAGTCGCTGTTTCACTTGAAATTTTACCTTGAAGCACAATAATTATTCACAATCACAAGTGTAATAATAATATCTAATAATAATAATAATAATTAAGTAATAAAGTAAGAATAAATAATAATGATAATTGACCAAACGAAGAGAGTTCTCTGTTTCACCGTTGAGTCGACCCCACTCTTGTTTACCTCTTTTTCGACCTCTCTGTTTACGCTCTTGAGTCGTCCGTTTTGCATTTGAATCAAAATGTTGTCTGTCTGTCTGTTTGTAACGCATTTGCGGCTAAACGCGTGAACCAAATTCAATGGAACTTTGCATGGATCTTCCTTCAAGAAATGCCCAGCGATTTATGTGTAAGGATTTTCGAAATGTGCTTGCATCTAAAGGCAATTCAACAGAAAAAAGTGAGGCTATTAGGCCTCCTTCTATGGGAACATATGAGGACATATGAGAACATAATGTTATATTTTAATTGTCTTTGGTGATATCCTCATTACTCTGACAAAACGAAAACTTTATAAAGTGAACTTCAAAAATTATGTTGTTTCATGACATATTTATTCCAAATAACATGTCAAGTTATGAAAATAAGACGATGTCAGGTGAAATTGAGTCGAATACTAGGTTTCTTGTATTTAACCTTACATAAGCTATGAAATATAAAGCTTCTTTAATATTCCATAGATAGGGATTCAATAGATGAATGGATAGGTAAATTCAATTCAATAAATAGCAGTCTAGAAATTCAAGCAAGAATATTATTTTAATAAATTCATAACTATGAAACTTCTTCAACATTCTATAAATAGAAAATCAATAAATAGGTAAATGGTTCAATTTTATTCATCTCAATAATCAATGTAAATTCAAGCAAGAACAATTCTCAGTTTATTTAGTGTTTTATTATATTCCAGCTATCATCTTATTACCATCAGCTAGCTCTTGCAAATGCTGGAAATGAGAAAGGGCCAACCGGTGGAGAAGGCTATCCACCTGAGCCATACCAATACATGCAAATGCAGGTACAAGCAGGACCAGTGGGACCTCGAGGTGAATCAGGTATTTATTTATTTTTTCAAATAATTATTATAAAAAATAATGTGAAGTGGGGCTTCCTGCTCTCCAAGGAATCGCTGGTTTGTATTACAGTATTGTTATATTCATTGTAAATCATGGACGTAGTTAAGTGGGAGAGTAGACTTTTCAGTCTAAACTTTGCCACGTCAAGGAAAAATAAATAAACTATTCTATTCTATTTTATTCTATTCTATTCTACTCTATTCTATTCTGATCTTAGAGGACTCCCAGGGTCATTTTGTTTTGTTTTTAGAATTTTCGAAAATTTTCTTCCTTGAAAGCAGTTAGCTCAATTCCCGATCATTACATTCTGTATGAAATACAAAGAAAGGAAGAAAATCGTAAGTAGAGTTCCATTTTGGTTTATTTTTAAAATTTTCTAAATTTTCCTTCCTGGAAAGCAGGTAGCTCAATAACCAATCACCGCGACTGCAGTGGCTCTATATAATTAGGTTTGTTTTAGATTTAGTTGATTTTAGACTTAGATTTAGTTCTTGGATAGTGATCATTATTTAATGTTGTACATTGGTGTCTAATTTTCTACAACTAAGTGAAATATCCAACATGGGAGTTTCTTTTTGTCATCAAAAAGTGGTAAGTTTAGAATAAAATTGTGATTCTTCACAACAGGAGAAGTAAACAAGTTATAAATCGTTTTAGAGAATAAAAAGATCTATAAAGAAAATATAAAAGATGATTTTTTCGATCAGATGAGTAATTAGATAAAAAATCTGAAAATAGTGGAAAATGCCCGGATCGGGGATATTTTACGGGCACAGGATTGGCCAGACCTCAATGTGTTTTTTTTTTTTTTTTTGTAGATCACGTATTGAACACTCCTGTATAAGACAAGACAAATCAACAATAATTATATTCATACAATCTTACCAATCTTCGTAACACTAGTTACCATAATATTTACTATAGCAATTAATTGAGGTGAGGCTTAATTTTAATCTGGAAGGAACTCTTGTAAACTATAAAAAGCTTTATTAACTAAATATATTTGTTCAATTGTTTTTTAAATATTTCTATATTTTCAAGATTCTTTAAAAACTGCGGTAGCTTGTTTAGAGTTTGCTGCTACCAATATAACTAGGTTTTTATTTGAATAAACTACTATTGTGACTCACCAAGTGATAATCTCCTCGGCTTCTTGTATTATAATCGTGTACGTCAAAATTTTGGTTAATATATCACTCTTTTTTACACATAAAGTAGCTTCTTACACATATAAGCAAAGTAAAAATAGGAGAACATGTACCTTGAACAACGGCCTACATGAATCTAATGTATTAATAGATACACCTAACAGCTTTATTTTAGATCTTCATCAAGGTAGTTTTTATGAGTTTTGAGTTACCCCATTCTAAAATAGCATACCAAATATGTGACAGTAAGAGTATATGGTCAGCTGTAAAGTAATCTAGAAAGCTGTCATGTTCATGCTCATTTTCGTAGAATTTTTAAACGATTTTCCCCAAACTCTAATTAAAAATCGTTTTCATTACTTGAAGGACCACCTGGACCTCCTGGAGTACCAGGATTTCAGGGCGCAAGAGGGGAGCCGGGTGAAGCGGGACCTCCTGGTCCCCAAGGAACAGCCGGTCTTAGAGGACTTCCTGGACCACCAGGCAAAGATGTAAGTTGCTCCGAAATTATTCACCGAACGAAGAGAGGTCTCTGTTTCAAGTCGATTGGTTTGAATTAATTGTTTTCAATTGATTGGTTTGGTCTGTATATCTGTAATGCATTTACGGCTAAACGCTTGGACCAAATTCAATGAAATTTTGCATGAATCTCCTTTCCAAGGAATGTCCAGCGATGGATTTTCAAAATTTTCTTGCATTTAAAAGATAATTAAAAATAAAAAACAGCAAGGAGCTTAGGCCTTCTTAAGAAACATAAATGATTTAAAAAATATCAGGTGGTTGTCAATGAATGAGTTATTCATTTATTAATGCATGGAAAAAGTTTTCAGACAGATTTAATGTTAATTTCTTTGTATCATAGATGTATTTTTTTTGTGACTTGAGTAGAATTAAGTCTTATTCATCTAAGATACAAAAAAGGCTACATCAATATTGTCTTGCTTCCTATACGTCTCTGTCGAATGATGTTTTGTATGCAGGAAGTAGCTCAGAGGATGGTGTGCTAGATAGTATACACACTCACCTGTGTAGCATAGAGCTTCAGAATTTGTTTCAGTGGGTTTGCATAGATACAAAACTCTGTTAGTTCAGTGAGGAAATTAATTGCTCACTCCTCGTTTGCGTAGTACGTTCTTTGGACCAAAACATAATGTTGAGGTCTGAAGAATCACCTACAGTCGAAATCGGCTATGGTACTATACATATACATAGATGTGCATACATAAATGTCTATTCATAGATGTAGGACTCTTGCTAGTACTTTATTATTTATTTATTTAATTATTTATTTATTTAGCGTAGGCTTATCGTATAGCATATTCAGTAAGAATCATCTCTTGTCACCAATATAAATCTTTAAAAATAAAATAATATATATATATATATATATATATATATATATATCACTATAAAGCCAAGCTATCCATACATATAGTGCCAGATTGTGCTGATTTTATTTGCTAGTACTGTACTGTTCTTTTCGCACTAAGATGTATGAGCCGTATAAATGACTGGCTGTTATAGTTATCTTGGAATATATGATTATTAAATAATCAAATTCTGAATCCTATGATTGGTTGTTAATCTAATTCTTGAATCTATGACTGTTTGTCAATATAAATCCTTTATTCTATGTTTGGTTATAAATTTAATTCTGGACTCTGTGATTGGTTGTTAGGGAGCAACAGGTGAGGATGGCGAGCCAGGATTGGTGGGCGCCCCTGGGTCCCCAGGCACAAGGGGCCCCCCAGGATTGCCGGGGCACATTGGCATGAAGGGGCACCGAGGATTACCTGGGTTACAAGGCGAGAAAGGGGAAGTGGGTCCTGTTGGAGAGAAAGGTGACACTGGAAATGTGGGACAGCCTGGACCTGCTGGACCTCCTGTAAGTAAAACGTTCCGTGTTATAATATCTAAATATTCAAATGTACAGCTTTGTATTTGATGAAGTATATGAACTATGTAGTATATGAATTGGTAATAATAATGAGCGTAAGGCTTTTATTGGTGGGGAGACCCTTATGGGTGATGAAACCCTTATGATGTAGTAGGACTACTAGACTAGAATTTTCTCTGTGATGTTTTCCATGACGAAATACTTAATGAACAATCTAATATTAAAACTGACGCTGTATTTCACTTTTAAATAATGTTTTACTCACATATATTGGAGATGGTTGAGGAATGCATTTCACTTCTGAAAAGAAGCTGAAACACCATAAACAAGATAGAACCATCGTACTCAATGACCAAACACAATTCAAATCAGACGCAATTTTCAACTACATAATGGCTGCTCACCCTAACTTCAACAAAGCATGACCCCTGGCGGCAGGCTGACGAAGCTTCTTTTCAGAAGTGAAATGCATTCCTCAACCAACTCTAATATATGTGAGTAAAACATTATTTAAAAGTGAAATACAATCTCAGTTTTGATATTAGATTAGAATTTTCTATTCTACTTGATTATAAAATACAAGGAACTATTTTATAGAATGAAGTAAATAAAATATGGAATAAATTAAATAAAACATAGAAGACAATTTTCAATTTCAATAAATTTGATTATTGAATTTCTTCATTTTTTTCCCATTACGGACTGCACATATTAACTCTACTTTTTGGAGAATAAATCACGAAATTGCAGATATTTATATAAGAAAATAATAATGATTATTAACTTACATTTACAACGAGATCTTTCGGCTGTCACGCCATTTTCCTGGTTGTGCTCTGCAGTTGCAGTGTAGACTACAACACTGAAGAGCATAACAAGTTTTAAAATAAATTTAACTTCTAATTTTTAAATAAATATTGAATGCAAAACTTGAGAATCAGGATAAAATAATGATCGAGTCCGATATCTTCTTTGCATTGGTGATGGTGATATTGTTTTAATTAGTTACCCATTATAAATATGATTTGATGTTGTCAAAACCACTTTTATTATGAAAGCATGAGATACTTGAGTTTCAACGATCCCGTTATTATCAATCTCAATGAAACTATAGCCAAAATACAGAGAAGCTTAATACAGGTATTAAGCCTGTATTATTACAGGTATTAATACCTGCATTAATATTCTTTATAGACGAATACTATTGGTTTGTAGAATGTGAGCCTCTCATAGGCCGAAATAATCCAATTTGGAGGCTTGTCATTGGACACACCCTTTAGTAACAGGTAGTGCCGCGAGACTATATAGTAACCAGAACCAGATTACTTTTGAAAGATTGGTCGCAACCGCGAGCTTACATTTAATATAAAGTAATATTTATCAAGTTATAATGTCTGTCATACAATAATTATTTCAACCTATAACTCAATTAAAAATCTCACATTTATAATACTAATACTAAAAACAGATTTTTGTATAAAATTGCGATTTTGTCAAATTGATCTTCCATCAGTAGCCTATTTCTGGTCAAATCAAAATGATTAGTCTTTTTGCAAAGCAAATATTGTATTGATCTCGAGTTAAGTGATTGGAAATAAGTTATATTTTATTCCTTTAATGTTTATAAATTTTTGAAGTTTTTTTATATTTGCAAATTTAACCTGTTGAATTCATACAATTTTATTTTGTTTCAGGGTGCGATTGGATCTAGAGGTGAAAGAGGTAGAGAGGGTGCTCAAGGACTTCCTGGATTGCGAGGTGCAGATGGCTTGCCTGGTCCTGCAGGACCTCCTGTAAGTTCAAATTTCAAGTTGTAAATTTAAGTTCATAACATTTACTCATGAGGTTTGGTACTTTAAATTATCTACCTCCTCAGAGATTATTTTTTTAAAATCTGTACTGTTATTTATTTCAAACATATAACAAGCATGTTATGGTCATGTAGCAATTGAACACTATAGGTACATTTCTTATCTCTTGTTGATCATAATATATTGTAATATAAACTTAATAAAACAACTTTTGAATGGAAATTAACTCACGTTATGGCGTGACGGCCGTTTCGCTCTGTTGTCTAGAGCATCGTCAGACGACTCACAGTACACGCCATAACGTGAGTTAATTTCCATTCAAAAGTTGTTTTATTAAGTTTATATTACATATTAGTGGAAACAAGATGGATCTTCAACATCATAATATATTGACTGCATTATCGTTGTTTCGAAAAATTTTGTTGTGAAGTGCGTTTTGTTACTGCAAATATATTTTGCATTGTTCTCAGTATAATTTGATGCATATGCAGATCCTAACATCAAATCGATTAATCATTATAATAATTTAATACGACTTTATTTCAAAATGTTTCATCTTTTCAGGGAACAGAAGGTAAACAAGGTCCAACAGGATTTCCAGGACTGAGTGGTACCAAGGGCGAAGAAGGTGCTATGGGACCTAAGGGCAGTCAAGGTCTTCAAGGTCTCAAAGGTGTGTTGTAAAACGGTATAAGCATTCAAATTACTGAATTAAATAATGTAAGTTTGTGATTATTTAGTCCCTTTTAATAGTTTTTTTTTATTTATAACGTCTTTTCTGCAGGTATTTAACTCAGGTGATGCAGCTAAGCAGCAAAAATTTCAAAAATAAAGTTTCAAATGATATCTTGTGTATTTCTAATATAGTAATTTTGAGTTTGAAAATTTAAAAAGAGTCCCATCACCCATTTTTGTATATGTAGGCTATTTGATAAGTATTTTTAACCGTGAATTTGTTTATAGCCTATTCGTTGGAAATTAGACTCACTGTAGGAGAATCTTCAAAACAACGTTAAATTATCATAAATTGCTTAATAAGCTTGCAATACTGGTAATAGGATAAACAAAAATTTTTTCTTCTCCCTCTATGATATATAATTCAAACTGTATTTCAATGTAGCCTATCATAATCGTGCTAAATAAAAAAATAAAAAAAAATAAATAATAAAAAAATAATTGTCATGATCATTTATGGTAAACTGTATTCTTGCTAGTTTGAACCAAAAGAACTGTTACAGAGGATTGTACACATTGTGAAACATACAAAATTAATTAAATTTCTCAAGTCATTAAGAGAGAGTTTCATAATAATATTATGTATTATAAAGTGGAAGAATTTTGATAAATTATTTGAAAACCATAGATCAAATTACGGTGGACATTTCCATTGCCTGAAATTTATTATTGCATTTTTAATGTCTCTACTTTATTTTCCCATTTTTTTCAGGAGAAACAGGACTTCCTGGTCCTGCCGGTGAAGCAGGTCCAATGGGTGTGGCTGGAAAAGATGGCTTAGCTGGAGAAAAAGGCAGTCCAGGCTCTCCTGGATTTGTGGGACCTCCTGGATTTCCTGGAGCAAGAGGGCCTCCAGGTCCACCTGGTACTATTGGTCCTCCTGGACCTTCTGGAGAACCTGTAAGTAATAAAATTTACTAAAATGCTAGAGAATACAATAATAAAGAAATAGAAAAAGTAAGTATATAAAAAGTAAAATATATGGCAAGGAAAAAAGGAAATAAATAGGAGATCTTACAGTACAGTCTGCAACATTTGAAGAGCAAAATTTGTACCCATTTCACGCAGAACTTTTCGCAATGGATCACTGAATGGATATTAAATATCCATTCAGTGATCCATTGCGAAAAGTTCTGCATGAAATGGGTACAAATTTTGCTCTTCAAATGTTGCAGACTGTACTGTAAGATCTCCTATTTATTTCCTTTTTTCCTTGCCATATATTTTACTTTTTATATATTTACTCTTTCTATTTCTTTATTATTGTATTATCTAGCATTTTAGTAATCCATTACGTTTGTCATATGGTGTTAGAATCTTTATTTTTTTCTTTATATTTCTTAAATTGTATAGACCAGTCTTTGAGGTCAATGAAGATTGTTTGGCGTTAAGCTGTAAGCCTCTATTGGTTGTGAATGTGTATAAGCTGAAGAAATAAATTAAATAGAGGAATCAATTCATACTTGCATTTCACTGAACACTTTAGTGATGATTGACTTCTTGATATTAGCATAGACGAACCATTAAACCATCTTACTATCCCTGATCAATGATATTAGTGATCAAATCCTCACTTATTAACAGCTATATTCCAACAAAAAAATAAGGAAATCATTTTTTATTACAGTAATCTAAATTTCAAATTTGAAGAGTGAAATGAAATTACTAGATTTTTGATTATATTTTTTATACTTTGTTCATTTTTTTTACTTTGTTCATTTTTTTATACTTTGTTCATTTCTTTTCAATTTGTCAACTTCTTTAGTTAGTGAAGTTTAACACACACAATGAAATAATACAACGTAGGCTTACTCCAAGAATAGAAATAGCACTATGTTCTTTTTTATAACTCTGGTAACTAACAAAGAGCAACCCATTCATCATTTACGAGTTCTTTTTGTCAGGTATAGCATGAGCATGTGATGCGGCATAGCACCAGTGACAATAATTAATACAGAAGAGAGGGAAGCCGTAGCCTCAGTCTTTTTTTCTTCTTTTTTCTGAAGATGATGTCTTGGAGACTCCTGTTGAGAAGTATAAGACAAGTCAGATGTCACCAACTGCCGTAGAGAGATGGTGTTATACATGCCGTTACAATACAATAGATCTTTATTGCTAATAAAAAAATATAAAACGAATTCTTAACACACAAAAGAAAATTTATCGTACAATTTCGCAATAAAATAAAAATTTCTTGGCGCCACCCAGCAAGAGAAGCCCCTGTCCCCTGGGTGAGAGTATTAGTTTATAAAGTAAATTTTATAAGAAAATAGTTATTGAGAAAAAGAAAAAATAGTCAAAAGTTAAATCATAAGGAAAAGGAGAAATAAAGGAAAAAGATAAAATTATCCATTATTCAAATATTTATAAAATTATAAAAAAAATTATCTCTATCCAATAAAATTAAAATTATTTATCTGTTCCATCTTGTGTCCACCCGTATTTTTGAGAGAACTAAACAATCTACTTGGAATGCAATTTACTAGTTTTGTGCTAAGATATCTCAATTGTCTACGTACTATTGTTAACTGAAAGTAATTTATTATATATTTCTCATGTGAATTTAATCTAAAATTGTATAAAGTAATAGTATTATTTACTGTAAATTCATCCTTCTTTACCCATATATAGTAAACTAGTTTATTCATAGGTAGAAACTTGCTGTGCAGAACTGACCTTTTTGAGTCGCGGTGGACGCGTTTCGAACTATGTGGTTCTTCTTCGGCGCTTGGTTACCGATTCTAATTTTATATATAATTGACGTGTAGTCATCACCTTGAATTGTTCAAATGTGTCTCTACTGGAAAAGGCTCTTGGCTTATTGTTTTTGTTCTAAAAACATCCGCTGCAGTTGAACATGTATTGTAGGTAGGCTACGTTTGTGAAAGGCTAGTATTAGAGACCTTGCTCCCTGCCCTGCCATCATGAGCTAGCTGGCAAGGTCCCAGCCCCACACACAGTTGCTTCTCCTATCATGCAGCTCACAACTCATGCTAAACCTTACGAATTGTAACTGTTACATAGTGCTCATTCTTCTCCCATTACATTATTCATGTTACTGATTAATTCATATTCTGCCCAATTCCCATTTTTTCTGAATCCTCTACCTGTTATAATATTTCCAATGTCTTCATGTTTGTGTATTCTCTCATATTTAATATTTTCTATACTAAATAATTCATGTATTTTTATCATTTTTTAGGGTTTGCCCGGAGAACGAGGCCCTAAAGGTGAGACTGGAGCCAAGGGAGATACAGGCGCCATTGGCCCAAAGGGTCCGCCAGGTGCCGAAGGGCCTGAAGGGCGGAAGGGGAAGAGGGGAAGTCAAGGACAGCGGGGACCTGTAGGGCCACCCGGGGAAAGAGGACTGCCTGGAGAGAGGGGGCTCCACGGGCTGGATGGACCACAAGGGTTGAAAGGTTCGTCGCTAAATTTTTATTAAATTTGTTTATTGAAACAAAAGTCTTATAGTGACGAAGGCTGACGAAGCTTCTTTTCAGAAGTGAAATGCATCCTTCAAGCATCTCCAATATAAGTGAGTAAAACAATATATAAAAGTGAAATACAGTGTCAGTTTTAATATTAGATTGTTCATTAAGTATTTCGTCATGGAAAACATGACAGATTATTATAGTGAATATAAATGTTTAATATAAACTGAAAAAAAACACTTTTAAATGGAAATATTTCCATTTAAAAGTGTTTTTTTAAGTTTATATTACATATTAGTGGAAACAAGATGGATCTTCAAAATCATAAAATGTTTAATGTTTAGTGTAAATTAACCTCAACATTTTGGACAATATAGGATAATAAAAATTTGTGAAGAGAGTAGTTTTCTTCTTTGCTGTATCATCACTTCATTGTTATTCTGTCAATAAATAAATAGAATAATCATTTTTCTTCCTCCCTTTTGACGTATTTGTTAATAGATTTAATTAAGTACCTATATTGAATAATTTAGTATTTATTCCAGTATTATGTTTAAGTTGTTTTTGTTTTGTTTGTTTTTTGTTTATTTTGTTCTTTTTTGAGCTGCTTAAAATCTATCTATAACATTTTTCTATCTTTATAATAATTTATTCTTTCTTTTCTTAAAATTATTGTCTTCTCTAAAATTCTACTACTCCTTCATTATGTTTGGCATTTAGGCATATCGTGTTAAAATGTTTTTTCTTCATATTTATGAAAATTGTTTAGTTGAGTCTTTGAGATAAATGAGGATTGTTTTGACATTAAGAGTGATCTTCTATGGTTGTGAATGTGTATGTTTCGAACGAATATTGTCTCAAATATTTTGTCTAAAAGTTTTGCTCAATGGAAGATACTCATTGGCATTTCAAATATGAACTCAAAGTTTGAAATATCCTTTTTCGGGGTTACTCTATTATTGTATGATCAATTTCTCTCCACTTTACTGTATGAAATGTTGATATTTGTTATTAATTTATATATCTCCACTAATTATAAAATAAATGAAAATAGGCTTTTTAAGTCCTCATCGCTTCTATTACAAAATTTTAACTTTAGTCCAAACCTTAATAGGCTATTGGAGGATTGGAGTATTGTTGTACCGTACTGAGAACATTGTTATGTCCTCCTTTCTATGTAACAAATCTCCTTCGTCTCTTATCCACTATTCAATTAACTAAATTAGTAGTATGTATGGATGTCCTCAAGCTTTAATTTCTGTTAAACTGTAGGTATGGGTTTTCATTTTGATTGAAATTATTCTTCTCTACTGATGGGTTCTTAGACGGTATTGTTTTTGTAGTATATTGCATTCTGAGACAATTCCTTAAAAACTTTTTTTTTTAATTTCAGGACAACAAGGAGATAAAGGACAAGCAGGATTGCCAGGGCAGAAAGGAGCAACAGGTGAAATAGGACCTGCAGGACCTCCTGGATCACAGGTAGAATACTTGATTTCATGTTTGAATAATTAACAAGACCCTGCAAATATTTCATTTGAATTAATCCACAACAAAGCTGATAATAAAAATTCATGAAATTAACTAAAAATTACTTTTGTCAGTAGGGTATTTGAGTTTAGAATAAATCATGATTAGGTGGGAATTTATATTCTGAAATATTTTTAATTCTTTTGATTAAAGTATTGCCAATTATCGCTCATAATTTCTTACTAAAATTATTACAGATTAACTATTATCATTGAAAGATATTACTATTATCATTGTTTACTACAATTATTAACATGGAAAAGGCAGAAATCCACGTTCCAGAGGACAGGATGAGTTTGAATTGAAGACTGAACGATGGGTAATCTGTAATATAACTTTTAGTATCCTATTTTGAAGTGAATGAGGTGAGATTCTTCGAAAAAAATACACGGGGCTGGGAAGTTAAATGAATTATTTTTTTTTAATTGCTGTTTTTCTGTAGATTACGTCTTGGAGCCTCCAGTTGAGGAGTATCAGACAATTCAGATCGAAAATTATACTTTTATACACTAGTTACCATAATTAATATATCAATTAGTTGGGGTGAGGCTTAATTTTGGTGTGAAAGGAACTCTTGTACACTATAAAAAGCTTTATCAACTGAATATTTTTTAAATTGTTTTTTAAATATTTCTATATTTTCAAGACTTTAAAAACTGTGGTAGCTTTTTGTAGAGTTTCCTACTAATATAACTAGGTTTTTGTTTGAATAAGCTACTATTGTGACTCACCAAGTGATAATCTCCTCGACTTCTTGTATTATAATCGTGTACATCAACACAATCAAATGCCTTTCATAGATCTAAGAAGATTGCAGTCACCTGATTATCACCTGAATATATTATATATCTATTAGTTTTTCAACTAGAGAAACTATGGCTGTCTTTGTTGATCTCCCTTTCTGGAAGCCATGCTGTTCATCACAGATAAAGTTAGCTTTTTTAAGGTGCAGAAGTACCCTATTTAGAACTACTCTTTCAAAAATTTTACTTATTACATTTAACATATTAATGGGTCTATAGTTTTCCACCTTTTCTCTATCACCACTTTTGAAGATTGGCAAGATCTTCCCCCCTTTCAAATTATCTGGAAAAACACCTTGTTCTAATGAATGATTAATCAGATGAATCAAGGGTCTAACAATTGATCTTTACATTCTTTCAGAATTTTACTGGATACCCCATCCATTCCTACAGTTTTTTTATTATTCACACTATCAATGATATTTGTCAACTCGTCTTGGGATACTGGATGGAATTTTAATTCATTCTGAATCCCCTGAGTATTCCACGTGCTTGAATCACTAATACCTGTATTAAGAGATTTTTGAAGATTCTTAGCAACCAGTTGATAAAACGAAATTACAAATGTCTACACTATCATCAATATATTTGTATGCAATACATTTGATGCCCACATGAGGTCGAGACTTGTGCGTTGGTTTATTTACAATTTCTATCCTTCATTTACAGTACTCGCTTCCGTGAATTTTAACCTAATTAATGTTCTGTTTTGTATTTGTGTTTTTTTTAGGGACTACGTGGTACTCCTGGAAGAGCTGGATCAACAGGAAGAGCTGGAAGTCCAGGATCGAGAGGTTCTCCAGGAGCTGATGGAAAACCTGGAGAACAAGGATTACAAGGACCGCAGGGATTGCCGGGACCATTTGGACTTATGGGAGAAAAGGGAGCCTCGGTAAGAAGCATTTAAATTAATGTTGATTTAAATTGAGTTTCAACAGAATAAAATAATAATTAAATAGATAAGTAAAATAAATAAGATTCTGAGAACTAATAAATGTGTAAAATGAATATTATTATAGTACAAATTAATTTAAATTCTGGTACCAATTAAATTCCCATCAAATTGCAGCTCATAAATACATTAAATGAATAGAAGTCCAGTCTTAATTAAATTCTCTATTCATCTATTTATTTATTCTTTACAAATTACAAAGTCTTATAAAATTACAGCTGGAGGAAGGCTTCAACCGAAATTCTCATTCAAGAGTTAGAAATAAAATAATATGAATTAAAATGGAATACAATTTAATGTCTCACTAATTAACAGTGAATAACCTGGAAAATGAACTGATGATTACAATCAATTCTCAATTGAGTACGGTATATTATATGGAATATTTATTTTTATTTTTTTATTTATTTTTTTTTTTTTGAGGGTGAAGCCCACATGGGTCTGAGACCTGTGCGTGGGTAATGAGTTGGATGATGGTGATTTGAAAATAGTATTCTGAAACTACGACTGGCTACAGCTTGTCTTGTATTGAATACAATAGAAATAGAATATTTTAACGTTGATTGAAAAATCAATATTATCATCATTGATATGCTTGCTAATGTGATGATACCAGACTCTTGATCCTGTGAATTCTCCTCTATTCAGGGAGAGCAAGGTAAAGATGGCGAACCGGGACCTCCAGGACTTACTGGTCCTCGTGGTGACAGTGGCAAAGAAGGATCTCCCGGTCCTCAAGGACTTCCAGGACCTCCAGGTATGGATGGTGAAAGAGGAAGTAACGGACCTCCAGGACTCCCGGGACCACAAGTTAGTTCTTAGTCTGATACTTACTGCATACTTCATTTTTCTTGGCAATGCTCAGGCCCTTATAATGAACTTACCTTGAGGCTTCATTAACTCAAAGGAGACTTGAAAAGCCCGTTGGGAGAATGTTTTCCAAGTTTTCCTTGGGTTAAGGAAGTCACAAGGTAGGATCATGAAAGTACTTTTGCTTGGTATTTAATCTTTGCAAAACTCTTACTAGAAGCATTGACTTATAAGGCTCTTCAAGTTCTGTAAGAGTTGAGAATACTTAAGGTAGGTTCATGAATAGGCCTACGTGCCTTTTTCTTTTCTAGAACTGCAGGTTCTTTGTTAGTTAAAATTGTAGACTTAGCTCTGATAATTTCAAAAAGTAAGATTTTTCACTTAATATTGATAGTTAGAATTAAAGCACAGGCTCTTCATTATTTCGAATTGAATAATTATAGCTGTACATTTATCAAATAATATTTTTTCTTGCTATTGAAGCACACATCTGTGGGGTGTTTCACATATTTTGTAATAATTAATGTATTCCTGGAATTCTTGTTCCATGACGAGCTGCGTTGTTAATATTAACTTTTCAAGTGAATTCAACGACTTGCAGTCAAATTTTTATTAAGAATAAGTAGTATTTTACTTACTCAATAGACCGAACATTTTCGAAAACGTTTGGCCTACAGAGTAAGTAAAATACTACTTATTCTTAATAAAAATTTGACTGAAAGTCGTTGAATTCACTTGAAAAGTTAAAATTAATGTATATTGTAAATTGATAGAGACTAATATGATGACATGTTGAAGAACCTGTCGGTTAGTAGAATATGTGGTTATTTCTATTTGGTTGTTCTTTCAAATTCCATAATTTTCTATCTCAAATACTTTTTAAATAAGCGAAATTTTTATTGAACTAATAAAAAAGAAACATTGTCTGTCTTTGTATTTATGAATAGTTAAAATTATAATATAATAATTGAATAAATATGAATTGATGTATTAAACATGATTTATCTCTTTTACTTTTTACAATATCATTTCTCTTTCCAGGGTCTTCCGGGAATCATAGGCACACCAGGAAACCCTGGAAAAGATGGCGAACAAGGACCTCCAGGATTACCAGGAGTAGCGGGGTTGACTGGTCTGAGAGGTGAGAGAGGGTTTCCTGGAGAAAAAGGATCGCCTGGAATATCGGGACTGCCAGGATCAAAAGGAGAAATGGGACCGACCGGAGCTGAAGGACCACCGGTTAGTTATTTTTATTTGTAATTTATTTAATAACTTTGAAAAAAAAACACCAGAGAAATCTTATTATTGCCCTCATGACACTATGTTATAGTACACAATAGTACCTACATTAAATTATATACCTTAGTTCAAGTAATCATCAAAATTTTGTAATGTAAGTAATGACACACAGTATCAGGCATTGTCCAGACTCAGCCATCAGCCAATTACAAACCTCCAGCCTGGAGAAGTTGAACGTACCATAACCTAAAAATATAATCCAATATTATTTGTCCATGTATAGAGTGGCGGTGACCAAATTACCACATTTGAAAGACGGCTGGTTTGTGAATGACTGATGAGGGAAGACCGTTCAAGGTTAAATTCTGTAGCTTGTATCAGGAAGTTCAGTTGCCATGACCCGCTGGAGTGTTTAACACAGATTGTTCACCGTGGATCCATTTTTTTGTAATAATGATTCTTTTGCGACCATGCTTTCTGGACACATTTTAACCTCGCTCCTTGTGCAACTCTTCCAAACAACCATTCAATTTCCAAGTGGGTTGAACAGTTTTGTCAACGAGGTAATGCTGTTCCAAAGAACATTTTCGACTCATGTTCCAACTGTGGTGACACCTGAGAATGTGGATTGTGTCTGAGTATCCGTGGTAGGGAACCCATGGTTCAACAAGAAAACATGCCCAAGCACTTGGAATTTGGAAAGCGTTCGCCCAACCTCACCCCCTGTGATTTCTTCTTTTGGGGGTATTTGTATGTAGACAAATACCGGTTGAAATTCTGGGGTATGTGATGAGAAACTTTATTAAAGATTATCTAAAGGAATGTGTAACCATGGAAAGACAGCATTTATCAGGAATTATCTTCCACAATTTATATTGCTTGTGCATTGCAATAAAACTTCCGTTCTTCGTCTACAAATTGTGATTTTTTCATCTGGATACCTCTAAAATTAAAGGAAAGACGTTCATTTCAAATGTGGTCATTTGGTCTCCGCCACGCTGTATATAGGCTACATGAAGCTGCTTTTTTTTAGTTTTAGTTTGATTGACAATGAGAATGCATCACTGCCGAAATTATAGTATCTTGTGCTTTTATAAGAAAGTATTTCTTGTGTTTTTTTTTTAAGACAACATCATTCTCATTCATTTTATTTCAAATTTTATAATGCAATACGTTTCAAGATCAGACATGAAAACATTTCATGAAGCAATCTTTGAGTTCCTTCCAAATATTATAAGATTATCATGAAAATACTGAAAAACTCGTTCTTTATTGGAATATATCGGCAATAAATAAAATGGGCAACAATCAGCACTTCTTATCAATCATGAAATTAATTAAAATTAGACAATACTTAATTTTTAGCATTTTATGCAACGTTATTGATTCATCAAAAACATTTATCTTTATGATAATTTCTCTTGATTTCTCAATCGTTGTCTATCAAGAAATCTTCATATAATTTAGCAGAATAAGAACATCCCTGGATGTTCTAAGCAGATTCAACTGATAATTTTCAGAAGTGATTCATTATAAGAGTATTCATTTCTGATTTTTTTTTATTTAATTCTATGGCCACAAAGGATCACTTTAGTCTTTCTTGTTGGCACTTTTTCCTTGATCGTTCATTTCGATCTTTTTTTCTTTCCCAATACCTCTTCATTCTGTCAGAACGTGCCTTTCTTAATTAATTCATCTGAAGAAAACTGTTCCGGTCGTTTAATTGTTTTTATTGATAAAATTTAGTTTTTGTCCTATTGCTTCCCTGTAAATCGGTGTGCGATTTTTGATATCAGTAATTGTTAGATCCAGTTCTGCTGTCTTTTTTTATTTCTTCAAGCCAAGTAATTGTTGCTCTTTCTGTTTTTGCACACATCAGAAGTATGAATTTTTCCACAATTTTTCTTAATAATCGATTTTCTGGAGTTCTGAGGATATGCGCAAAGAAAGAAATTCTCTATTCACGCATTGCGTCAGTGATTGATTCTATTTCTTTATAAATTTGTTCTCTTGGTAAAAGTCTGAACTGGTTGTCAACAAATCACATTTACAGAATTTATTAATTTCGAATTCCTTTAATTGCTATTAGTTTTATACTGAAGACTTCCGCAATGGCGGATATTGACAACTTTTGAAATCACATTTATGATTTTATTATAAGGAATTCTTATTTTAATTACCTTTGTTGATCAGCTTATCATTACAATAAAAGAAAATGAAATCAGATATCTTTCCAGGCAGCTTGGTATTAGTTTTATAAAGTCTTCTTTTATTTATTGCAAAAGATTTATTTTATTTGTTCATTGATTTCTTCAACCATTTCAGGGTATACAAGGACTAAAAGGAGAACCAGGCACTTCTGGACCTTTTGGGCTCGTGGTGAGTTGTAACTATTTGATAGCAGTAGACTTTTTTTATATTTTTAATATCATGTTTGTTGAAATTCTTCTGATTGCAGGATCACGAAGTTTCCTTATGTAGCCTAATATCCGGCTATTGTTCTAACATCATAGAAGTATTGTATTTCCATGAATCAAAAAGTTCCATCAAAAAATGTTACCGGTACCATACAATGGTGCAAAAAATACAGAAATAAATAATATTTTATCAGAAAAAAATTTCATTATAGTTCTCTATTTTTCAGCAATATTATTCTCAGGTTTAGCTTGATTACTGAGTCCATATAAATATTAACTTTTCGCTGATGCATTATTTTTGTCTTTATGGCAATTATAGGAATTAATCTACTGCCCTTTCTAAAGAACTTTTTTTCGATTTTCAGGGTCTTCCTGGAATTCACGGACCACCAGGACCTCCCGGAGAAAAAGGAGAAAGAGGATCTATTGGTTTAATGGGACCTGAAGGACCTACCGGTAATGGATTACTTACTTACTGCCATGGCCGTACATATCTAAGTGGATATTTGGCCGCATCAACAAAGCCCCTCCACTTCTCTCGATTCTCTGCATCTTCCTCAGCAGCTGAGCCATCATTTAAAAATTAATTTATAAATTCTGTTTATGTATATTTGTCAGTTTATTCAATTGTCAGTCACTTCAAACTAACTTGTAATTAATTTATATCAGAAATCTTTATTTAATCTTCTCTGAATCTCAATTCTTAATCAATTCATCAATGTGAATAATAATTAATAAGGTTGAGTTGTACTTTCTACTCACAAAGAAATTTTTTTAATTTAATAAGAAATATGTTTTTCTTTTCAAATTATTCTGCATGTCAGTTGGAAGAGACGATTCAACTATTCAACTCGGAGATCGTCATGGATTAACAAATACCAAGTTCTATCAAGGTTACTATAATCCTTTTTTTTCTATTTATAAACGTTGTTTATTTATTACAAATTTAATTTGAATTATTGCTACAGGTAAACCTGGAGAGAGAGGTTTTCCAGGAGCCACAGGGCCTGTAGGTCCTCCAGGAGAGCCAGCAGAAAGAGGCGACCAAGGACCTCCAGGATTACCTGGAGAAGTGGGTCATCCAGGGAGTCCTGGAGAAAGAGGTCCAATGGGACAGGCTGGTGCTCAGGGATTCCCTGGACTGCAAGGATTGGTCGGGCTCCCCGGTCTTAAAGGAGACAGGGGGCTGCAGGGACTCAAAGGAGATCAGGGGAACCCTGGGGTCATAGGTAAAATAAATAATATATTTCTATCAAATCACTAATAATGCACTACTCACTCTTACTTTATAGTGAAATCTGAGCCGAGATTATGAAGTTGATTGGCCGGTTGCATTGGAGCGAAGAGATAGGTAATAATAATAATAATAAGCGTATGGCTTTTAATGGTGGGGAGACCCTTACGGGTAGTTCCTCCTCGCCGTTTGTGCCATGTTACGGGGAACATGGTGGACCAACTATTTTAGGTGGGTTCCGAACCACCGGGTAAGTGATAATAAAGCTTGTAACATCAAGTCATTGAAGCACGGTCACCCATCCAAGCGCAGTCTTGAGCAGTCGTGACTGAACATCACGACCACTTGAACACCACGATCACCGCATGACCAATCACCACCCCAAAGAGATAGGTGAGTAGAGATGAGTCAACTCTTGATTGGAAATATTAGAGAAAAATTCAGGGTTGAATTGCAGGATAGGACACACTTTCATTCAGTATTTATACAATATTAAACAAAGACGTGATACGAGAATACATAAATGATAACAAAAGCCGGCATTTCATAGGCATTATTTTCAAAATTAGAGGTGCATTATTACCACTCAATTACAGACCGGAAAGACAAGAAGGTACTTACAGATGTTCAATGTGTAATAATGGAGAGCTGGAGGATATATATCATTTTATGGGTAAATGTAAAATTTTGGGAGAGGTAAGGAAGATATGGTTTTATAAGTGGAGATTACAAAGGAGAGAAATAATAGATTATTTAAATGGTAGGAGTTGGAAACGCTTGGTAAAGGCTGCATTAAAATACAGGGGAATAATCATAAATCAGTTCAATAATTATTAACTAAACTGGTTTTTCATGTTGTGTCAATTTATGAAGAAGTTTTAGTATTGTTTCTGTTCTGTAGGTCAATCCTATTAAATATCTATTTGTATGTTAGCCCTGTCACATTGTTATCTGTTATTTGTAATGATTTGATAGAAGAATTAGACCTAGAGAAATATCGTTATCTCAACTTCGGCTGACGGCAGATGCCAAGCCAAAATAACTATGTTCTATCTTCTTATCTGTTTTCAGTCTAGATTTCGAAATTTACAGACTGATTTTTTAAAAATGTTTTTCCAATAATGTTTAGTGTTTTTCGATGCAGCAAAAACGATTGGAATGTTTTCTTTTTCTTTTTGTATTCAATAACGTTCAATTATCTTTCCATCTAGTGAAATCTACAGTATTGTTTGTTTTAAATGAAAGATTATATTTACATAAATTCAGGGAATCAACCTGCTTCACCTTGTTCTGAAGCAGGTAAAGTGCCTTAACAAACCTAATCACTTAAGCCCATATTATGAACCTGCCTTGAGGCTTCCATTGAAGGGAGACTTGGTAAGCATCAAATCAACGGCTTTTGAAGTCTCCCTTGAATTAAGAGAGCCTTGAGGTGGAATCATAAATATGAACATTAGGGTGCTATAACAGTAGAGCATGATGTTAATCACCATTGCAAAATGAAACACATGCTGTGTAATGGGAGTATCCACACTGCTCCAATCTGTTATACACCATTACACAACATGTGTTTGATTTTGCGATGGTGATTATCATCGAGTATTGGATGCTGAGCCAGCACCTTTTTATACAATCATGATCAAAACACAATGTGGTCCAAGTGTAGCTTAGTATAATGTGTTCTGTATAATATCATTATAATTGATGAGTAAAAATAATAACGGCCAGTTGCACGAAAGAAAATTAAATTAAACCACCGTAAGATGACGTCATCTTACGGTGGTCAAATTTAATTTTATTTTGTGCAACTGACCATAAGTAATTCATGATTATTTTTTCCATGAACGATTATAGTTTATTCCTATAATTTGTAAATTATTATTAGGTAATCCAGGCTCCCCTGGAATTCCCGGCCTGACTGGCGCAGTTGGTGCAAAAGGTTCCAGAGGCGAGACTGGAGCCAGAGGGGAGACCGGAATGATGGGACCGCCTGGAAGACCTGGAGAAACAGGGCAAACTGTGAGTTCATCTCTTCCTCAATATCAATTATTGCTCCTCATAATTCATTAACGCCCAGCGCAAACGCAGGCTTAGTGGCGTGACTCTTGTAAGCACATAGAAATAGATAAGACTCCACTTTTGCTTTTATTTGTGAAATGTGATTCATTTCTGTGTTCCACAAAATGTTACCCTGCATCACATTTTTAAGCCTGGGTTCTTACTTGAGCCTATTCTCACGGAATGTAGGTTCATCTTTCATATTATATTGTGAGAAATGTTTGTTTGTCTTCCTATGTCTTTGCAGTAGCCTATTTAGAAGTTTCTGTAATTTATTATTATGTTTAGGATAATTATGTTTTTCAAATTTTTCTCCCTTTTTGACCCTATTCAGCATAAATCTACTTCTCTACTTGCGGTGCATTTTGAAAAATTCATAAATGGTATTCATTTTCAAGGACGCATTTTAAATTATTTCAACATAGTTTAAACTTATGTATAAACTAAAGGTGTATTACTAAGAGATTCCTTGAACGATTATATTTTTGAATACTGAATCATTCTAATAATTAGCTGCGGCAATATGAAAATTACTCTATATTATTGTGTCAGGAAATCAACTTTGTTTGAAAGCATATTGAAGATTGAAGTGTTTACTATTTAAAAATAAAAATCTCCTAAAGCTGTGACAAAATTCAATAATTCAATCATCTAGATAGTTGATGGTATATTGAGACTAAGCAACTAATCCATTAAAAGATGTTGATTTGATTGCAATACATTCTTCGACTTAAACGTAGTCCTATCTGTAATTTAAATAATCAACTTGCATTAAATTTTAATTCTTTTAGTAAATTTTCATTCCAGAAATTAGCAATAAGTTAACTATTTCAAACGTGATATTCCAATTGAATATGATGATTATGCATAGTACTTATTTATTTCTTCCACTGACTTCTGTGATTAGAGTTTTGAATACAAAAACTTTAGGAAACAAGAAAGTTGAGTAGATGTCTCATGTTATGAATTATTCTTTTTGTGGTTGGCACTGTAATCTTGTAATATCACAACAATCTACCCTTAAAATTTTATACTCATTTTATTTTCAACAGGGACAACCTGGAAGCCAAGGCCCACCTGGCTCTCCTGGAATTCCAGGCCAAAAAGGAACAACTGGAGAAGTGGGTCGATCAGGGCCTCCAGGATCAACTGGTCTTCCAGGACTTCCGGGTCTTGATGGTCAAAAAGGTGAGACAGGCTCTGAAGGTCCTGCAGGAAAGCCGGGTCCACCTGGACTCCAGGGTCCTACTGGAGAGCGAGGATTTCCTGGAATGATAGGTCCTCCTGGAATAACTGGAACACAGGGAACCAGGGGACCTCCGGTTAGTAATTTATACTTATTTAACTTGTCTTATTGTCACTTGAAGTGAATGAAGTTTTATTCATCTCAGATACAAAAAAGGCTACATCAGTTGTGTTTCTTTCCAAACGTCTCTGTTGAATGATGGCTTGGATGCAGAAAGTAGCCCAAAGATGTGCTATATAGTATACACTTTCACCTGTGCAGCCAGACCCTGTGTAAAGGTGGGAATGGACAATTAAGCATAGAGCTATAGACATTGTTTCAGTGGGCTTAGCATTGATACAATTCTGTTAGCTCAGTGAGAAAAGTTACCTCACTCCTCGTTTGCGTAGTACGCTCTTTGGACAAAAACATAGTGTTGAGGTCTGAAGAGTCGCCTATAGTCAAAATCGGCTTTATAATACTCATACATGATAAATTAATTTGTTAATAATTAATAATACTTATTCTAACTTTCTTTGGTGAAGGTGGTATTGTGGAAGATGTCGATAATGAATAATAAGACGAAGTTGTCTGAATAAATGTGGTTGTGACAACTGTGTCTTATTATTCATAATACTTATTTTGTCTCAACCACTTCAATTATTAACAACCAAGACCCTTTAGTTTAGTGATGATAATTGATCAAATTAAATAAAATTGTCTTATTTTTCAACAGCATTACAAAAGTTAAAACATACATCATAGTTAGAAAAGTTTTATTGAGTTAAAACAGTTTAATAATATAAAACGTTCAACAGCCACCTTCTTTGATCTTTCAACAAAATTAGAGATTAAATTTCAAACTACAACATTCGTTTTTAGTTTTTTCATGTGGTTCTAGATTTTTTGGGAATAAATACATTATTTATTTGTGTCAATCTGCCTCTTGTCAGGGAGAGCCAGGATCTGTGGGGAAACCTGGAAACGATGGATCTCCTGGAACGCCTGGTAGCATTGGTCCTGCTGGTGAACAGGGACCAATAGGTGAGCCCGGTCTTGAAGGACTACCAGGGAAGCCAGGGCTACCAGGAGCAGTGGGACGGCCAGGTGATAAGGGACCAATCGGACCTCCTGGACAGCCTGGACTTGTTGGAGCTCCTGGTCTTACAGTATGTACCATGATTTGTTCTTATTATAGGGAAAATTGAGAATGCAGCATGAATAAAAATATATACTCCAGTAATAAGTAGACATCTGAAGGAAAATTTTTAAAAATCTTAAAGCGGTTAAAGTTTCTAGTCTAACAGTGATTGGTTCTTACCATTGGGAAAATTTGTAATAAAGCATATGAAAATAAATGATAATATTTGGAGATAAACGTCATGCAGTTATCAATTTTCTAGATCGATCTAAAATCTCATCTAAATGAATGATTGGAAGAAAAAATTCATTAAATTCTGTATATAATAAAAATCGATTGTGATGCAATTGTGATTGTGAAGCGATTGTGATTGTGAAAGCATGCTATCACAATGGAGCATCAATACTCAATGATTATCACCGTCGGAAAATCAAACACATGCTGTGCAATGATAGTATTCACGCAGCTCCTATCTACTATACATCATTCCACAGCATGTGTTTGATTTTGTGATGGTGATTATCATCGAGTAATAGATGCTCCACTCTACAAGTATCCTAAAATCAACCAATCAAACATATGCTACATGCTGTGCAATGGAAATATTCACACTGCTCCTATCTGTCATACAAAATTACATGAAATATTTTTGATTTTGAGACGGTTTTTGTGATTATCATTGATGCTCATTGTCATTGAGCGCTTTTGTAGTACATTCTTAACTCTTGATACAACAGTGAGGCTGGAGTGCAGCTAAAGTAAGGATTGATTTACAATTTTAATTCAAGTAGGCGAGTACACTATGGCAATAAGTAGCTCTTTTAATTTATTTTGTTTTATTCAATGGTAATTTGATTTCGTTTTATTCAATCTTCATTTTATTCTGTTTACTATTATTTTACTTGCTGCGGTTGCTTTTTAATATTCAAGTAAATGTCCAGAGTAGAGTAAGATTATGGTGAAATGATTCTATTTTCATTTCTTTCTACAGAATGTTGTTTTTAATTTGTAATTTATTTCTAAACAGGGAGCAATGGGACCAGGAGGACCTCCTGGACCTGTTGGAGAAACAGGACCCAAAGGAGATACAGGACCACAAGGCATGGATGGACCTATTGTAAGCAGTAATCAAATCATTATAATAAGAATTAAGATGTTGACTTTGTTGGCCATGGCGTTTGACTAACAATTGACTTTTATGTTTGCAGACTTGCACAAACAGTGACTTTATATTAATAGACAGTGTGGCCATTGGACGTCTCGATTCTGAGTGGATAATTCGGCCAATCCAAAATTTGGTGTCCAAATTAAGTGTTGACTACAATGACTGAGATCCATGTTTTTACAGTCAATGTAGTCTATATTATGGACCACATGTTATTCTATTGTGTATAGGCTACGCTGGCGGAAACTCAAGGTTTACAAGCTTACTGTTTAGTCAGATCCTGCACAGTCATGGAGAAAACATATGTTAACCTGCTATCTAGCCTATGTATATATATAATATATTGGAGACTATAATGGCGGCTGAAGGCAATGGCCATATAAAATCATGTCTATATATAATTACTGTAGCATAAACTATGATAAATGTCTTCATGAGTTTGTGAATTATTGTATCAAATCACTAATCGATGTTTACATTTTGCCTTTGTAGATTGACTTTTCTTTCTAGTTATGAAAATGATGAATGTCATAAAATTATTGTATTGCGGTACTCATAATTATTAGTGATGATCAATATAGTGGCAATGTCTGAACCTATTAATTAATGAATTTATCAATTTATTTGGACATAAATCTGAATCTGAAATCTAGTTTATTCTATATATCTAGTTTTTTTCGCAATAGTTCTTGAATACCGTACTTTTGGACAAGTTTAAAAAGCGTTTTTTAATATTATATGGGTAATACTAATATTCTGTCCTCAGTGCAAATTATTTTATGAGGAAGTATGCCTTATGTTTTGTATGCTTTTAATAATTCATTTTTTTCTCTTTGTATAACCATGTTTTCACACCGTTTTTGTGAAATACTAGATTTAAATAATAATAATAATAAACGTATATATTCTGGAACACTACTATTTCGCTTTATAATCTATTTTCGTATACTACTGTAACAGTTATTTCCAATGAGATTATTCCCTCACTAAAATTGGAGGACCTTACAAAAGGAGCCACTTGTGTTACAATAAAGTAATCTAGGCTTTTGTTTGGCGTGTCTTTGAAGTCATCTTTATCAATAAAGGAACAATTCTACATCATTTAATAAATTATCGATTTCCAGGGACCGCGAGGAATAGCAGGACTGCCTGGCCTTCCTGGTAACAAAGGTGAAAGAGGAGATCTCGGACCGAAGGGTGCCAAAGGACATCGAGGTTTAATCGGTCTACAGGGTTTACCGGGAATGCAGGTGAGATAAATCATTTCATGTGACTTATGTTTAATTTATTATTTTATATTTTTATTTTTTATATTTTTTTTATTTGTATTTAGGTGAATGATAACAGATTGGAATTCGAGGCCGCAGGAGGAGCAGCCAGCCTATATATCTATATCTATCAGAGATAGCGCCCTAAATAATTGCTCCACCAGTATTATCTGTTGAGAGTTTAAATGAAGATTGAATATTCAAGAAGGAGAATCAAGAATCAAGAATATTTATTGGTCATTAAGTACCGTACAGTGTCATTGTACAATTGGCTTTGTCAATATTGAGGAGGTCGCAATGCACAGACCAATCACATGTTTTTACAAATAACAGTCACAAAGTATTACATACATTGACTAGAGATACAATTCAAAAAGATTGTATTCAATTGATTAAGGAAGCAGAATAATTAATTAATATAAAAAATGTGTTCATTAAGGGATGGAATAAACAGATGGAACACAAAAAAAAAGAGGAAAAGAATTATTAATTATTCATTTAAATATATTCAAAGGTTCATGAATATAAGATTGAGATTAGATTTATACAACAGAGATATCTGAACATAGAGATTATAAGACTTTAAATAAGACTAAAATTAAAAGACTTTTAAATAGACTACTTTTATACAAAAGATATACTTCTGTATATAAATACTTTTATGTAGCGCAAAATCTGCTTCAACCTAGAAAAAAATACCTGTGTGTTAAAGAAGATGACACTATTTCCTGTTTTTTTTTTTTAAATTATTATACTAATTTTTTTAATGATAATAATTGAATGTAATACGGTACTTTACCGGCCAGGCTTAAGAGAATTCCTCTCAAAAAAATTAAAAAGATTTTCAAGAGAGAGCTAGAGGACTGTAGTTTCTATTCAAGCCAATATTTAATATAGAGAGTATTATAAAAATCTTAAATTAATATATCCTGAATGGAAATTACAAATTTAATTCTTGGTTTTCTTGTTTCATAACGATCTGCATTGTTCATATTAACTTTTTGTTGAAAATTTAACTACTTGCAGTCAGTCACTATATAGTCAGTTATATATAGTCAGTTACTGGATGTTTAACTGACTGCAAGTCGTTAAATATACAACAAAAGTTCATTATTCATTATTCATAAATTTAAATTTAACATTGGACAAATCCAGATGCCCCCATGATGGGAGGCCAGTGGATGCTTAAATATCTATCTATCAATGAATTCATTTATGGGGACTATTTTTTTTAGCATATTATACATTATTAATTATGGGACATATTCACTTTATCCAATAACTAAAACTAAATATGTGTGTTCTTTTTTTAAGGGTTTGAGAGGTGAGAAGGGAATGATGGGTTCGCCAGGGGTACCTGGGAAAAACGGAGAGGCTGGACTGAGAGGTATGAGTTCTAATGTAATCTTATATGTTTAGGAACATCAACTGTTTGAAAATGTAAAATACGTTACTCGAGTATTTATTATCTTAAATACTTACAAGTTTTCAAGTACTTATTGAAATGAAAACACTATTATTAGACATCTATAGAGCACATTTATTAGATAATTCATAATATTGATATTTCCAACAATCAGTAAAATCTTCTTCTTCTGCCTTTCAGGGTCTGGGTATTTCTGCCTGTTCCAAACCTCATTTCCTCCATCTTTTTCTTGGACGTCCCCGGTATATTTTTCCCTCTGGGTTGTAGCTCAACACTTGCTTCGGTATTCGGTTTTCCCTCATTCTATGTATATGATCGTACCATTTAAGTCTGCTTTCAGGTACCCTTTCATTTATGGAAAAGATGTCAAACTGTCTTCTTATTTCTGAAACAATCTCCTCTACTTCTGTCTACAGGTCTTTCAGATAAATCTCTTGGATTTCTTGTTCCATAACGATCTGCGTTGTTAATATTAACTTTTTTTTGTAAATTTAACAACTTGCAGTCAGTTTTAAAGTGTGATTATATAATAAATGTACTCACATTTGGCCGAACGTTTTCGAGGTATTGAATCTCATCTACAAGGCCTTAAAGATGAGATTCAACCTCGAAAACGTTCGGACAAATGTACTCACATTTATTATATATCCACAATTTAAAGTGACAGCAAGTCGTTAAATTTACAATGATAAGATAAATCTTATCACACATGCCTGTAACCTACTTTCATCTTCTTTAGACAACACCCATGTTTCACGTCTATGAAGAAGAGCTGGCGCTGTTGAAGTTTCATAAAAATTTGTAGCCTGGTGCTCTGAATGTCATTATTCTTTATTAAATCCATTTAATAATAAGGGAAGTGATAGCCGCGAGCCGTAGCAGGTATCTGCTCAATCAGATAGATAAGCTGCGTTCTCGTAGGTCCTGTTTGTAACGGTGACCGATTAGATTGGCCAACAAAAAATACACTGTTCTCTGCTGAAAATCACTTCCCGGTGGTTCGGAACCCACCTAAAACTGTAGGTCCAACTCATAAATCACCAGGTCTCAGACCTATGTGGGCTTCATCCTCAAAAAAAAAAAATCAACAATAATGAAACTCTAGCTTACATCATAGTCATAGTCTACTCTATGCATGTGGAATAAAGTGTCAACTAAATCTACTTTTTAATATATTTATCAAGAACAATACTGATATTCCAATCATCTGCAGGACCTCCTGGCAAAGACGGCATACCAGGAATACCAGGAACGATGGGAGCACCAGGCGCAAGGGGTCTACCAGGCGAAAAGGGTAAAGATGGCCTTCCAGGTCCCCCAGGACCTCCTGGTCCTCCAACTGCTGATAATTATTGGCATGCCTCATCGCCGCTAGCATTTTTGAATCAAGCACAAACGAAAGTAGGTCAATTATTTTTCATGATGATTTTCATGACTACTTTTTACGCTTATCTTTACTGTATTTAATAGTATAAAAATTAATAGTATTTAATAGTAAGTACCCTTGAATAGTTTTATTGCATTTTTTCAATCTTGACTGTAATATGAAATTTTTTATTTAATTATATGTATCCTATATATCTTTGTATCAATATCTATGTATCAATTTGACTGCCTAGCAAGTATTCTATATTAAGAAATTAATGCATTTGTTGTTTTTCGAAATGGAAATTATTGTTTACAGTTGTTGAAAGCTTCAAGATTTTAAAGAAACTTGCAATTTATCAAACTGCCAAATTTATGCAATTTAATTTATTAATGAGGGAAGTGATAGCCGCAAGGCGTAGCAGATATCTGTTCAATCAGATAGAGATAAGCTGCGTTCTCGCAGGTCCTGTTTGTAAAGGTGACCGATTAGATTGGCCAGCAAAAAAGACACTGTTCTCTGCTGTAAAATCACTTCCCGGTGGTTCGGAACCCACCTAAAACTGTGGGTCCAACTCATCAATCACCATCATCCAACTCATTACCGACGCACAGGTGTCAGACCTATGTGGGCTTCATCCTCAGAAAAAAATAACGAGTTCCTCAGAGTGCTACAAAAGGCGTAAGTCTTCAGCATAATTGGCAGCACTTCGTGGAATTTGAAAGCTACAATTTTAGTTTCAAAAAAACATACAATTATCCAGAAAAATATATTTTGTACGAAAATTTACCACTTTATACAAGTTCTTATTTCTCGAATTCCTTAATCTATCAGGAGCTGCTGTATTAACATATCTTTCTGTGTATATTTATCAACTTATTAATTTATTTCTAAGTATTTATGAACATAAGGCCTATTAATTTACTCATGCTCCAGTCAAGTAATAATAATAATAATAATAATAACAATAATAATAATAATATTAATAATATTTATTATAATAATAATAATAATATTGTAATCCAGTCAAGTGATTAATTTATAATATCTCATATGAAAAATGTCTGCAAGTTTACTATATTTGGGAAATAATACTCGACTCTGAAGTTGTCAGAGACCGTTAATTCATAGGCCAATTGAGCCAATTTTTCTACAATACAAACCAAAGATGGCGAATTGACCACCCCCAATCGCCCTATTGTTCTGAATGATGAGATTATTGTCTCTTCAGAATATTATTGTAAGCTTGAAACACAGACTGTTAACATCAGAAAAAAATTATCCAACTAAATAAACTCAAAGTTACAGGCCTAATGCACCGATTTTCTGATAAAAATACATAGATTTTTGTGAAAATTCATTGATTTCTGATAAAAATGCATTTTAAAAAATGCATCAGAATAGTAAAAGTCATTTCATAATATAGGTAAGTTACTGAGAATGAGAAGATCATAAATAAATATGAGCTGACAATCAGTTTGACATTAAGGTTGTATTTAAATCTTTTAGCAATCTGCACTATTAAAATATGTTTTTTTTTTCAATTTATTTTGAAGGATGAAGCCCACATGGGTTTGAGACTTCAGCTTGGGTGATAAGTTGGATGACACCTATAATTGTGATTCAATTTTTTAGTATTTTTCTGTTAAAAATACTCACCTGGACTAACTATTAATTTTATTCTGTAACCTTAAAAACTAAAATTTATTTTCTACTGCTTGAGTCTTTTAATGGCAACACTATAGCTCTCTCTATTCCCAATATATTTTTATTATTGAATCTGATCTAAAAATCAAATCTGTATCTTCCAATATATGAATAGCAACTCTTCCCTGCCACCCAACCAACCCACCTCTTATTCAGCGTGCAAGATTTTGATCTGAACGATCATTTTGTTTTTAGATAAATTATGAGTATTATGAATAATACCTGCTTTTTTTTATTTTCACAGGGACCTGATTACCTGAGCGGCGATGAACCTTTCAGTTTAAATAATGACGCCTTGACAGACGAAGATAGACGACAATTTATCATTCGCCAGATAAAGACAACCTATGAGAACTTGAGAAGGCCCGATGGTACAAAAACTTCCCCGGCTAGAACGTGCAGAGATCTGCACAATGCTCATCCAGATTTGCCTTCAGGTAGAGGGTTCAGGTTAGATTTGTCTTCAGGTAGAGGGTTCAGGTTCAGATTTGCCTTCAGGTAGAGGGTTCAGGTTCAATTTTTCCTTCAGGTAGAGGGTGCAGGTTCAGATTTGCCTTCAGGTAGAGGGTTCAGGTTCAGATTTGCCTTCAGGTAGGGGGTTCAGGTTCAGTTTTTCCTTCAGTTTTGATTGTTCTTTGTATAGGACAAATAAAATGGATTGACTTGAACCGGTAGAGGGATTACAACAGAATTTTATGAGCTTGCTCTTAACTGAGCTTTTTGAATCTAAAGGTTTAATTGAATTCATAACATAATTTTTTCGGATGATGAAGCCCACATAGGTCTGAAACCTGTGCGTGTGTAATGAATTAGATGATGGTGATTGATGAGTTGGGCCTAGTTTTAGGTGGGTTCCGAGCCACCGGGAATTGATTTTACAGCAGAGAACAGAGTCTTTTCTGCTGGCCAATCCAATCTGTTACTATTACAAAGATGGCTCAGGAGTTTCCTAATTATAATTATATTCATATCCTTTATATGATTAAACGATATGAATAATTTATTGTGATATGAATGGATTTATAACTATATGTGATATGAATAAACAAATATATAACTATTCAGAGAGTCGTCCAACTCCGTAATTATTTGTCAGTGTCATTTGAAATTCTTTCATAGTTTTATAAGTTTTTGCTCTTTTTCTTCCACTTCTATTCGCGATTTTTTTGCTTGATTCCTTTTACAAGTGTCTTGTGCCACACCTTCAAGCCTATAAGATTTTAAGATACTTCTGTTAGTGCATTGATTAGTATGAGAGCACTTGCATTATTGTTTCCAGAGATAAATATTTTTTAAGCACAGTGAGATAACAATATTCAGCAAGTATTATATACATCACAAACAACATCATTACATATCACAACAAATGCAAATAGTATATAAAACTGCCAAAGTGAGAGCCCCATAGGTAGTCCTGTTCGGGGTCCTTCCAAATCAATAATTATAAAATTTATGAAAGAAAAAAATGTTCTTACCAACAAAGTTGGTTGCAAGTAATAATGTAGATAATAAAAGAAAGATAATATTAATAAATAAATTATAAATAAAAATACAATAACTTTGAGCTAATATAATTGTAGCTACTGTAATCATTAAAATAAATAATATGTTAAGCTTTCCTGTGCAGACGGCAATTTTAAATTGTAAATATTTTTTAAATTTTTAAGCTTTCAAGTGATCATTTTATTGGTGTGCTAAAAAAACTTCTATGCATCAATATAATGTCCATATTATCGCTTTACTCTTCAATATACAAAAGAAATGCAATATAAATATTCAATAGAGGACAGGTCAAAACAACAAACATGTACCACTATCTATTTCAAAAGAATACTTCAAAGTTTTTGATTGAAAAAATATTTTCTTTCAATTTGGCTCTTACTGCTTTATTACATTTAATATGTCTTATTTCTAATGGTAATTTATTGTAAAATTTGAGTTCAATGTAAGTGAAAAATTGTCTATTATGCTCCAATCTTGGCATTGGTAGGCTTACATAATTTTGATTGCGAGTATAATATGATATTAATCGTTGTTGAATTAAGTCATTGCTATTTTTAAATATTAAATTTTATATCAGTAGATATTTTTATATCAATATTGATAACAGGTACCAATAACAGTAGGCTACAACATCATCACCAACCATTTCATCCAACTTTGTAACACATCACTTCATCTATCGCCTTAAAATACTTCAATAAGTTGCCTTTATTAAATAAATAAATAAATACTATTATTAACCAATTTTACTAAAACATTGCATAATCTTGCTTTCAGGCGATTATTATATAGATCCCAATGACGGTGATGTGGATGATGCTATTTTAGCTTGGTGCGATTTCAAAACAAAAGCCACATGCATACATCCATCTCCTTCTAACACAGGCGAAATCACCTACATAGACAAGGACCAAGAAGTTTGGCTGAGTGAGATAAAGCCTGCAAAGAAGGTGAGCAGTAAATGTTCAATATCTTCATGATTAATTATGTT